>OZ026616.1:86656367-87256367 GCA_964020975.1 Hermodice carunculata | reverse complement strand
TAGACGGCTGGAATTCAATAATGCATACGCATAACACAAATGAACAGCTTTTATATTGTAACATTAGGTATGTAACATGTTTTGTCTGATAACAGTACACTGGCAAAGCGCTAACGCATGTATCACCCAGACGGGTACACCCAATAAGTATACCAGGAGACAGATTGGGACACAAATCGTCACAGAGAGCTTCAGGAAATATTACATGGATTTCTCAGTGAAATCAGCAAATACCTAAAAGTTTGATGATTGCGTTATGCTAATATCTTTATAAAATTAAAACGAGTTCAATGTTCAACAGGTTCCTGGGATCAAGAAAACCATTTGCTTTATGACGTCATATAGGGGGTCTACAGGTACAACTGACTTTAGGTTTCCGCATATAATAGTTCTTTCTTTCGAAGTGTTAGCTCTTCCTTTGTCGTAGATATATATTATTGTAATATCTTATAAAATAATAAATATTCAACATTATCGGTATTACAAGTTTACTCGGGTCTGTCCAATATGGCACGGCAAGGATTTGTACTGGTGCTTTAGGCAACACATATCGCTTGAAATTACTCCCTGAACTTGGCTGGGTAACTTTGGCTGTACGGCAGAGATATTTCAAATTAGTTCTCTTTTATAGTGTGGTTTACAGAAAGGTACGCGAATACTTAAGTGCTGCAGCACCTCCAACAATAGAAACTGTATCTAGTCGGCAGTCAAGAAATGATTATAATATAAGACAAATAAAAATCGTATCTACAAGATTTAAAAATTCTTCTGTTCTTTCAACCATTAAACTTCATAATGATATCAGGCATTCACCTAGTGTGTTTTTTTTTTCAACATAAGCTGAAAATTATTATGTTCGAAGAGAAGCATTTACCTTATGTGTACTTCACTATTTTGTCACAGGTCATTCAAGCTTGAGGTACTTTTTATTGAAAGTCAATATACTATCTGACCCAACGTGCCTCTGCGGAATTTCTTTTAAGTCAACTGAACATCATATTTGGAATGCAAACAATATGCTGCCACTCGATTACAACTGCTTAAAGAGCTGACAGGTACTTAGCACCAGGGTTAGGTACAACTGTATTGCAAAACCTTGACATACTTTTGTTATAAGCTTTCCTATTGTTCTGGTTCAGTGTGTATCTTTTGTTCTGTGTGTCTCTTTCGCACTGGAGAACTTCCAGGTTAGTATAATTTAGAAAAAATAATCCAGTTTATAATAATAATGATGATGATGATGATGATGATGATGACGATACTACTACTACTACTACTACTACTACTACTACTACTACTACTACTACTACTACTATTTAATATCCGCAAGTGAGAAAGTGGAATACACACGAATAATAAATCGAAATAATATGCACGTCAAAATCATAAGAAAACCAAACATACATGTAAAGTAAGTCATGATATGAAATCATAAATAAAAGAATAGACTAAATAATTAATTTAATTACGTTGTTGTTGTTGTTGTTGTTGATGATGATGATGATGATGATGATGATGATGATGATGATGATGATGATGATGAGTTACCTGTTTCAACTCAAGGAGCAGTGGTCTGTTTTGCTCAATTTTGGCTTGCTTGAAGTTTCTAACTGCCACCACGTTGCCCTTGTAGTGCCCAATGGTGGTGAAAATCTGGTCCACTATGTCACCGGAAGCTATGGATCCTAATCCCTTCTGCAACAGAAAAACATTTTCATCGCGCGGAATTAACCACATTGAAAAATGATTTGGACCTCAGACTGGGTATTGTGATGATGTCTCATCTCTGTTGGCTGAAATTCTCCTATTTGATTGCAAAGATTTGCCACGAATATTCATATTTTTATGCTGTGACAACATATCGCCAGTACAAGTGGTCCCATTTGATTTGTCAAGTTACTTAACTCAGCAGTGCGTTAACAAATTTAAATCGTCTAATTTGTTTTCCTATTGTCTGACATTTTATTTATCGATTTATGCTGATGCTGATATATATATATATATTTATAAATATATATATATATACATACATATATATATACATACATATATATATACATATATATATGTGTGTGTATGTGCGTGCGTGCGTGTGTGCGTGTGTGTGTGTGTGTGTGTGTTTGTGTGGATATGAGTGGACTCATATAAACCAATACATCTGTATTGGTAGCATAACATTCTGTACATACATTGTGTCGGTCTCCATGCCTGGAGAACCTATCAATTTTACTATAAGATGATCCAGAATTAATTTGTTTGAAAAGATGCCCGGACAATATTACCTTTTTTGTTTCAAAAAATCATCATTAAAAAAAAAAAAAAAAAAAAAAAAACGGAACCGCCAATGATGTGGTAAACATGACCATATATATATATATATATATATATATATATATATATATATATATATATATATATATATATGTGAACATATATACACATATATACACACATATATTTATAAGAAGCTTTATAAGTATTACAAAAAGTACAAAATCTTTGATTTTCTGTCGTGACCAATACATGCGCAAAAACCAAATTACGCCAACACTATTACTGCGTAAATGAAATATCGTTTGAGAATTTTATGATTCGATATTAGAAGAAGGTAACCTTTGAATATATAAATGACATGTATTTAACACATACAATATATAAATGACATGTATTTAACACATACATGTTACTATGTATGTAGATCCTAACCACGACCAAACATTTTACAAGATTGTATCCATTTAGCATTAGTATTCCTTTATATAAATTTCGATTTTTTCCTTGTGTATATATTTTACCAGTAATATTGCAACTCAATCTATGTTCATTATGTTTTTATGTTTTTGTTTGTTTGTTCGTTCGTTTGTTTGGTCCGTTTGCTTGCTTCGCATACCAACTTCAATTTTTTTACTCCAATCCAGTCGAGAGTAGAAAACATAGATTTATTTTCACAGTAAACGATAGTTTCATTTTGTATGACATGACCGAAATTCGTTTGCTTGTTAATAATAGATATATTTGAAAAATTGTATTTTCATTTTTTAAAATTTCTTTTTATTATTATATATTATTTTTTTTTTGCTTTCACGTATATTGCATTGCCCCTTTTTATAAATATTATACACAATACGAGTCAAGCTGGTATTTTCTGTTCCCCCCGTAACATTTCTCAGTTATATCTATAATATTTCACGCTAACTTAAATGTGATCATAACGATAAAATACCTAAAATAAAATTAAAGTGACTATCTGGCACTTTTTGGGACAAAAGATCACCAGCAGCAACCACCAACATAAAAGTCAGTATAACATACAGTGAAATACTCAACAGAGATGGACTCAAAACCAGGTTTTTGTGAACCGCACTTGACCATACCTCTGCAAACCGACCTAAAGTTACAAAACTCCAACTTACATCATGGAGTACCACACATCATGTTGGCCAATGTGGCCCCAAGGTGAAGGTGAGGATCACAGCGACAAGCAATCTGGTGAAATATCATCTCACAGAAATTGCCTTTACGGACAAGATAATAAACTTGTGAGCTAAAAAAAGAGGCAGAGATGGATTAAACATCAGGTTTTGTGAACCGCACTTAACCATAGTTCTGCAAACCAACCTGAAGTTACCAAACTCCAACTTATATCATGGAGTACCACACATCATGTTGGCCAGTGTGACCCCAAGGTAAAGGTGAGGATCATAGCGACAAGCGATCTGGTCAAATGTCTTCTCACAGTAATTAGCTTTACGGACAAGATAATAAGCTTGTGAACTACCGAAAGAACGAACACAGGAGCAAATAAACAAAGCATAGGAGAATAAATAGCTTACCGAAGCAACATCGACGGATATGAGAGAAAGTCGACTTGTCGACGTTGGCACACCCAGTCCTTTACTCAGCACCACGTCATCCCATTTCACTCTCCATGACATATTGGAGAGTTCTGCCTCGAATCGAAAACGCCTTAAGATAGACAAGTGAAAACATCAGCGATAGATCAGATTCACATAAATGCTTACCTAAATTCTATTAGTTTTATACTTGTTTGTAATATTCTAAAATATGCATTATGATGTTTGTTCAATTTGACAATTTTGCTGTCAAAGTATACAAACATCAGAATACACGTGATCAGAGATACCAACATTCAAAATGCCATTTCAGGGGCATTTAAGTGAGAACTTCAGGGATAGAGCATGTTTAACAAAGAATTTAAAAAGCTTCAATGCGGGACAAACACCGTTAGTTGGTCAAAATTTCTGCTAATTCAAGGGACTGTCCCTGATGATGAGGGGCAGCTGGCATCTCCGTGTGATCGGTTTGCAAATGGTATTGTTTATGGCCATTATATTATGGTACTTCCAAGAATTGGGTACTGTGTGTTTTTTTCTACAAATTTAATAGATTAGTAAGCGTAACCTAAAAAACAAACAAACAAACAAACAAACAAATAGGTCCATCAGGAAAACTAATTTTTTCATATCCTGGAACATCAAGCCCAAACTAATGTCAAGTGATATACAGTTGTCTTGTGCAGAGGTTGCTGACATCACCACAACGCCATCTTTACAGACTGTAAGATAACTGAGCTGTAGGTGCAGCTTTCAGCACGCATGGCAGTTTCTTAAAAATTTGAGTTTGGATAATTTTAAGATTTTCTTTTTTTCCAGAACACGAGATATCTGGCTTTGTTTTCCTAATTTATATTTCAGTTTCTATCACAAAATACTGATATATTATGGTACATTACAGGTATTAAGCCATATCAATTGCTTCAATACATTATCTTCAGTAAATGGTTACATTTCATGGTGTCTTGTAAGTTAACCTTTAAGAAGAAGCAGTAAGTAAATACATATAAATGACAATTTTCTTAGAAACAACTTCTACAATTTCTGTAAGCCTCCCTCTCTTGGGAAGTAAATTACATGTTAAAGGATGGGTTTGAAAGTCTAGTGACCGAAGCAACTTTGTGTCATTAAAACTACTTTGGGACACCATCGGCATGAACAAATTTAAAAATCATTTAAACGTTCCACTTTGGTAAAGGACACATATTAATAGTTAAAATCTACACATCTTGATTTGATGGTCTCTATTTTACACGAATTGTAGATTGTAGATACCTGACTTCTGACTTAAACTTCATACTCACCTGTAGACAACGGCAATGACTATGGCAGAGACCAGGAAGAAGCCAGCCAGACTGCAGCCAACAGCCACCACCATGACTGTCTGGTCTGAAACAACACATTTCACACCATTATAATGTTGCCTGTTACAAGGCAAAGTCTGCTTTTGAACCCTGACCTAAGGGACTGTTCTCATTATGTGACATCAATTCAAATTTACATTTTCCCAAGAGTGGACCCCGAACCAGTTCCAGAGGCTACAATGCTATTTATGTAAGTGTGAGTTTCCCTTTGAAGTCAAGAAATAAATTGCTAGTATGAAGATTACACATCTTTAAACCTGCTTGAAGACACAGTGTATCGTACGCAACACAGTGTATCGTGACAAAGTATATTGTAACACAACGTATCGTAACACAGTGTATCATAACACAATGTTCATAACACAGTGTGTTGTGACAAAATATATCGTAACAAAGTGTATCGTAACTCAGTGTATCGTGACACAGTGTACCGTGACAAAGTGTATCGTAACACAATATATCATGAGACATGCAGAAAGGTTTAAGGTAGCTCTTTTGCCGCGGAGCATCAGATTAAGATACGAAGAACAGAAACTTATAATATGGACATACAGAAATGTCGCTCTATACAGAAAAGATACATTATCAGAAATGAAATTCCATATAAATGACAGAAAACCGAAGGATATTTGTATCATAAAGGCGGGTGATATGGTGTCATATACAGTACAGGAGATAGTCGTTCAAGTAGTTGAGCCAGACATCCTGGATATAAAGCCTTCACACATTGGCTTCCATCCATCATCTAATCTCGTCATGTCAACACCTCTATACAATGTTCAGTGTACACCTCTATACAATGTTCAGTGTAACACGAGCCAGTTTGTGAGTAACGTGCTAAAATGGGTAGTATTTCTTTCATAAACGATACAGCTAGGACACAGTTACTTTGGTTTAATTGAAGAAATATCAAATGGTATAGCTATTGTTTTGAACTCAAACAACATACAGTCATCGGCAACGGTATGTGCATATTATGGATGGAAAGAGAAACATATTGCAAAAAGGTAAATGTACAGAAAAAGCACCTGCGCAGCCTGTACGTTTTCTTCGCAGCCCTTCGTATCGCATGTTGTCTTGACCCCTTTAAATGTCAATAGTAAATGCTATAAGACGAGCACCGACGATTACCTCGATAGACTGAACGAATACATTTACTTATAGACGATATTTGTGCTTGCAAAACTACTTGTTATTTTCGAATTTAAACAAGAAGTCCTCTAACACATAGACCAACCATTCGCTAATCTAAGTTAAAAGACAAATACTGAAATGACCTTTCAACAGTTCTGATAATTTGGGGAAAGTAGGTTTGCACGTCTGAAATCATCCATACATGTCTGTAACTCTGTTGATGCAGTTCTATGCCCTCCTCGCTTACAAGGCAAACGGCCTCCTGCATACACTTACCATGGAAATATATGAATTGTTAATACAATATACAGTTGTCCACAGCCCTGTTTATGTGATATTCAAAAATTTAATGGCCTTTATGAATTAAAAGCTGTGTCTGCAGTTTACCTGACTGGCAATGGGGCGCGTCATTCTTGAATCCACATGGGGGCTTGTCCAGCGGTGGGCGTCCACCTGGCCAGTGGATTTCCTTGCCTGGCACTGGTTCGTATTTCTTGCGTGATCCATAGTACTTGGCAACGATCTGTGAGAACAATTCTTCATGAGGAATATTCTTGCAAGGACATACGGCCTTTTTCATGTCGAATGAGAAAAACACAATGCACTCTACTAGACAAGAGAATTGGGATTTAACTAACGTCGCCGACATTCTATTTACAGATATCAGGTGCTTGTGTTTGGTTAGGTTTCAGATGACTATTACCGGGACGCTAAGGTCGCTTAGCGCTTGTGTCCCAAGGAAAATGTGATGATCAAATTGAAGACTGCAGGATACTTCTTATCACACATTAGTAAATGCAATACCTCTGCATTTTATAAGGATATTTGATAATTTTGTTCGACCGGTCAAGTGGATACGGGGTAATGCAGACCGCAGAGGCCTGCAGGACACGTGAACATTTCACAAAGGAGGTTCTCTCTGGCTGCACCTCTCGTTTCCAGTTTCCACGACAAGATTCAATGTTGGGTGGATTTTTGTTCAGAGAATACCCGTTCCTGTCAGGAAAGTCACACGTAGTACTTTTTCATGGCCTATACAATTAAACATTCTAGAAATTTATGCTGAAAAAAATACATTTAAATCCAAATCATTGACAATTCAATGGAAGCATATGTCACTTGATGGCAGTACAAGTAACTTCCCCTGGGGTCCAACTGTTGTTGGTGAAGCCATCCATTATAAAAGAAAGATTTAAACTTTATTACCTCTTACATAAAATCGGATCACCAGCAGGAAACCAGCGCAAGACTTGTTTTGCTGCCGTTAATCACCGGACAAGTCAATCTTCTAGCTGACGGCACCATGTTTGTGTTTTTAATACAGACATTTCCAGCTGATGTATTGAAATATTTAGCGAATATAATGTTTGTTTATTGACAGGCCTACTTATAAATGTAGCCTGCATTTACATGAATCCAATTAAACACAACATACTTTTACAAAACATAAGTCAACACCTTACATGCATGACTAGGCCTACCAAAAATGAATCATTCAATCAATCGAGCATAACTACAAGGAAACCCCACAATTACCTAGATCACTTAGTCTATGAGATAAAAAAAATGCAGCTTCATGAAGTTCAGTGGATAGAAAATATCATATGACCCGGGAAGTAGGTACTTTCACACTTTTACACCAACAGTTTTATCTAACATTATATGATCACTAATCTGACATGCTCTTTTACCCCAACTGTCCTATCTAATATTATATTATCACTAATCTGACATGCTCTTTTACACCAACAGTCCTATGTAACATTATATGGTCACTAATCTGACATGCTCTTTTACCCCCAACAGTCCTATCTAATGTTATATGATCGCTAATCTGACATGCTCTTTTATCCCAGCAGTCCTATTTAATATTATTTGATCATTGATTTGCGTAAGTGCAAAGCTATTGCATTTTACAAAATGTGCTCACAGCAATGTATAAAGCTATCAAGGACTTTTCCTGTAGATATAAGAATAATATTATCATGACGTCGTCTTCCTCCTATCATTATTGTTTGCTTCTACACATCATCATGCGCACAGAAATATTAGAACTTCGATTCTTAGAATCTACAGTGGGCTATCTCTTGCAAGGAGCCATTTTCCAGTAGAATTCATAAAGCAAGCAAAAGATAGACCACGATGCGTTCACGCATGGCCAGGAAATCACTGCAGCAGACACACCAAAGCCTACCTGTAATTGCATTTCATTTCAACTGGTCATGCGTAGGTTTTAGAGGCCTCAGTCTGAGGGTATTGACATATGGTTCCTATCATATAGTTTATAGAGTTTACAATTTGGGTGTAATTTACGGCAGGGTCAAGTTTAGAAAAACACCTTAAATTCAGTTTAATGTCTTACTTCAAACACTCCATTGGCGGTGTCCGTCATATCCAAAAGTGAGTAGTCAGCAATACGATCACCAATTTCGTCCACGAACACATTTCCCATAATTCCTGTAAAAGAAATATGTCAAGAACCAGATGTCCATCTGTCCTGAATGCCTGCAACGCTTTTGTCACAGTGGATTGTAAAGCCATGGAGTTGATTCTGATATTCATGACAATTTTTTTCTGTTGTTAAAGTTCTCTCACTTTATCAATAGGGTTGAATATTACCTGTCACATATAAAAAGTCCAATTGTCGATGCTACGTCTGATCTCAATATATATACTTTATTAAGCCATGGGCAGAGGAGCATGTGCCGGCGGTCCTGCTTACTGGATGTTTCTACTTAGCAGGCGCGCCGGCCCTGGGCTCTGTCTGTCCATAACGGCTGAGCTACTTGCACTATGGCCACAGATTTTAGTCCGTGATCCCAGCTATTTAATACTGTGCTCAATATTTCACTGTATGTGTATATTTTACATGACGTGGTATATGAATACTTTTCTCTGATTGTGAATGTAACTATGTCTCAATCTGTATTTCCCCGATATTCTGGGGTTTAAAAATAATAATAATAATAATAATAATAATAATAATAATAATAATAATAATAATTATTATTATTATTGTTATTATCATTATCATTATTATTATCATTATCATTATCATTATCATCATCATTATTATTATTATTATTATTATTATTATTATTATTATTATTATTATTATTATTATTATTATTATTATATTCAAAACACGTATGTATATTTAAGCGTTTGCAAATCGCACTGTGCCAATAAGTCTTGAATCGTGAAACATTTTGCTGTAATAGAGTATCCGTGTACTCGGGAACGGGAATAAAGAAAAATCATTAGCTTCTTTCCAAATCCGTTTTCAAGCATATAAAATACGTATAAACCAACCCAAAATATATGCACATCTTTATAGCGAATACATGGTTGACCATTCCTAATAAAACTAACTTAATCTCGGTCTCTCTAACACACACACACACACACACACACACACACACACACACATACACACACACACACACACACACACACACACACACACAAACATATTAGGGTTTTAACACTTGAAATGTCTTCGCCAAGTTAGAATAACAATGCTACATTACTAGTGATGTTGATAACGTACCCGGAAACGTTGAATTCCATAATTTCTGTGCAATTTTGCGACCATCGGATAATGATTGCCCCTCTTCTATCGTTCTGTTAAGCGATATGGCTAGATATATGACGCTGTCGTAAAACGCCCCCACGAAATAATTGACCTGCAACAAAAACACGTGTAAGATTCAACAGCAGTTTTATGACATAAGTTATCCATCTGATGTCGGCCCTGAGCGTTGATAGATGTAATCATCGTTAATCCCGGCCGTGAGGGTGTTTTGTTTGTAACAGTTTAAGTACCGATGAACGATTCCTCGAAAAATGTATGTAGGAAAAAAATATATGTTTGCTTTCTGTGTATAAATTTCACTTAATCTTTGATTCCATGGTCACGCAGTCCCATGAGGTGACCTTTGCGGTGATCTTCACCGCATTTTCAACCACACATGTTCACACTATCATCCTACTGACAATGAAACTTGCAATCAAAGTGTATGTTTGTCTGCAACTTGTTAACGTTTGATGGACACGCCTCTGCTGCCAGCGGTTAGCAACCCGGTGGTAAACTTGCACAAATGAAGCAGACAGTGTATGCAACCAGATATTATTATTATTATTATCATCATCATCATCATCATCATCATCATCATCATCATCATCATCATCATCATCATCATCATCATCATCGTTATTATTATTATTATTATTATTATTATTATTATTATTATTTTGTGCCCCAGAATTGGGGAAATATTAAAGTACATATACATCAAGATAAATAAACCATATTCACAAGCATCATAACATAAGAAAAAAGACACATAATAATATTACATGATGATGAAATACAAACAAGCAGATTCACCAGGTCAGACAGACGACCAGATTAATATAATTGTACCATATAACACAATATACAGAACTAAAGGAATGATAATGTATGTAAAAGCGCAATAACGCTTTTCCCTCGATTTAAACTTGCAAAGGATTTAGACAGGAGAAACGCCAGTTTGCAAAGTTCACTGTATGAGTTGTTAAAACTCTCATGAAATAGTATGTAGCGAAGTCAATCCACATTGCCGCCAGATGACACATCCTCACAAATGTCTGTCTTAATTAATGAACACTTTTGCCCTCCTCCCCCCCCCCCCAAATATGCTGATAGGAGATACGCCTTAATTCAAGATTCTATTTATTAAGGACCCATAAAGAACTTGTTTTGTGACATAATACTAAAAACTCAAATGGATCATAAGATATCGGAGCCGCGATGAAACACAGAAGATACGCTGTTCAAGAGAAATAGTGTCATGAGCAATAATTTCACTGACCTTAGGGATATTGTATGCTGCAAGTAAAGATGAAGTACGTGCCCGCTTACTCGGGTACGTACTTCATCATCGCTCAAATTAATACAATTGACTCCATAAGTTAAAGATGGCTCACCAACAGTATTCCATATGTACGACTTGTCATCTGACGATAAACCTGGGTACGAGACCCCAGCCCCAGATAATCTATTCATAGCTCTTCTAGCCTTCGATATTCTACTGGCGACATGTAAGTCCGACTTCATATCACTAGAAAACGTCACTCCCAATATTTCAAAGTTACTTGCCGACTGCAGAGGAGACTTATCCAAATATAAAAATGACTCATTAATAAAATTACATTTACCCATAGTAGATCATATAGACTTACTTAAATTTAAAGAAAAGCACCATTTGAGAGCATACAGTTGACAAATATTAACTAACGATTGCAATATTTAAAGTCGTGGAAAACAATGTAAGATCGTCAGCATAGGCAAAGCAATTATGTTCATGGATATCAGCCTTTAAACCTTTTAGCGGTTCTCTCTCAACTGAACCATCATATTATTTATAAAAATGTTAAAAAGTTTTGGTGATAAGATGCCTTGGCGGGTGCCAGCTGTGGCAGGAAAAGTATCACTGCAGCAGTCGTACCATCTAACATATGCTCTTAAAGACTGATATCAAGAAAATAAATATAACCAATGAGTTGTTGTTAAATGTGGCCATAATATGAAAAATCTCAACTGACTGAACCATCATATTATTTATAAAAATGTTAAAAAGTTTTGGTGATAAGATGCCTTGGCGGGTGCCAACTGTGGCAGGAAAAGTATCACTGCAGCAGTCGTACCATCTAACATATGCTCTTAAAGACTGATATCAAGAAAATAAATATAACCAATGAGTTGTTGTTAAATGTGGCCATAATATGAAAAATAAGCCATCGTGCCATATCGGGTCAAAGCATCTAGCAGCATCAAGGCTGCAAACAAAAACTGGGGAGCCGGAAGCATTAAAATAATATAGAAGGTCGTGTGTATAAGTACAACAAAATTCAGTACTCCTGCCTTTCCTGAAACCGAATTGAGCGTCACAGACGTCATCCTTGGGAAACAGACAAGATTCAATAAATTTAGAGTGTACAGAGCTAACTGTGATTGGACGATAATTACTCGGTATGTTAGGATCAAGATGAGGTTTCTTGAGAGAAGAAACAATTATACCTGCCTGAAGAACCTCTGGTACACATCTCAAGTTCAACATGCAAGTATATCAAGAAGCAAGATGGGATCTCAATGTCTCCGAGTTACCCCACTTGAGATGCTCGGTTGTAACACTATTAGCGCCAGAAGCACAATAACCATCACAAATTCTCACAATGTTGTCAATATCGCCAGGAGAAATAAAGGAATCACCAGGTGTATCCTTTAACTCATTAAATTTTCTCTCCACGAAACAAGTTATACTGTTTTATCCGCTGGAAGTGTGGAGTCATTAGCAGGTCTACTCATGATACTCTTATAAATATCGCAAACTGAGAAGCGTTAAGAGTGGAGGAACTTTCGTGTGAGAATAACGGTTTAACATATTCCAAAAAGAAGTGGTGTTTCTCTGTTTAAAAACAGCGTTTAACTTATTGCAACTCTGATCCACATTACTCTGTATGCATCTCCTGGTCTCACGCCTGAACACCTTTTTGGTATATTTCATACATTCATAGGCGGCACCTTCCTTGGGACGGCCAGCACTCAGCCACAGTGACCAGCAAAAGCGTTTGCTATCTCTGTAATAAAATAAACGGGGACACCAGTACCGTTTAGGTTTAAAGGATTTATCCGCCGTGACTCCAGATTCTCTAGCGGCCGCATGTTTGGTTTTGTTAATATGTCTGGTATGATTATTTACGGAAGTAAATGCATTATGCTGAAAAACAGGTTTTCAGTGTTTGATCCATTTTTGAAAAAGGTACTGTGATGTAGTCTGTTAATATGAAATAAATTTTCATGGCAACATGTTTAATATCATCCTATAATCTGTTGAATTCAAATTTTAGAACCAGTTATTCATTTGGGTGCTTAATTTGTACAACCTGCGACATCAATATATATATATATATATATATATATATATATATATATATATATATATATATATATATATATATATATATATATATATATATATATATATATATATATATATATATATATGTATATATACTCATGTTTCATCGCACTTTTTAGTCCTGATTAGAAAGTTAGGTCTGCACTGATCAGTTTGCTCCATTAACAGTTCAATTGAACTTTAGAATATATCTGTGACATCTAATTATGTATCCTTAAAAACCCATATTGTATTAAACTGTTGCTGCTGGAAATTCTTAGAATGTAAAGATAGTCAACTCAGTTATTCAGGCTTTGGGTCCAACTGTACAGGGTATCAAAATTGCAGTGAGATGTATATCAGTGGCAATTAGAAAAGTCCAAACACTGAAGATTTCCCCCCATATATGGTAGTCTTAGATTTTTCCGAATAGAAAAATATGATGGTTATATTCAAAAGTGATTTTAATAGTAGATATGAGCTAGCAAAGTAAGCAAATTTAACATGCAAGTGAATAGGGCCTTGAATCGGTGTCCCCACACCCTAATTCTGGTTTCTGCCACAGAGGTCAGTAGTGTTCCAAATATGGCAGGGACTTTTGAATAGGGTGAATCTGTTAGGCGTAGTTTGGGGAAGTGCGCAGTTTCAAGAATATCTCGTGTTCCCCAGATCACATCATTACTCTTGCGATAACGCCACGCAAAGTTGTTTCCGCGGTTACTTTGCCGCTGCACTTCTTGTCGGGCTTTCAGTGCATGGCAATGGACGCAGGGAACCGGGACAATTACAATGAGTGGGCATTATCTCAATTCTTTGACAATGAAAGTAAAAAACAATGCCCATGGCTAAACTGGACGTCATTATCCAATAAGACAATTTGAAGAGGATACATCCAAAGTTCAAGGGTTTTATCTGGAATCCTGCTTTTTTAAATCCCGGAGCGAAGCATAGGGATTTAAAAATGCAGGATTCCAGATAAATAACGAGAACAAGGGATGTATCCTTTTTATACCATGCCTTCTTTGTTTTCATGAATATAAATGCATTTAAAAATGTATTCACCAAAGCAAATAAGTCCTGTGTTGAAATTTAGCCACGGCAATTGAAGCAGGGATATATGTGTAAGCGGGTGACATATATATCCCTTGAGGAAACAAAGGAGGCATGGTATAAATTAAACTAGAAAAGAAAGATTTGCTTGAAAGCAAATCTGTCTGGGTGTGTGAAAAATTTGCACAATTACAAAAATATGCAGTGTTCCAACACTTCTACAATATCTATAATTTGAGCCCAAATATGATGAAAATTGGGTTAAAAGTGACCGAGTTATGGCTAGATGAATATTTCAAAGGTCCAAATGACCTTGATCTTTGACCTCTAGAGGTCACATGTAAATTATAAAAATGTGCAGTGTTACAGTAGCTACAATTTGTGTCCAACATGATCAAAATTGGATGGAAATTGACTGATTTATGGCTGGATGAATATTTCAAACGTACAAATGACCTAGACTTTTGACCTTTAGAGGTCACATGTAAATTACAAAAATGTGCAGTGTTACAATATCTACAATTTGGGTCCAACATCATCAAAATCGGATGAATAATTTGGAAGCCAGAAGCAATCGAATTTTTTTAATTGCCCTAATTTGCATAATTTTCAAAATCTTGACTATTCAGAACGTTATGCAAAACTTCACTGCAGGTGCTATAACCATGCAAAATTTGAAGTTTCTAGCTTGCACGGTGTCTGAGTTTAAGACGACACAAAAATCTGGCGGAAAGAAAGATAGGAAAGAAAGAAAGAAAGAGATAAATAAAGAATATTGGGTAAAACAATATGTCTGTGTTCATACACAGACATAACAAGGCGAAAACTGCGAGGATGCTGCGCTGCAGATATTGAACATAGACAAGTTCGCGCTCTCCAAGTGGAAGAACAGGGTAGGTTATCCTTCATACATATAGCTTTATTAAAGCACTCGAGGAACACAACATAAACACAAGAAATGAGCCAAACGAAAACGTCAGGTAGACATACATACATCTGATTAAAAGAGAGAGAGAGAGAGAGAGAGAGAGAGAGAGAGAGAGAGAGAGAGAGAGAGAGAGACAGACAGGCAGAGAAAAGAAGAGAAACAAACGCATTTTACTTCGTATTTCTTCAATTTCTCTTGTAAGTTGGGGGAGTGATACAAGTTATGCCCCCCCCCCCCCCGTTATAGGATATTTGAGCCGTAAGTCAAGAAGTCATCTCAGATAAGTGGTTTTGTTGCTAATGAAAGATTTAGCTGAGCTGCAGGGAGTACATGTACACACACACACACACACACACACACACACACACACACACACACACACACACACACACATATATATATATATGTACTGTATCCCAAAGTAAAACACATAGAATGAAGTTTTTATATGTGAGGTGACGTCAGAAATAGCTTGGCAATGTACAGCAGGCTGATTGTACAGTCTCCAGAATAACTCAGGTGCATGAACTAATCACTTACTGGAGTTTCAATCAGTAGCAATTAGGTTGTTTTCATGATATTGTAATTTTCTTGCTGATTTACTCTACAGTGCACCGGTCCTTTCATTTTCTATGTGCTTCCGATCCTATGTCTCTTTTGGCATTCCAGGAACCTGACACCTCAAATGACATTGGGCTTGCTGGTGGTGTACGTCAGGAGGGAGGGGAGCGAGTTCTGAATGTAAGTGTACTTTGTTATCCCCTAACCTTTGAAAAAACAGTTCCCCAGACTAATCATGCATTCTGGGGAATTGAAACACAATGATGTCTGGTGAGAGAAACATTGTATGGTGCAATAAACATTTTATTCAGAATTACGGAACACGCCCTCTACGATTTTTTACCCTTTGTTTATTGTTGGATGTGTAGAAAAGGACCATGGGATATTCAGTTCACCAGGCTAAGCGTGCAGTCTGTGGAATAGAAATACAATGATGGTATCTGATCAGAGAAAGGTGTTGGATTCTAAATTTTAAACACAATTCAGAGACTTCCACATAATATTCCAATTATGTATTATTTTAATTGAAAAGGAACTGTGATGTACAGTTTCTCAGACTATTTGTGTAGTCGGGGGAATCAGAAATATTATGAGATATGACTAGTTTTGTGTATCTGTATACATGTATATTTCTTGGATTAAGGAACCCATATAATGATAAAAAGATTGTATCTACAATGTCTTTGATTTTTTGTAACTCAACCATATAATGAAAAAAAGTTTTTATCTCAAATGATGTCAGAAAGAGCTTAACACCTAACAGGTTATAAATTTGTAGACCTATTGTACAGTCTTGAGAATTTATAACCTACTTCCATGTTCTACTCACCCATGCAGTCTCTAAAATTAGCTATTAGACTGTACTCATGATATTGATTTTTCTTGACAGTAAAATAAACTGGAGCTGGTTTACTGGTTTGCTCTACAGTTCTTCAGTCTTCTAATTTTGTATGTGCTTCTTATCCTATATCTCAATTGGCATTCCAAGAACTGACATCTCAAACGAGAATGAGCCTGGCAGACAGGAACATCTGTCTCAAGAAGTTTTGGGTGTAAGTATTGTGGTAAAACCTATTCCTTAAACTTGAAAGATAAAGTGCCCCGGACTAATCATATGGTCTGGGGAATAAAAATACCAAATTGATATTGGGCGAGAGGAAGTTTGTATCTGGAATGACGTTGGAAAGAGCCTAACAACTTATGTTTAGAAATCCTCAAACTGATCGAAGTCTCGCAACGAACCCAGTTTCATGAACTAATTACCCATGCAGTCTCCAAATTGAGGAAAGACCAACTGTTTTGAGGAACCACATATGGGCATGCCCTTGGGGTGGTGGCCCCTTAAAGTGGTGTCTCATGACCGAGACTTGCTTAAACTAGTGAAACTATAACTGCAATGAAATGACTGAAATGCAATAAAATAAATTATTAAAAAAACAGATTTTAAAAAAGTAAATGAAAATAGCTGAAAATGAAACCACTGGATAGTGCATTTATACTAGCTGTTTCATTTCAATTAATAAACATTTGTTCTGAACAATTCGTGCTTTAATTATTACAAAATTTCAGACTTTTAGTTTGTCTGTTGACATGTACAGGTTGATGTACATATAACAGTTCAGACGAATAAGCGACATCGTTTGCAGTCTGCTCTAGGTCAAGAGGAAGACCGAAGTGTGTATGAAAGAATTTCCTAAAAAAAAAAATAATTCAGTGATGTATATGTGTTAAAAGTTGCATGTCTTTCCAGATAGATACCACTCATGAAATCATGCATGCATGGATGAACATGCTGCTTGGTGAGGAAATGAAAAAATATGGTTCTTTTATTAGCTCATACAATGAAATGTATGTTTGTGTTATATTTATATATATATATATATATATATATATATATATATATATATATATATATATATATATATATATATATATATATATACACAGTAAAACCTCTCTCACCGAACACCTCCGTTCACCGAACACTTCTCTATACTGAACACCATTTCTCGGTCCCAAATATATTCAATGCTAAGAAACCTCCTTATACCGAACACCTCACTATATTGAACATTTTTTTCCGGTCCCAAGGCTGTTCGGTATAGGGAAGTTTTACTGTATATTTATTGTGTATGTATCTTGTATCTTAAATTAAAACAATAAAAAACATAGAATGAAAGTAGTGTGTATCTGAAGTAATGTTGGAAAGAGCATATAGTTTAAAGTTTCTTGAACAAAATGGGTTAAAACTGTGCAGTCTGGGGAATCACGAATATAGTGAGATATAAATCAGTTTCATGTAAGTGTGTTTGATAATATCTTACGTAACAGAAAATCTGTGTGCTGAAAAAAGTTTGTACCTAGAATTAATGTTGGTAGGTTCTTTACAACTGAATTGTGTAATTCTGCAGCCTGATTGTACAGTTTGTATAATAATTCAATTCTATGAACTATTCATCCACGCTGTCAACAGTATAGCAATAAAGATTTTGTACCTTCCAGGCTGGTTTATTATTAAAGAAAAGGACCTGCGATATACAGTTCGCCAGACTGAGCGTGCTGTCTGTGGAATATAAGTATTATCATGGTTTCTGATCACAGAAATATTTTTGATTCTAAATTCTTCCACATATGATTCCAACTATATATTATTTGAATTGAAGACAAGGAACTGTGTTGTACAGTTCCTCAGACCAATTGAATTGTCTGGGGAAACAGAAATATTGAGATAGGAATTATGTTTATGTACCTGTATACATGTATATGTATCTTTGATTAATAAAAACACATATATAATGAAAAAAGATTGCATCTGTCAATTGTGAAGCTCTTTCTACACTTTTATTATTCTTTGAAGTGAAGAAAAGGACCCGGGATGTACAGTTCCCCAGACTAAGCGTGCAGTCTGTGGAATATAAGTATTAGGATGGTATCTGATCACAGAAATGTGTCGGCTTTCAAAAACCCCCTCCCGCACCCTCCCCTTGTCAATCTCCAAGGTGAGATTTCTCCAAGGGTTGACACCTATGCAAAAGTGATCATAGAATGTTTGTACATATCAGATCGATTGTGTACCATTGTTACAGTCCCACCACTGTTGACAGTGCCAGGAAAACAGATTGCGCGTTAATCGTAATAGGGAAACTTTAATCTCATTTGAAGTTGCATTTGGAAACATATTTCAGTACAATGTTCAACAAATCAGGTGGAACATGATGTCATCACTCATTCTGTCGTGGTTTTCTAGTTTGGTTTTCCGTAATACCAATGTACGCTTCAAAATACAGTAAAACCTGTCCTTGTGGACACCTCTATAATGTGGACACCTGCATTAATGTGGACAGAAATGTGTAGGACCGAAAGGTCAATTTTCTTGTGAAAAACACCTGTTTATTGTGGACACCTGCCAACTGTAGACACTTTTTACCAGTCCCAGAGGTGTCCACAATGGACAGGTTTCACTGTACAAGAGTTGGCCGCACTATCGTATTCCGTTGATGCACCAACTTTCTCGAGACACCGCATATCCCCAGACTGCGTGCGGAGTGTGAATTTCGCAAGACTGAGCGAGGAATTCACGAGAAACAGTGTTTCGCGAGCTTACTCACAACAGCATGGTCAGCAACTCAAGTACACCCAGCACCACAGACTCGAGCGTCACGTGTGTGGTAATTTACACAAAAGCGCTATGACAAGTTATGTGCAATAAAATCACCAAAGAAACAGGTAATTAAGGTCAGTCACTTGTAAAAGGCAAAATATAAACAATGTTGCACATCGCAACTTTTTTGTTTTGGTTTTGTTTTGGTTTTTGTAAGGTTTATCAGCATCGACAAATTATCAAAACCAACTGTCATTCTGTTGGTGTCTGCAAAAACATTTCTGATGAATTTGAAAAAAAAAAAAAAAAAATTGACATTAATGCGTTTCTGTGTGTCTTCTGCGAATATCTGGGGAAATCATACACATGTATTACGTTGACACCTCTGACAGGATAGCCTAAACTTACATTTGAAAGTGCAGCTACAAGTGGACAGTCTGAGTTCCTGTTCTAAAGACACCACAGTTTAGTGGATAACCTGTGCTGGTGTTTTAAAGATGCAAAAGTTCTGTCGATAGCCTGTGCTTATAAGACCTCAGGCTATTCAATACATAGCCTGAGCTAGTGTTTCAAGACACTGCAGGTTAGTGGACAGCCTGATCTTATGTTGGGGGGAGGGGGAGTTTAAGGCACCACAATTCAGTAGACAGTATGTGCTTATGTTCCAAAGGCACCACAGCTCCTTGGATAGCCTGTGCTTGTGTTTTAGAGACACCACAGTTCAATGGATAGCCTGTGCTTGTGTTTTAGAGACACCGCAGTTTAATGGATAGCCTGTTCTTGTGTTCCAAAGACACAAGAGTTCAGATCATAGCTGGAGCTTGTGTTTTAGAGACAGCACAGTTCAGCGTACGGCATGCGCTTGTGTTTTGAAGACACCATATTGCAGTAAATGGCCTGGGCTTGTTTTCTAATGACACAATTTCCCGGATGGCACTGAGCTTCTTTTCGGAAGACCATAGTTCAGTAAACAGCAAGAACTTGAGTTTTAAAGACACCACAGCTTTAGTGGATAACCTGTGCTTGCGTTCACACGGTAAAGGAACACATCTGTATGAACCTTTTGTGTCCATTGACAATCTATGCACATCCGGCAAAAAGGATGCATTCGGATCAAAACGAGACATGCATATTAATTTCCCGCCACAAAGCAAGGGGCTCCCGCTCGTCAATCACAGAGGTCACTCGGGCATAAAACTGTTATAGATAGGGCTAGATACCCCTTTCTGACAAAGTTAGTGTCTTTTAGTGAAATTTAAGCTTACAAATACCAAAGTCATATTCAATTATTGTTTCTTAAGGACAGGTAAGACACCAAAGTAAATCCCACTTTAGTCAATCCTAGCTCAAAATGTATTTGCATTAGGATAACATATCATATATGTGTGTAATCGTCATACTCCAAAGAATTCATATGTCCCGTATTTGTGTGTCTGTGGTGTTAATTGTTGAATAAACAATTGAAAGTTGACCGCAAAGCATCCACCCCATAAATGTCGATATAAGTCACTAATTATTTGTGATAAAATCATAATTACACTTGCATCTTAATCCTGACATATTGGCAACAAAAAACGATCCTACGATTTTTTATGTTTGGTTTCAGTTTTCTGTTATCCATCCTCAAAGTTTGACGTTTCAATTTTCCCTTTGATTTTCAGAATGTTCATTTTCTTCATTTCATAGAAAAAGAAGGAAGCAAAATTTAGAAAATCTCTGAATCGTTTTTGCAGTTCAGGCATCACAGAATCAAAAGCCATTAACCGGATTAAATTTCGCCCAGCCGTTTTCTTGGAATAACCGTTCTTAGGTGGGGTTCTCGTGCTATTATCCTTTCTGAGAAAACAAGCTTCAAAGGCCTTTGATGTTGATCATTTGCCTCCGAAACAATACCACTTGCTCAAGTTGAGCTGATATTTGTACAAAACGTAGTAAACATCGCCCCTTAACATTTGGGGAGGTTGTCAATGAATTCTTGGCCAATCACATGAATAAAATAGCCTTTGAAGTACGGAAAACATTATTCAGCGATCTGTCAAACGGCGACAACGACAGTCTGGTTTCAAAGTGTGACGTCATGGAGGCGGCCCTTCGGGCCCTGTTACCTCAAGCCTAGCAACGGAAGTTGTGTTGTCTTGCTTCGGTGGGGCGGCCTGTGGCCGCTCGTGGTCAGTGCACGGATGGCGGGTTTGGTCTTCCGCCCCGTACCTCTTCATCCCGTTTTTATGGATAGTATATTATTGTATTTACTCCTATCTGTATACTTTATGTAGTTAGCTTGTTAGACTTGTCTGTACCCTTTACTTAGTTAGCTGGTCATTATTTTGTAGTTATTTTCTCAATGAGTTTCATTTCCCTTTCCAACCTGAGTTTTGTAACGCTATTTTGTGTTTTCTCTGCTGTTCACGTTTGTGCTTATTTCGATGTGATTATTTGTACTTTTATTTCCTCATCCCTGGGTTGCGATAAAATATTAGTATGTACGTGGGTATTGTTGATTAAGGTGCCAGTTTTTTCCCCACCTGTCTTTGGTGTGAAGGACCACTGGGGTAAGCCATCGCGGCACGGCCTTTGAAGGGAGATCCTCTGACGATTCCCGCTCATCTTGAACATTTAAAGTCTCCCTTCATTAGAACGCAAAACAAGCAAGATAAGGGTAAAGTAAACCACTAAGGCTATGATATGTTAGCATGTTTGCATCTTTTCCCTGCACACAAACATACTTTCGGCTTGCCGCTTTATTTAGCAATTCCACCCTGATACCACTCTCCTTTTGCCATGAGCCGTTGCTACCTGCAGCCACGTGACAGGCTGTTAAGTATGATTGACGGGTAGCATTGTTCCGTTTGGCGGCCCAAAACCAAAAGAATGACACATGGACGTTCGGATGTCCACATGCCTGTGTGGTTTTTAGCGTTTTTTCATATGTCTACTTTAGTTAAAATCTTAAAATGTTGATACCTAATAGAGAGGACATTCACCTTGTAAAAACCGTCAAAATCTCAAAATCAGCCATGCAAAGGTTTTTGGTGTCTTAACTGTCCTTAAATTGGTTATAAGAACAAATTTCCAGTTGCCTGGACGAAGTATTCTTTATTCCCAGAATATTAGTAACATCTCGCTTCCCCGCACAGGCAGCGGCCCGCAATAATAATAATAATAATAATAATAATAATAATAATAATAATAATAATAATAATAATAATAATAATAATAATAATAATAATAATATGCATGCCTCGTAATGGGACATAAATCGGTCCAGATCAAATGGAACAAAGTTTTCTATATGTACCTCTGTGGTTCATACTGGCATATAAATTTCATACCCGTCAACTCATATCTAACATTCTTCCCATGTATTGCTGAGTGGACGGCACCCTCAGCCGACATTCGTATTAGACTTATTATCGTTTTGATCACTACGTATATGTATGGCGGCCTGTTTTACAGTGATATTGATTTATGTTTTGCTTATTTGTTTGTTTTGTTTTTTCATCACGTTCATTAGTGATAGTGGTTCACAGAAGTTATTAGATCTGCCACTGAACCCATTCACTCTGGGTTACTTTATAAATCGACGTAGAAGCTGTCGCACACCGAGCACATTTTATAATTTTGTGCTTTTCTCGTTTTTCTATTTCTGTCCCCAGTCCTTACATTAAAGGACTCACCAACCTTGTTCACTGATTTACTGCACATCATTGTCTCTGCTCTTGTTCTTTTTTCTCTTGGTATATTTCAGACAATCAGTCTCATCAGGATCTCATGTTTTATTATATTTCTGATTCAATTATCCTCGTCACATACCTCAGATAACCAGTTGCAAGCTGCAATTAGGCAACGGACTTTCTGTATCCTCGATCGCGTTTATTGACCCCCCCCCAAAAAAAAAAAATTAAACACCACTGGATTCCAATGTCTTAGAAATATTCTAAAAAAACCTCGGGGGCGTCACGAGAAATAATTTGAGTGACCTAATTAACAATCCTGACGACTTTGACAATAAAATATCCATAACTTCAGACTCCTCTCACATAATAATAGATAACTTGGCGAATACGTAAAATTCTTTTCTCAAAACTTTAAGATTAAACTTTCAATGTTTGAGTGCAAAATTTGACAAGTTTAAATGTTTCTTCAATGATTTATCGAAACGAAAAGTCAATTTAGTGCTTTTTGTTAACAGGACTTGGCTGGAAGGCACAAATCCCGATACACTGGTTTAATTATTTATCTACATCAAAATTAACAAAACGTGGTAAGGGACTTCTCTCTGCCAAATAATATTTGGGAGGGACAGTTTATCGAAATTACCGGTAATGGTTTAAAACATAAAAATTCACGCTAAGTAATTTCTATAGACCCCCGTGAGACCCAAACGAAAATATCGAATTCCTTATAAATGATCTTGCACCTATAACAAATTCCCTCTGCAAGGAAAAATCGGATAAACCTATCCTAGGTGATTGCAACATCGATTTTTCAAAAACTTATACAAGAGAAAAATATTAAGATTTTCTGAATGAGATGTTTTATGACAATTGTCTGTCTAAAATAGGATTACGGACCAGATTTTCGGAGAGAAACGCAACGTTAATATTATTATTTTCTTGAGCTTCAAAAAGCAAGGTTCTCCTAAATATTTGGAAGTTAGGACTAAAGATAGTGAATATATAGAATTTTTTATGAAAGAAGTACAAAAACACAGATATTTACGAGAATTAGACTCGAACCCAAACTTTGATTTTAATTTAAGTTATGATAAACTCGATGAAATAATGCGCTGCACAAAAAACAAACACCTGCCGAACAAGATACAGACAGAAGCTTTCAAGTTGGATGGCAAATGGCATTCTCTATTATACATGCCTATTAAACACAATCTTGAAGTCTATAATCAAATATTAGATAGAAGTACCCACAATCAAAATAAATAAATAAATAAATAAAATAAAATAAAACAAAAAAACAAACGAACCCTCCCCCCAAATAAAATTAAAAAAAAAGAAAAATAACTATCATCATTTATATAAATTAAAAAGTGATTCCAAAAAAAACATGGGATATCATAAAGTCAATTCCCAATTTAAATAAAACGTTTACTCTTCACGATTGAAAATAAAAAGAAACCAAAAATACCCTGAAATAGCACAGCGATTTAATATTATCTTTACTTATATTGGCCCAAAATTGGCCCAAAACACCAACAAATCTGGTGTGCGTCATTTAAGCACATATTTTACTCACACAGTAGGACACAAGTTCTCCTTCTAACTGATCAAACCGAAGTTCACAAAATTTTGTACATGTTTAAAGCAAAGACAACTTCAGGGCATGATAAAATTTCCATAAAGTCAATTAAACAAATTTCTTCTTAGATAATAGAACCAGTAACTTTCATAAATAACCAATGATTAAATACGAGTACTTTTCTGGACAAGCTGAAAGTTACTTTAGTTCTATCAATCCATAAAGAGATGACGATAAATTTCTAAACAATTATACGACAATTTCAGTTCTCCCCGTCCTCCCTAAAATCCTTGTTCACAATCAACACAATGATTATATTACGTCGCAGAATCGTCTTTACAAAGGTCAACATGGTTTCAAGAGACTACATTTTACAGAAACTGCTACCACAGAATTAATCGATAGAAACTGCCAATAACAATTTTTATTGATTTATCAAAGGCTGTTGAGACTCTAGGCCATGATATCTTCCTCCAAAAATTAAAATATAACGGTGTCACCGGAGTTTAATTGAAATGGTTTGAAAGTTACCAGTTACACAGGTCTCTATATGTACAACTTGACAATGTTTGCTCAAACCCAGTACTTTTCCCGACTGGTGTGCCTCAAGGCTCAATTCTCGGGCCACTTCCTTTCACCACATATATATATATATATATATATATATATATATATATATATATATATATATATATATATATATATATATATATATATATATATAGTGATAATTCCAATAAAATAAATCCAGCTGTCCCAAATAAAGCCCACCTCGCCTACGACTACATACTAAAGTTGTCTGTCTCCCTCCCTTTACTCTCCAAACCCTGTTTGTCACTCGACTGTGAACTCACACTGATCGTACACATGTACTTTGTGGAAACTTCAATAAAATATGTTTAAATCAAGTGCGACTATGTAGTAAACCTAGTTTTCCACTGCATTATTTAGGATTTGAAGGCATGACACATCATCTCTTTAAATAGTAGGTAACCCAAACAATAGTAGAATGTTTTTTAATTTTAAAATTTTATTACAGGTATAACTGTTAGCAAGAGTACACTCCTCAAAATATTGGCTGAGGATAGTTGACTTCACATAACTAGAAAAGCCTGAGTAAGAAAGAGTATAAATTTTATCGGTAATATTTGCTGGATCATGATTCAATAAGGCAGGGATATAATGGCGAACACATTTTGAACATATGTGTGAGTGACAGGTAAGATCCAGAACATAATTATGAAATATCCAGGTAAATCACTTTGGTATATTTGAAATAAAAGATCAGGGCTCTTAGATACAGTAAATCAGAAACCTTTAGTATTTTCAGTTTTTTTTTTAAACAATGTGTGCTTTAAAAGATGCTGAGCATATTCGTCGAATAGCACTCTTTTGCAATGTGAATATATGGTCGCAAGAGAATCCCCATGCAGGAATAAAATAATTTATATGAGACAAGAGCAACGAATTATATGTAAGTAAAAATGTATCAGCTTGTAAAGTGCTGTGCAGATGTTTCAGAAGTCCAATTACACTGGCAATCTATTTTCGATTTTGTGTATCTGAGCATTCAAGTTTAAATTTTCATCAACTATTTATCCCAAGAAATTAAATTCAGTTGTCCTTTCAAAATCAATATCATCAATTTTTCAATTCAAATTTACTTCTGCTCTACGTTGCAAGAAAGAAAATACCATAAGCCTAATAAACATAATTTACTATCAACCAATCAACGAAGAATTTTGTTTAGTTCACAATTTATATGGAATGAAACATCACTGTTTGATTTATTACTGTAATTAAAAGTGCACAAAGAGCTTATTAGACTTGCATCATCGGCATACAGTAAAATTTAAATTTCCGAGAGGCCAAATGCAAAGGGATACTAATGGTTTTGAGCAAACATTGCCCCTATAGTCGCTCTTCTTTGGTAGCCCTAGCAAAAGCAGACCTAAGTCCTTAGCTACGGTTATCCTGACCTTCATGTACGCTTATCTTTTTTATGTGTCGAATAAAACTGATCTGAGTCTGTGTCTGAGTCTGAGTCTTTATCTACCTTGGCATGTAGAGGGAATGAAATTGAAGGCAGGTGATTATCAAACGCGAGTGGATGGGACACACACATTTGATACGTAATTCGCTGTATACTGCTCAGAGTGGCTTCTGCCGTATTTAGTGACTACAGAAGCCTTGAATACTGACCAGAGATGACATATTTCGATGACATAAAGGACATTTCTCAGTGTTCTGATGTTTACATATTATTTTCACCAACGCTTTTACTTAACCAATTTGGCCATCACCAGGATTTGCACGTGTGTCCCTAAATAGTTATTTTGTTCACAATCATCGTCAAACATTGCATCAGTGTTGATTTTTTGCGATGGTAAGCTTATGAAAACCACACGGAAAATCTATGCATTTTAAATTAATATGCAGTACAATCTTAGCTTAAGAACACCTTTGTGAAAAGGCGTTTCTAGATTAAAGCCCCCGATTTACAATCACGTTGTTACGGTTAAATCTTAAGTAACATTTTTATTGTCAAGATGTTACAATGTACATCCTTGAGAAATGCAGTAAGAACGTTTTGGTGACACGAAATATCACCTCTTTAAAAAAATATCAAATCAAATATGCCACGTTGAATTATTGAGCACAACGTATCTGGTTAGAAATTAGTACCTGTAGCTTGATATTCAGCCTACGGAAAGCGTGTCTGTATCGTACTATACTTGGGCGCTACGGACCGTGGATAGTGCATCCGTCTCGGAGACAACCTTAAGCTGTCTGGAAAATCTTCAAACAGCGCAGGGACCCAGGACTCATAACACTTGTATTGTTTAGTGGGGTCATAAAATAACATAGTTTTTTCCAGGAATAAAAAACTGTGTGGTCTCGTCTTTCTCGTCTCTTTCATGCAAGAAGGGGGGGGGGGGTAAGGGGGGTGTAAGGGGGGGTTCAATACGCTGGTACAGGTAATTATTTTTCTAGAGTACGCAGTACGGAAAATAAAAATCTTCCAAAATTTTGGATAGTACGAAGTACGTAAAATAAGAGGGCTTCCAGTAAGCCAGTACGGTATATAAAAAGCCCCAGTACGCCAGTATGGGAAACCCCTTACCCACCCTCTACAAGGTGAGTGACTGTTACAGTTTATATCTTCCTTTACTTTTCTACGGATGGCGTGTAAATGTGTGCATGTTCTTAGGTGCGAAGACCTTGTGTGATTGGTTCCACATGCTACGCTTCCATTGTTGAAATAAAATATTACAGCTACTTTCCATTTTCATATATGTCAATTATGAATGTCGCGGTCCTTTTCCTGGATCTCCACAGTAACTTGAAGCCAAGCGACCAAATTGAATTCCCCTATGAAAAAAAAAGACAAAAAAAAAAGGCCACGACACCATTACTATTTATCCATAATTAAATAATATTTTCTGCTAAGGCAACGCCTTGAGTGCATTAGGAGGCGTTAAAAAGGAGATTGCATTATAGCTTGTTTTAAATAAAACAAATAATACTTTGAGTAAAGTATTTTACATCCTTTGAATTGACTGGCAGCAGAGAACGTAACAGTAAAGGTTCCCTTTGATACACGCACTAGTAAATCCTGCAGTACAGCTCTCTGCCGCAGTCTGCCGCCGAAGATAATTAGGTGCATTTTGGGATCAGCGACACACGGCGGCAGGCAGCGGCACTCGGCGGCAGGGTCTTCTTGATTATATTTTTGCCGCTCTGTGCAGCCATCTGCCGCATGTCTTTCAATGCTGCTTACTATTGCATCTAAAATAAAAAAAATAAAAAATGGGTGGAACCTAAATGTAGCTAAAGAGTAAAACATCAAATGTTTTCATGATTGTATACTGAACCCCAATGAAAAGTATCCACATAAAAAAATTAACACATTAATTTTGTAAGTTACTAAGTACTGTGTGTGCATATATGCATGGTTTGGAGCCTACATCAGGGTCATTCAGGACAACTTTTTAACTTTTGCTGGGTTGTTACATAATGCATGTGACTTTTGTGCACCGAATATGGCTTCTGACCACCACTCCTATTGGATGGCTAAAATGACCTGATGTTTTCAGTGGCTTTAAAAAGGGATGTTCAGCCAAGAAAAAAGCCAGTGGTCTCAGGTGTGTTGAGGCGATCATGCCGCGTCTGAGCCAAGGTCAAAGACACCATGCTTTGGGGCTTGCAGAGGGTGGAGTCCCAATCACTCAAATCGCACAAAGAATGGGGTGTACTCGGCGCACCATCCAACGACTAATTGAACGGCAACAAGAAACTGGATCCGTAGATGATCGGCCTAGGCCTGGCCGAGAAAGAGTGACAACACCTGGCCAAGACCGTCACATCCGGCTGATGCACCTGCGAGACCGTTTCCGTACAGCAGCCCAAACAGCCTGTGAGACTCAAGGGGTGAATCACCGTCCTGTCAGTAGTTCTACTGTGGAGAGGCAACTGAGGAGCAGTGGCCTAACAGCCAGAAGACCTTACAGGGGTAACCTGCTGACCCAACCCAGAAGAGAAAGACGACTGCAGTGGTGTAGAGCACACTCCAGGTGGACTCGCCAGCAGTGGAATACCGTCCTTTTTACTGACGAGTCCCGTTTTTGTGTCAGCAGAGCAGATGGCAGAGAACGTGTGTGGCGCCGGACTGGGGAGAGATATGCAGATGCCTGTGTCCGTCAGGCAGATCCATGGGGTGGACCCTCTGTCATGGTGTGGGCAGGCATCAGCAACCGCTACCGGACACCCCTAGTGGTCATTCAAGGGATCCTCAATGCTAGGCGGTACATTGATGAGGTGCTGGAGCCGCACATGGTCCCATTTATGGAGCAGCATCAAGATCTGGCGATCTTTCAGCAGGACAATGCACGTGCACACTCTGCAAGATTAACAATGAACTTTCTCAATGAGAACAACATCAATGTCATGGAATGGCCAGCGTTCTCACCCGATCTGAGCCCTATTGAACATTTGTGGGATCAGTTAGGCCAAGGTATTCAACGGAGGACACCTAGGCCTACTACCCGAAACCATCTGATCCAAGCTCTGCAGGAAGAATGGAATAATGTTCCCCAACACAGAATTCAAACCCTGGTCAGCAGTATGCGCCGCAGATGTATAGCATGTGTTGATGCTCGAGGTGGCCACATCCCATATTGAACAGAAAAATTTGTGTGACTTTCAATTAGGGCAGTTAATGACATTTTTTGCCTGTAAGTGACGTTAATGTCGGTAGAGCGTGACATTATTTTTACGCCAGAAAAGTGAATGCTTTGTTAAGTTCTAAGCACGTCTAGGTATGAAATGTTTCAAGTATAAACAATAAAATACTTCAAAATTGGCATGTGGATACTTTTCATTGGGGTTCAGTATATATATGAGCTGTCAAAAACACCCAAATACATTTATGATGCATCGTGGCCCAGAATTAGCCAATGCATGATATTCTAGCAAGCTGTCATGGTTTCATTTATTCTGTGGGTAGTGCATATACAGACACATACATGTACTTTGTATATACAGAGAAATAATTTGCAATTGTAGCAAAGTTGGCCTTGGCCTATCTTATCTATCTGTACAGTTTAGCAATATTTACCGCCGCCGATGCCGCCGAAAGGTTTTACTAGTGACATATACGTATTGTCGCCTATGGCATTGACTTTGTTTCCAGTGTTTTCTTGACAAGTTCAGTTCTCATCTTTTTTAAAACATGTATTACATTGTACTAGTCTCTTTCTTGTCTCTATTTTGCTTTTGTCTCTCTCCTTTCAAAATATCTTGTTTCACTCGCTCAAAGAATCACTGTTCCACCATGTTGACAGCATGCAAAATGGTTCATCTTGACAGAAAAGAAAAATGCCCATTTCAAGTCACTCACATGAACTAATTATAGATCGATCATGGGGCCGTGGAGATTATTCGCTCGGTTTTCAGCCCCGGTTACATTGCATAAGTTTTAATATAATGCAAAATCATGTTCGCAATTCACATCAAAACGAATTAGGAGCTAGTTTTGCAGGAGACTTTGACTCGGTGTACGTGTTTAGTTTAGCATTGAGCACAAAAGATTAGCCAGTAGGGCTTCCGTAGGTTGCGTCAATCGAAAGCCTAAACTTGCGCTTCTAAGAACACAGCAGTGAAGTGAATTATCTGCATTTTACTGTGCTCAGATCCTGACCGGCAGCTAATTGTCATACCACTTCATGACAAGTTATGGGGGCTCCCTTGAAGAGGCAGCATTCTTAGTCACAGAAGTGGTCACCACTTCCCCACACGTAAGATGTCAGAAGGAAGATAATCTGAAAATCGACAGAAAACTTGCAGATAATAACAATAAGTATGCCTCATCTTCACAAACCTCTTCTCCGTAAGTGTAATTATAATCCCTTTTGGCTCTCATAACAACTTCTTTCTTGAAGTCCGTCCAACGCGCTCCACTGGCAGAAGTCAGAGATATAAACAGTAGAGATTTAAACGATTCTTTCGCGTCTTCATCTTGGTCGTCACCTTAAAAGAAAAGCACAGGTCAGGAAACGAAACAGAAACAATTTCTTTGCGGCCTTGGTGTTGGTAAGTTCATGGGGTGCCTAAAAAGTACAATGAGAACCATATTTACGGAAATATCCTATAACTCAATGAATCTGCTATGCTACATACAAATGTGCATATTGTAGTGAGGAGCAATCATACATAGTGTGTGTGGTTTGAGTCATTTATGAAAAACACCTTCAGTCCATACATTCCTTACCAAACCAGAGATGTTGGGTCCTGTTCTTTAATTGTAAGCCAGTCCTATTAAATATTATATAAATGACCATGCCCCCATACTTATGCTTCTCAGTACATTTACAAATGGCTGGTGCCTCAAAACCCCTCGGTCGCCTTCTCCATTTGTTGAGATTTGGCAGAAAAATGCAAAGAAAATAACAGTGAAATTGTCTCAAGGTCATTGTTGTTCAAATTCTAGCTATACTCTTAAAAGTGTGGTAAACTGTTCAAGTTGACTGGACCTTGAGAATTGCAAACAAAAAAGTAAAGAAAGATAATTGACTCTTTAAACGCGCTCAAGATCACTTTTCTTCGAACTGGACGTGGACTCCTAAAATGGGGATTAGTTGCAAAAATATTATGACCCCGGGTTATCTTGTTTTTCAGATAGTTTCACTCTTACGAGGGGAATCAATTGTAAAAAGTTTCAATCCTAGCTTAATTATGTTTCCTCGGATATCCCGCTTAGAAATTTAGAGGCACTTTGCGCATAATAATTTTGATTCTCTATACAGAAAAACATACTCATGATATTGTCATAGACTAAGACCTTGTAGGAATTCAATAGTGGTTATATTGTCATTATCTTTCAACATATGTTGACGAAGCCCCTTTGCCTTTTAATGAGATAATAATATCGATTAGAAGTCATGACTGCTCGGAATACCCAACTTGTTTAACAGAGTACGATATTTTCATTGATGCAGCCATGTTCGTATTACCCGTTCATTACTTACAAATTGGTGGGTTTACGTTAACTTATTCAACAGAGTACGGCCCAAATAGTGTTTGCGTTGATGCAACCATTTTTGTACTTCCCGTTCATTACTAAAACATTGGTGGGTTTACCGTAAGGTACCAGATCTTGAGATACGAAGACATGACATTATGCCTAAGAACAACAAATTCGTTTTTAGACTGGTATGCACACCTCCTCAGCCTATTCTATCTTTTACGAATGAATATTCTTTACTACTGCACCACTAACAAAAACGCTATTTTGTGGTTCAGACAACTGAACAAATGCACACGAGGAAAACTATAAAAATAGAAATTTAATGAAAGCTACAATACAATAAACACCTTACGCTGAAAATGATAAACCGAAAATGGCAAGTTCCACAAATGACAGCGAAAAAGCTAATATCAGTACACACACACACACACACACACACACACACACACACACACACACACACACACACACACACACACACACACACACACACACACACACACACACACACACACACACACACACCGCCAAACTCGTCACAACTGTTCAACCAAATACCTTGGCAACAAATTTTACATACGTGAATTTTACGGATTGTACCTAATCGGACGTATCTTAGGCCATTCGTTCACCGTTACACTCGTACACGTCAAATAATTTATTGGGGCTGTATTGTGCGATCGCATACCAATTTGTGCCCAAACTTTCAGCTTTTTGAGTGCATCAGATAACGCGCCTGCAAGTTTTCGAATTAAGTCCCAAATGTGTATTAATAATTAAAAACAACGATTATCAAATTCATTAAATAGCCAGCTGTTATCCTGAGAAGCATTTGGAAGGCGGCAATAGGTCAGCACCATACATTTCGCAACCATATCAGAAGATTGGCGAAATAAGCTTGTCGAAAAAGTCCAGGTACAATCTTAAATCAGTTCATTTACTGTATAGGGGGTGTTTTGAAATGCCAAGTGATCTATATGGTTTTTTTCACATTATCATTTTACCGCTAGCGACAAATTCCCATTTGCTGTTAATTCAATGCCAAGATAAGTATATTTCTTTGAAATTTCCAACTCTTCATTTCCAATAAGAAATTTAAATATTTATTTTCTGTCCAGACTCATTCATTATAATAACCTTAAATTTTTTCCATTAACTATTAATAGTCATTCTTTATATTATGTACATCACTAGTCAAGACAATATTGTAACCCCGTCTTACTTTCAGCTATAAGAAATCATCCGCATGTAGCAAGTGAATAAATTTCTCAGAATGTAGGGGCACTCGGTAACTTAAGTGGGAAACAGTGGTCGTAAATCATAGATACACAGGTTAAACAAGGGAAGATGATTTGCTACATAGCAAATCAGTGTGAGTGTCTTCAAAGCATATCGGTATGGTAATGTATAACTATTCCATACCACAGGAGTAGAAGTTGGAATGGCATCTCTATCTATTATAGCTTTGACGTTATTCAAGATTTAAAATTTCTAATGGTTCTATTTAGCATAATTTAAATTGCTACAACTTTTATTTTAAATCCATTAGGTGCACAATGGTCAATAACCCCCTAGTAGAAGTTGAAATGACATCTCTACCTATTATACTTTTGAAGATATTCAAGATTTAAAATTTCAAATGCCCCTAATTTGCATGATTTTAAACATCTTCATTCCTTTGTATAAAACGGTCATACCCCTTGCATGGAGGTACAATCATGCCAAGTTGGGAGTTTCTATGTATAATAGTGTTCGCGAAAAGTGTCGGACAAATTTGCTGGTAAAAAAGAAAGAAGAAAGAAAGAAAGATTGAAAGAAAGAAAGAAATAAAGAATTTCAGGAAAAACAAAAAAGTGTGTGTTGTTTCTTTTATCAGGGTGGAATGAGTTAACTAAATTTTCACATATAGCTTGTCAGATAACCCTGAACAGAATTTTAGTTGCATTGATACGTTGATCGTATATGTCCCTTCCATCAGCCGTCTGAGTAAAAAGAGATGGTCACTTTGCATAAACCCCATCTGACACAACTATGTTTTTTCACACGTTCCGTTATGCACCTTTTCAATACCGAACTGAATATATTTGATATGCAGTTCCTTAGTAAAATCCCTCCATATTTATTTAGCTAAGCTTTGCTTATAAACGCAGAGCCTGATATCTTTAAAGAATACCTGTCAAACAAAACAATTACCAAATTTGTACAGTACAAGTTCGGATAAGAATAATTTGACTTAACCCTGAACTAGAATGTACCCTTTCTAGCTGGACAACTCACCTTATTTTAATCACCTGCCAGTGTATAACGCAAGTAGAAACAAACTGGGGCATTATTTTCAGTCCCAGTGACTATATTACTGTAAGTCCACCTGTATGATCCTAGGGAACAATGTACTCTGCTGGAACCTTTAATGGGACTTGGTCCCGCTAGTAAAAGAGCTTCAGTTGTACAATGACTGGCATTATGGACAACGTTATTTAGAATAGTTGGCATCACAAGTCGTGTTTGGACTTCTGCATCTTCAAGCAAGAACTACCAGTGTAATTATCGTTAACAATTCAGTTTTGTTACAGAAATGTAAAAGAAGTGTATCTCACCTACGTGTACATAAGAATTTTCCTTGATTGACACACGTGTACATGAACTTCAACAATGTTTCACCTATTCCATCGCCTGTATGACAATCCGTGAGATGCCAAGCTGTAATTGGTGACTTCAAATACTAACAGATATGAGTTGAATAGTCTTGTAGTCTTTCACCAATTAAATCAATTTAAGGTACACAATAAAAGTTTGTGTTTGATGATTATTTTTGCGTAACTGTTTTTCAAAAAAAAAAAAAAAAAGGAAATAAACAAGGAAACAAACAAAAAAAATTATCTCCTTTAAAATTATGAATGTACCAACTTCATGTGTGTTGTACTTTTTTAGCCATCTGCTGCATTCCGCTGGTTGCAAACTTTCCAATTATTTCATGTGTGCTTATCTCTAATCTTCATGATGATTTATTTTTAATCATAAAATATAGCTTTATCCCAGAGTTAAGCTGAAGGTTATTCTTAACGTTCTTAAAACTATATGTTTTGTTTCAGTGGGTGCAAAAGATGAATCTGTTGTGCACTGAGTAGGGTGAGCTTCAGTTTCGTATAAATTTGGAACGCGTTTGCGTCCAAATCAGACCCAAGCTCCGTGTTATGGCAGCTCCGCTGGAGACAAAACGCTGAACTTGGTCTGTTTTGGAAGCACGTAATGTGTCAGAGCAACTACTTTTGTGAAATTTTACACAGCATTGCACATTACGTGAAATTTCATATTTTGACTCTGGGTTTTTAAAACATGTTTGTTGTGATTGACTTTTTGTTTCTGCTTTGGACGGATCTTTTGATGCGAACAATCACTTAAGCAACTAACTGTAAATGAAGTTTAAATTCATAGGATTTTTAGAATTGAAATTGTGAGTAGTTATTGCTGCCGCCAAATCGTGAGTAATGGCTTTTGTTGTCTGTAGCTTTTCCATCACACAGATATCTTACGCCACACTTTCTGGTGTCAGGTTATTCACCATGTTGTAAAGATGAAGTTTCTTGTATGTACCTTAAACAGGATGGTCCAAATTAACTTCAACAAAGAGCTTGTTATAAGATGTAAACTTCAATGCAAGGGCTTATTTGGGTACTTTATATTTCTGTGAAACTGGGTGCTTCCCCGGGACATAGTTTGATTATGTTGATGATTCTACCCCTTAACGACGGGGGGGAGCATTGTTCCGGGGTCAGTTTCATGGTGCGTCCAGGATATTTACAATGATAATGATTAACGTCATGTTTGATGGCAGCAAGCTGTTCATGTCGTAAGGAAGAGAGAGAGAGAGAGAGAGAGAGAGAGAGAGAGAGAGAGAGAGAGAGAGAGAGAGAGAGAGAGAGAGAAACTCGTATATAGGAGTCTGCATTTTAATTGTCTTGAGACAATAATCTAAACCTGAAAAACATTAAAACTCTAATCCAGTTCCTAAGTTATGCAAATTCCGACCAAAGGCAATGTACATGTATATAAACTCTGCTTGAAATTCGGCACACGGAGTCACAATATCAAGATACCTTTAATCACGCTTAAAAGTATGGAGTAGTGATACTCCCCAAAAATTCAAAAACGAACAAAATTGAATGTGCATTGTACCGGGGGTTCTGTTTTCTCATATATCCTTCAGTTATACTGACAACTTATTGTTCATAGTAAATGACCTTGCAAGGCACTGTGTTTTCCCCGATCAAAATTTGCAGCCTATCAATAAGTATTCCCGAATCCCTGCAATGTTATTACTTGAATAGCTGAAAAACATGAGCATCGGACAAAGGAGTAATCCCTTGCGATAGTTCTTACTTTGTATTGCAATAACAGGAGCTTTCGTGTTGTTTTACCGTTTAAAGGTTTTAGTAATATTGAATGTAACAATGGCATTTGCGTTTGAAGTACGCCAGGTGACTTCCTACTTGATTATCTGATAACAAGATTGCCTGAATTATACCGGACTAGCTTATAATTGAATTGTGTATTATTACAAGATTAACGACACAGGGCTCGCAAGACGAACCTTATATACCATATTTGCCGTCGCAAACTGAAATTCAATTCACACTCTCTCGTGCCAACATGGAAAATAGGAAGATTTGGTCTGAGCTGGTAATACAAGTGTTATGTTTAGTTTGGATCCATGAATAAAGAATATCGTTTTACATGATGGACAATGAGTACCTAGTTTCAGGAGATTTTGTCGAATATGAATAAACAACCTTTGTTAAGACAAGCAGCCTAATAGTCCTAGTATGTTACTGTGTCCTTGGAAAGGGCACATATTTTTGCTTACAACTATCGGCAAGTTGTTGTAAGTATGTAATTTATCAATTGCAGTTTTGGAACTTGTAGCCTAAGCAAAGATCAGTGTGTTGTGAAATATCTCTACGGTTAACACCGCTGTTTGCACCACTGAAAGAATATATATTCACGATAAAAAGGAAGTTGGAGGCTATAGTAATATTGAATAAAATAATAGCAGCACAAGCAGTATCGGCTTTAGAAGGGTACACGAAAAACACGAGTATGTAATGAGCGACACCTTAAATCCTCGTAGCTGACAAAATGTAAGCATTGTTTGACTCATTAAACTTTGTTCTGCTAAAATAAATCATTTACTTCGAAAATGGTTTACGAAATTGACATCTATGGACAAACTTAATCATTTGCACATATCATTCCCAAACTATAACTTCCATTAAAATGTGGTGATATAGAGGTAGATTCTTTGTATCTGTCTCTCCTCTGCGAATGCTCCTGAACAAACATATCAAACAGTAAGTTATCTGGGTACTACAAGTTAAACTATTAAGCGTTTTATAAGAGTTCTTTAAAATATTGTCTGGGTATTCACATCGTCCAATATCGCAGCATTAAGCCAGCATGATTACACAGAACCTATTCCTTGGAACATTGTAACCCAAGTGAGAAAAAGTTTTTTTTTTTCGACTGTAATATGCCACCCGAAACCTTTTCTTACTGCATGACTAGTGCTTATGCAATACAGAACTTTCGAATACACATTCCTCTCAATACGATAGGCGATACTTTCCTAAGTGTAAATCCGGAAGAAATCTGGCACAACCAAGTGAACAATCCAAGCACAATTTCTCGACTCTGCATAAGTGCTCAGAATTTATATATTAAAACTGGACATTCCAGAAGGCCAAAGAAAATACCTACCAATCAAAGACTTCGTGATGTACGCAAAGAAGTCGGACAAAAAAACATTACGCACGAAATGTTTCAAATTCAAAATTCCTGGAAAGAAAATTTTAACTATAAAACACATTTTAGCTTAGTTTGGCAAGGAAAGTGTATTTGGATTCATGATTGGCCGAATTGACTCGGATCTGATCTCAAAATTTGCCATTTATTTGAAAAAAATTGTAGAAATTAATGGACCACTTCAACTTTATTCTACCATATTTTCTTCCTGACGTTTCTTTTTCAAAAAACAAAAAAACGAAAACAAAAAAACAAAACAAAAAACAAAAAAAAAACAAAAAACAAAAAAAAAAAAACAAAAAACAAAAACAAAAAAACAAAAACAAAAAAAAAAAAAAAACAAAAAAAAAACCAAAAAAAAAAACCAAAAAAAAAAAAAAACAAAAAACAATTAAACAAACAAACAAACAAACAAAAATAAAATAAATAAATAAATAAATAAAACACCCCCAGCACTTCCACCGTTCCAAATGTTGTTCTTCCTTTTTCAATTTATACCTTTGTATGTAGATTTTTGTGCAGGTGCTGTGTGGTGCTGAGTACTTGTACCATGTTTTGTTTTGCAAGATGTCAGTGCGTTTGTTTGTAATGGTTTAGCCAGTAAAGTTCCTTTCATCCCTCTCTTTTCATCTGATTTTCGGATAAATCTGGACAAAAACAGTTGTTGAGGGATCGTTGTTGGTGTGGAAAATCACGGGTTAGTTTATTTTATGTTTAGTTGGCTGTTTTACATCGCAAACGTTCTACGCTCTTCGCAGTTATTCTACGTCACACGTGACGTATAATCAAACATCGCTCGCACACATTTGATTTTGTCTAAATGTCAATGCATCACGTCACTGCTCCAGGCGCGTCACAATTAAATTGTAGCAATGTTCAGGTCATCTACAGTGAGTTACTACTTTTGAGTTTCACTCTAAAAATGGTAATTTACCCTCAAACATAGAGTAAATATATCTTTCCACTCAATATTTGTGCCGTAATATCTTTAACTCTGACATCGCGTTCAAAGTTTGCATGTCGTTCAGAATACTCCAAAAATTCAAGATTATGTATATTAGGGCCATTGAAAATTGAGTGGTATCTGACTTCTAAACTTTTCCACAAACAAACACAAATATTAGTGCTATAGCCGAGTATAGGTATGTTTACTGAGCCGCGAACCTAATGGGCACACTATACTAGTTGCAGAATTCAAATTATGCTAATTAGGGACTGAGAAATTGTAAAAGAAAAAATATCTTGAAAACTACAGAGGATGGCTGTTCCATTCCAGTTTCAATTTATATGTTTGTACCACTGGCACATCTAGCGAAGAGTGCGTCATTTTGAATTATGCTAATTAGACAAATGCGTAAAAGTGAAATGTTGACCAGCAGCAAACCTATTACAGATAGAGTTGCCATTCCGGATCCACCTTCAGTTTATATGTTTGTGTCATGGTTGCATCCAATGAATGCTGATTAAAAAGTGTAGCTTTTAAATTTATGCTAATGACGCCAATGCACAAAATTTTATTGCTAAATATTACATAGGTAAAACTCGATTGCAAAGAATGAACGAAGGTTAGAGCATCAGTGCAAATTAGGCCAATACACGTGATTTTGATGTTGATGTGCAAAACTGTAAGAGATAAAGGCTGCATTTTAACTTATATCAATATACATGGACTATAAAGACACGTCCATTTTTGCTATCAAATGTGCAGAATTTCCTGGACCTTCCCTGTTGTGTAAATTTAGTTCTCTGTCGGTACATGTTAATAATGTTCATCGCTCGGATTATGCACAATCATATTGGTAGGCCTACGTCTTCAATTTTGCCTCAGCGCGACATTTGCGTCCGTGTGGCCGTACAATAGTACCGGTATAGCAGAATATCGGGTTTTAGTGTGCACGGATAAAGCACGTTTACATGACAACTGTGTTTTGAGTGCAAATATGGCCAGTGTACACATCATTTAAACGATAAAAGATTGGAAAGATTATCAGTTCAACTTCAGAAAAAAAAAGCTCAATGCCGTGGTATTATCCGCACTGCCGGAAGCTCCCTTCTCTGCAGGGCAATTTCTGTTTTAGGCCAATGTGGGACTCTGAAGTGAATACTATATGATTCTCTCATTGACAGCGCGAAAGAAAAATCTGTGTGCCAACCCAGACTTTTTGTTTTCCCTATTTATTTTTATTCATTCATTTATTTCCGTACAAATTTTGCCCTCAGTTTTTCTCGGACATTATTGTTCCGAAAACTACCAAACGTGACATGACGATTGCCTGGTAGGGATGCTGTGCATACTGTTTGGGACAGTCATGATATCAAAATTATGCAAACTAAGGGCAATAAACATTTTAAAAGCTCAATATCTTCAAACCTGTTGCAGATACACACAAAATTTCAAGCGTTTGTGACACTTACCAATTCAATGGAAAGTAAATAAAAGCTGTAGCATTTCAAAATTAGATGCTGCTGGCATATCCACTTCAAATGATAAGTATGCGACATGACCGCAGCCAATGACATATGAACCAGAGTGACAGTATTTCAATTAACGCAAATGAGGCAAATACACAAAATGTAAATCCGGAATAACTTAAATACTATTACAGATAGTGGTACCGTTCCAACTTTAATTGATAGGTTTGTGACATAGCCGCGTCCAACGAAACATGAACCAAAGCTGAAGCACTCTGATTTATGCAAATTATGCGAATTCACAGAATTAAAATTTTGAACAACTTCCAAACTAATTTAGATAGTGGTGGCAGTCCAGCTTTAATTGGTAGGTTCCCGACATAGCTGTATCCAATGAATTATGAACCAAAGTTGGAACATTTTAATTTATGCAAATTGGGAGAATGCAAAACATTTTAATCTCGAAAACCTTAATGTCTATTACAGATAGAGGCGTCATTCCAAGTTGAATTGACAGGCTGGTGACATAGCTATATCAAATGATATATGGACCAAAGCTGTAGAATTCTAATTCATGCATATAAGGCGAATTTACAAAGCTCAAATCCTGAATAAATTCAAAGCTATTATTGATAGAGGTGTTATTTGAACTTCAATTGATAGGTTTGCAAGGCAGCTGCATCCAATGAACCATGAATCAAAGTTGTAGCAGTTTGAATAATGCAAATTAGGCAAATACACAGAATTTAAATCTTGAATTATTTTAAACCATTACAGACGAGGTGCCATTCAAACGTCAATTTATACGTTATTGTTGTAGGAGTTAAATAAGTACTGAATGGGCAATCTTTGAAAGTATCCTAGGCATACAAGACAGACTGACAAGTAAATCAAATGTCACTAGTTTGCACATTGCATTCCCAGGATTGACCATCAGTAATAAATTGGGGGTGGGTGGGGGTGGGGGTTGGGGTGGGGGTGAGTGGGGTCAGAGTTGATGGTAAATTCTTACCTCGTTTCCAAGAAAAGTCTCCCCATGCCTTGCTGCGGAAGAGCTCGATGGTGATGAAGGCATATTCTCCTTTGGTCATCCCTCGACTGTGAGCTTGCAGCATAAATTTCCGCAGGTCACCCCCCGAGCTCAAGAATAAAATAACTGTAACAGAAAGAAAAGGCGTTTCTATGAGTATCAAGTGGCATCAAAGTTGCAAAATGATACGTGATGCAAGCAATATGCAGTATGCTATTTAAGTCTCTAAGTCATATTGCAATCTCGTTAAAAAAAACCTTATCACTACCTGAAAACAAAAAGTAAAAGTCGCATTTAATAATCAACTAGTATGAATAGCTGAGCATGAAACGTGATGCAAGCAATTTGTTCTTTAAAACCATAATGCCATTTCAAAAAGAAAAAAAAAATATCATTAATAAACGCCATTTGTTGCTCCGTCGTGTCTAAGCAATGTACTCTATACGTGCTTTACATATCTCAACGCACCATTGTACGGGGAAAATTAGTTTCATGCTCATCACGAAATAGTTTCATAGACCATGCCAGAAATGTCGATCATTCCTTATAGTTTACACCTGTATGACCAAACGGCCCTCAGCACTACGTTACCCTCATATTCACATGTTGCCACTATATTGGCCGACAAATTCGCGATCCGGCGAATTATGTGCAAAGAAATAAATGGTAAAAAAGTCCAGTTAAGGTAAGGAAATTTTTTTGTATTGTCTATATCCGTCCAGTTTCAGAAATGTAGACTGCTCGGAATACGGCCAGGTATTTTTGTGCCATTTCCTAACTCTAAACTCAACCTGCCTCTTATAAACTTTGGGTCCAATCGTGTGAGAGATCACTTCAGCATTTGAACATAAACACGGTAACAAGATGCACCTTTGCCTGTGCTGAAGGAAATCAATTTTATTGCCCTTTATAACTTTATTGAATGTACTAAATAAGTGGTCTCCTTATTCTGCTAACTTTCATCTCCACTTCAAGTGTAGTACCATCTTCAATTGTCGCGAACTGTGCTTCAGCGTAACAAAACGTGCTCGTCAAATTACGACTCATGAGGCTTCAGCCTGGAGATACTTTAAATTTGTTTGATCATATATTTGTGGTCTAAAACTGTTATTTATGGTCATCTTGTCTGCATATGTGGTCCCAAATCATTATATCCTTTTCATTTTTCCCATGCCGATTTTTTGTAAAGAGGGGGTATGTGCTTAAATTATGGAGTTCTCCACAGTTAGAGAAGCAATGCAAATAATAGAAAAAAAATATAAAAAGAAAGAGAGAAAAAAGAAAAACATTCCTCTGATTTCATTTTTATCTCATGATGGATGAAATGACCTCAAAATAGTAAGTCACTACAGTTTAAGTTAATTAAAGCAGGCATAGATACCGGAAGCAGGAGTTATACTTCTTTGTTTTGTAATTACATTGAATTATAACTTCCATGTATTTTACCCCATATCCACTGAATTTGGAGATAATTTTCATGAGAAAAAATGTATTGGTTTAATTATAGAATGCATGTTTTCCTGTTTGAATTTGAGGATATGATAAACTATTGTGTCTTGGTTCACTGCCACATTCCAATAAAGTGCAAGCTTCCATTGTTACATCAAATGAACAACTTCAACAGAAAATGGCATGGCTTTGCATACGGAAAGCCATCCCAGAACCAAGGAGTCTTGTGGTATCAAACTTCCAGTTCATTGGATTGTTTGGGCTAAAAACAGAATTACGTCACGTAATCCAGTCGCCATGTTTGATTTCTGCTGTTTCTCAGAAAGTTCCAGCATTATTTGACTGTTTAATTTTATTAACCAGTCAGAAACCATTTACAATACCAAACAAGTAGCATATATATGAAATGAGATATCCTGGCATCAACTTATTATTTATTCCATTTCAGCCTATTCATTAATAATGCAGAGGATCAGCATCCCTATTGTCACCCAAAAGAACCCTATAAATTATCAGTTGGTGTTCATTCATTTCGTGGTGTATTCTTGAAAAAAAAACTGTTGGGAAGATGAGTAACTATCTCCTACAAACACGATTAAGCATATTCTCAAACTGTTACTGCAAGAAGCATAAAATTAGAGCTGTGCATTTATTGCTTAAAGTTGGTGAAGATCACCCAAGGTCACGTGGTCTGGTCGTAATGTTGGATTTTTGCTGTCTCTCCTCAAATCTTAGCATCACTCGACTGCCTTATATTTTTAATTATTTAAAAAAACTTTAACAATACCAAACAAAGTAGAAAAGATATAAAAGGAGATACTTGAACAACATTTATATTACTTTGGCCCATCAATTTATAATTCAGGGATCAATCTCCATTTTGCGTACCGCTATATTGCATGGGCTCCTTGTATTTTAACATTTTGGTACATTTAATAGGTATCCCGCACACGTGTTTGCATTTTGTTGATGCGAGTTGCCCTAATGGAACTGCTACAACACATACTTAATCCTTATAATACGATGAGCGCTAAAGCTTTCAGGGGAAGCGCGCAGGATGAGATGCATTCAAATAAATGATCATATCCACCGTTTGTTTCGCAAATTTCAATTTTGGCCCTAAAACAAAATTTCATAGTGAAAATCCAATTTGGTTACCTCATAGCGTTTCGCAAACATATTTCACTCAGGTGCTTTATAATTTATGTTTCATCACGCACCGTATTTGCTCCTTTGTGCACACAATGAATACAAAAGTGCAAGAACTGTTCTTTTTTTTTCGCCAAATAAGGCATTAACAAGTATACAAACCATTACTTCGGTTGCTACAAAACATAGCCCGTTACAGGGAGAATTTTATATATTTATTTATTCATTTATTCGTTCTATTGCTCGTTCGTTTATTTATTTACTTACTTACTTACTTACCTATCTATCTATCTATCTATCTATCTATCTATCTATCTATCTATCTATCTATCTATCTATCTATCTATCTATCTATCTATCTATCTTTTACCCAGTGAGATTGTCACAAGATCGCGTATGGAAATAATATTCTTAATTGTCATTTACGTCTATCATTTCCTTACAACTCATTGGCATACCAGCCCCACCAATAATAATAATAATAATAATAATAATAATAATAATAATAATAATAATAATAATAATAATAATAATAATAATAATAATAATAATAATAATAATAATAATAATAATAATTTTATTCGGAAAACTACCCCTTTACAGCGGGGGCATCAATGGAACGGGGTTTATTCCATGATGCGTCCAAGTATATTACAATAAGCCGTCTATATTACAAAGTAAAGATTTGTGTGTGGTAGGGCTGTATCTACGTTCAGCATTGAGCCGTACGTGGAACAGCATCCATTTACCATTTGAAATTTACTTTTTACATGCGCATGCAACCATCAATAGGCTTCTCATAGCTCCATGTCCCCCGCGCTAAAACTAGAGATAAACCACTCATTGGGAGAAAGCGTAAGGACATGTACATCATACACTTTTGGTATACAGTGTAGAAAATAAACATTCACTACCATCATATTTACAATGTATGGAATCAAAGTACAATTCAAAATTCTAGCATGAATATGATATATTACAGACACGATTAATCACATCAAACATTACACATATTAAAAACAAGGTTAATATACATTATTTACATCCCCAACAATATTGTGTCCGGTGCTAACATCTGCTCTCTATGTTCTCGACGTACACGCCATGCGACTTTCAGAAACCCTTTACATATACTATCGAACACCGTGGCAACCGCCTTTGTTAAAGGGAAGCTTTCGCATCCCAGAAACATACATGTTTTAACAAACAATGAGCCATTCATAAATCGTGTCCAAATGTGGTCATACCCGCTTTTAAGAAGTGTTGATTCTAGTAATATAAAATTCTGAATTCTTATACTTCCTAATTTTGGACATATAAAAAGAAAATGTTCCAGGTTCTCGCACCTGTATTCACATAAGGTGCATTTGTCACTTTCAGAAATATCCCATCGTGCTAAATCAGTTTCAAGACCTAGACAGTTCGTTCTTGCTTTGAACTTAAGTCTAGCACCTTCAAAATCATTGAAGTGAAATAAATAGTCTTCTTGTTTAGTGTGTGTTTTCAAGTGTTTATATAATGACAGAGATTTCATATTGTTGATTTCATTTTTTAAAAAATGACTGAATGTTTCTAAACTCAACTTATTGTAAATGTTAGGCAAATCGACTTTCTCCCTTACAACTGCATGGTCTAGGCCAACATTAGTCAGTATCTACATGAATTATTGCTAACTTACGTACTACCCGGAAATATTAACATTTGATATTTATTAACTCTTTTATACCCTACGGGCTCATGGTTACAATGTGCATATAATGAACATATGACAGACGTTTAAAATCAATAGACAAACAGTAAAATTGCATTAACACAAATAAAAATTGTGTCGTCTCAAAAAGCAATCCGTTATGTACCGAGTCACACAGTTCATAAATTCTGAATTTTGTGATGAGACCCAGAACTTACAAGTTCGCAGCGTTATGATATGGAAAAGAACTGTGGAATACCTTAAAGACCATCTCTGCTAAAGTAACTATATTCACACTTCATGTATTTATTAAAAGAAAATAAAGCATCATGTGAAGACACAGAGAGGTTGTGAATTCTGCAAAGCTAATAAAATTGCAATTTTTGCTGATATCCTGCAATAAATTACCATGGAAGTCAATGAAGATGACCATGTTGTTTACATAATTTGTCGGAGTATGGGACACGTAGCTGGAAGGTGAGGCAAGCGAGGCAGGCAGGTCTTTCGGAAAAGTTTGGCTCTGGTGAGGTCATATGCAACAATTTAACGCTCCTGACATCAAAGCGTTGCTTACCTCGGGCGTGCTGACTGGCCTCATACAGTAGGGCACCCATGTTGGGATTCTTGGTGGTGTCAAAGGTGATGTCATAGGGACGAGGCAATGTGATGTCTGCTCGAAGAGCCTTGGTCAGTGCTTTTCCTTGTACCTGCATCAGAATGTCGTGTACGTCATAGATAATGGCCACGTGACCCCACTTGAACTGGTTCAGGATCGTCGTAAAGAACACTACAAAATGGAAATTAGTAAGTGTGTTAACATTTTGCTTTATTTATTCCCGATTAACAAAATTGATTTTCTATACAAGAATAAATGGGAAAGTATAGTTAACTCTTTCTTTCTTTCTTTCTTTCTTTCTTTCTTTCTTTCTTTCTTTCTTTCTTTCTTTCTTTCTTTCTTTCTTTCTTTCTTTCTTTCTTTCTTTCTTTCTTTCTTTCTTTCTTTCTTTCTTTCTTTCTTTCTTTCTTTCTTTCTTTCTTTCTTTCTTTCTTTCTTTCTTTCTTTCTTTCTTTCTTTCTTTCTTTCTTTCTTCTTTACGACCAAATTTGTCTGCAGTTTTTCTCGGACACTATTATTATTCCGAAAACCACCAAACTGGCCATGGTGACTAACCTACCAATGAAATTGTGCACCTGATTTGGAGTAGTCATGATGTATAAAATTAAGCAATTAAGGGGCAATTAAAGTTTTAAAAACTCCATATCTTCCCAACTACATGTATTGCAGATAGACACAAAATTTCAATGTGTATATATACGTTTGGGACACCTGCCAATATAATGGACACTAAATGAAAGTAGTAGAATTTCAAATTATGCTAATTAGGAGCATTGAAAATTTTAAAAGTTGAATATCTCCCAAACTTTTGCACATAGAGATGTCAATTTACAGGTTTGTGGCTAAGCCGCATCCAATGAAGCATAAACCAAAGTTGCAGAATTTTTGTTTATGTAAGTTAGGTGAATATGGAAAATTTAAATATTAAATAGCTTCGTAACAACTATAGATAGAGGTGCCATTCCAGCTTTCTTTCTTTCTTTCTTTCCGACCAAATTTGTCCGGAGTTTTTCCGGGACACTGTTATTCCGAAAATCACTTAACTTGCAATGGTCACTGACTTCCCTCTGGAATTGTTCTTATCGTTTGGAATAGTTATGATGTTTAGAATTATGCAAATTAGGTTCAATTAAAAGTTTAAAAGTTTCATGTTTATATTCCAAACTATAGCAGAAAAACACAAAGTTCAATGTGCCTGCACAGGTTTGTGACACCTGCCAATAGAATGGACAGTAAATGAAAGTTGTAGAATTCCAAAGAATTAGGGAAACTGAAAAAATTTAACTGTTGATTATCTCCAAAACAATTATAGGTAGAGATGGCATTCCAACAACAATATGTAGGTTTGTGGCAAACCCTTATCCAATGAAATATAAACTTAACTTGTAGAATTTTAATTTATACAAATTTAAATCTTGAGTTGCAACAAAATTATTATAGAGGTGCCATTCCAACTTCAATTTATGAGTTTGTGACATAGCCGCATCCAATGAACCACGATCTCAAATTCTAAAATTTTCTTGTATGCAAGTAAGGTGAAAGCACAGATTTAAATCTTGAATAACTTCAAAACTATTATACATCGAGGTGCCACTTCAACTTCAAGTTGTAGGTTTGTGACACAGCGGCATCCAGTGAACCATGAACCAACGTTGCAGAATTTTAATGTATGCAAGTTTAGGTGAATACACAAAGTTCAAATCTTATATAGCTTCAAAACTATTAGAGATAGAGGTGCCATTCCAATTTCAATTAATTGGTTTATGGTAAAGCCACAACCATACCATTCCAACTTCAATTTATAGGTTTGTGGTAAATCCACATCTATTGAACCTGGCCAATTGTTTCGAAATTACATAGGGACACTTCTGGGGACCACAAAACCTTAATTTGTTCAACAGGTGACGCTGCCACTTTTTCTATGTTTTACGAATTCTTGTGTGTTTTCGCTATTTTGCTGTTTTTATTTTTTTTGTCGTAAAACGTTACTTAGATTGTTTTGAAACTTAAGGGAGGTGTAGTTTATGGAAGGGAAAGTTTTTCACTGCGTGGTGTTGTACCTATGGGTTAATGCATACATTTCTATTGAGTATTATGTAAGTCAATGGGGATTGCAAGGGAAATTCACTATCTGTAACTGTAAGATCAAGTGAGCACAGGACTGTCACGGTCCTGTTGTTTATTATTTTTTTCTGTGTTTGTTTTGCTTTGACAATGCAGGCTTCAATCTAGTATAGCACAAAATATGGAAGCCACACAATTTTTGCACCAGCACTTCAAATTTTACGCCTTTGTTTTGTTTAGTTTTACCAATCCTAATTTTAACCTCACCACCAATAATCAGACCAGGAAGCCGTCTTTTGTATCCAAAGAACGTTGTCGACTCCCACTGACATTTTGTAACACACATAATTCAAGTAATGAAACAAAGTGGGAATGGAGGTGTGTTCTCAACAGAGTAAACATTATAGATTTCACACCGGAGTCATAAATAAGGCAAAGATCCATACATTCATTCAAACACAGCCTTGTATGGGTGCTGCTAACAGTATCATTTATGACACATAGCGACGATTTGATTTGCTGTGGGATAAACAAAAGCATTCATCTTAAGTAATTGTTTGCAAGTTCTCTGTTAAGGATACCTCGTGAGCATATTCCTAAGTGAAGCCTTTGTTGACAAAAATACTTTAATTGAGTGCGACTACTAATACCCCTATTGTTCCCGTTACAGGTAATTCACGACCATCAAATGTAATTATGTAAGTGATGATCCAGAAAGCAACAACGTTAATTGTATGTTTGTCAATTTTCAGTATCCAGGCGCTAAGGCTACAATAATGGATCTTTACTTGTGAAAGGAAATTCTGCGTGGCACGCATGGTATATGGTGTGAGAAATGCAGCCTACGTTCTGCAGCTGCGGCTCCTGCTCGTTGGTCATGCAGCTTGTCTACACAATAACCACTCCTTCTTAAGGTGGAAGATCTGACGCCAGCACCTTTGGATAACCTCTGATCACTTTTCAATATTTTTGGATAGTTTGATACTTAAACTGAATGCTCCCCAAAACTCAAATATGTGAACCAAAAATTTATATGAGAAAATTGAGCTCAAAACTGTTGTTTACACTGAAGAGTTTCAGCAGTGCTGACCACATGGGGTTTGTTTGCATGGGCATGATAATGAACAACGTCATTGTTTGCACACTAATTAGTCCATGACCCTTGGAAACCAGGTGAGCCACTGACAAGGGGCACTCACAGGGAACAGGAAACCATCAGCTATGGAGAGGAGAATAGGCAGTTCAGCATAATCACTGTCATTGTGCTGACTACTTTGAAACTCTCTATTTATGTAAAAATAAATCAGTGCAATTCACTTACTAGATCCCAAAATATGGAAAGCCACATGTGAATCCACACCCACACAAGCCAAGTGTGGTTACATTTGATGTTCCGACGTTAAAAAGGTCGAGTTTGAAGCCACAATATATATATATATATATATATATATATATATATATATATATATGTATGTATATATATATTTTCAACTGTGCCTGTTCACAGTAAAGAAATAGAGTTGTACAGTTCCCTGTAAGGTGCAGATTCCATAGATTTTTAATGGAGCTCCTATATTGTATATAAGTTCTATCTATTTTGAAGTGTACTTTAATTTATACATTGTAAATACGACGATGATAAACATTTATTTTCTACATTGTAAACCAAAAGTGCACGATGTACTTATCCTTACGCTTTCTAGAGTTTTCTCCCAATGAGTGGTTTATCTCTAGTTTTAGCGCGGGGGACAAAATTATGATATTGATGATTGGTTACACCGGTTGAAAGCAAACTTTAAATGGGTAAGATACTTGGACACATCATGGAATAAACCCTGTTCCATCGATGCCCCCGGTGTAAAGGGGTAGTTTTCCTGATAAAATTATTCATTTATTTATTATTTACAAACCATTGGCATTGGGTGTGGAATTCGTGATTTGGTATTTTGAAGAGGTAGCATCCAAAATGTATGTGTGATTAGTGTTAAGGGAAGGTTAATTTGTCAAAAGAATGTAATGGACAATATATATGTATATATACATGGAGCTATGAGAAGCCTATTGATGGTTGCATGCGCATGTAAAAAGTAAATTTCAAATGGTAAATGGATGCTGTTCCACGTACGGCTCAATACTGAACGTAGATACAGCCCTACCACACACAAATCTTTACTTTGTAATATAGACGGCTTATTGTAATATACTTGGACGCATCATGGAATAAACCCCGTTCCATTGATGCCCCCGCTGTAAAGGGGTAGTTTTCCGAATAAAATTATTATTATTATTATTATTATTATTATTATTATTATTATTATTATTATTATTATTATTATTATTATTATTATTATTATTATTATTATTATTATTATTATTATTATTATTATTATTATTATTATTATTATTATTAAGCTTGGTAAGAGATGGTGAGATGGCCTCAGCGCCAATCTTTAATAACTTTGCAGGGATATTATCTGGACCAGTAGCCTTTTTTTCATTTAAGTCCAAAAGCACTTTGAGTACATGTTCTTCATTCACAGGTTGAAATTCAAAAGCACTGTTACTGTCATTTATTTCAGTTTCAATCTTCTTTAAGCTCTCATGCTTACCGCCAGGTGGCGTATTTTTATTTTGCGAAACAGGGTTCTGGTTTGGTGATTTTCCGCCAGCGGATATAAAGAAATTATTAAAAGTATCACAAACATCTTTTGCATCATGAATTAAATTTTCATCGTCCATTAAAATAATCGTGCGACTTTGGTTACATTTAGAGTTTTCGGTTAGAAAAGGCCTGATAGTTTTCCAGAAGGATTGTTGGGAAATAGGATGCTCACATCTATCCCTAAAGTAACGTTTGATAGACAATTTGCGTAGAGAAGTAACTTTGTTCCTTTGAACACGATATGCCTCCCAGATGCCTTTGTGTTTTTTACTTTTCTTACGCAGGGTACGCTTAATGTTTATCTCACGTCTTAATTCACCATTCATGAAGGGTGCATTGTTTTCTCTGGCACGCCTGCTCTTTAGCGGAGCGTGTTCATTAATAACCTTACAGAGAAGTGTGTCGTGAAACCATATTGCATCGTCAATATTGTCAAAAATGCCAGCTACGTGGAACGGAGCGGCTTCAAGGTCAACTACTAATTTTTCTTCATTGAAAGATTTGTAGCTGCGATAGTGAAAGTTTCCTTTTACTGGTTTAGGCAGTTGTATTTTAGTGCTGGTCAATACCAAATTGTGAAAATCACTGATCCCAGTGTCTATGCTTGCAGACCCTGACACTCTTTTCGGACAGTTCGTCAATAAGTCAATTAGCGTGCGGTTTGCGCCTTTGAAACAAGTAGGAGATTTTATAACATTTGATAAATCAGACACATCAAGAATGTTATCCAGATCGGCCTTGTCCTTATTTTTACCAAGAAAGTTTACATTTAAGTCACCCATTATGAAGTAAGTCTTACATTCATCCTCACAAACATTTGAAAGATGGTAAGCATCTGTGAGTTTAGAAATATGTACAGAAGGTGGGCGGTATATTGTGGCGATCATCCTTTTTTCCTTTTTTACATGAATCTCAAGGACAAGCATTTCAATGCCATGTTGATTGTACTCAAGTTCAACTCTGTGTCTATGAGGTATATCAGAGCGTATGTACATCAATAGACTACCACCGTGGCTGTTACGATTTTTGCGATACAATGCATAGTTTTCAACATTAAATTGAGCAGAAGTGAAATTTTCATCTAGCTTTGTTTCACTTATACCACAAACATCAATATAGCCATTTTGCACGAGTTCAGCCACTTCAGCATGCTTATATCTAAAACTGTTAATATTTAAGTGACCAAAAATAAGATTTTTCGCGTGCTTTGCACGGAAAGATTTAAAAGCATTGAAGTCAACCTGAGTGTCTCTAATCTCATCTCCATCATTATCAGACACATTATGATCAAGAGATGTGTTACTTTCAGAAGGAATGAAATCATTATGATTTTGATTATGAACATCATCATCATCATGGCCATCGGCAATAGAAATGCAATTACAGTAATGATTATGTACATCATCATGACCATCAGTAATAGTAGTGGCAAGGCAATTACAGTTGTGATTTTGATGGCCATCATGACCAGTAGTACTAGTAGAAATGAGATCACAATTATGATTAGGAACGTTATCATGTCCATAATTAGTAGAAATACAATTTCGTATATGGTTTGAAACGTCTTCATGATCATCAGCGGCTACAGGTATAAAGTCAGAAGAGGTAGAGAGAGGCTCGTCACATGATTGATTTGCTGGTTGTTTATTGGAGACCGAAGCTGTAACGGACAATATACTGTATTTGTTGCTGACAATAACAGAATTATTTTCGGCCCTACCTTCTTTGCCACAGTCCTATTATTTCTTTGAAATCAAACCACATAGTTTTTGTTTATGACCAAGTCGATTGCATGTTTTACACCTGAGTCTTTCTGAGTGACGGCAAGAATCGGTCATAGAGTATTCATCTTTCCGTCGGGCCGGCCGTCCAGATATTAATCCGTGTATCTATTTATCTATTTATCCATACATCCTAGATGTATCTGTGTATAATTTCAGAACGTTGCTGTCCCAGGTCTTGGAAAGGGCACAAAGACACCAACCCTCGCCTATTACCCCACAAAGCCCAAATGCACGGGCGATAGTGGGTCAGCATTATGTCATTTCATTCTCTCGAAATAATTATGGCTCCCTCAAATGTGACACTGCAGTCGTCGGTCGACTGACTTGTCGAGATTTTGTAAGAGGTCTATTAGTTTTGAAGATATTAAAGACTTGAATCTTTAAATGCTCCTAATTTACATAATTTCAATAGGAGAGGTCGCAATGAACAGTTGCACGCGCATATGGCTGAATACACAACCCAACACACAAAATTCTTGTGGGCTAGAGGTGTGTATTCCTGTAAGATTCTATTTCATGTTCGGAACGAGCGGGACTCGAACCTGCAGCCTTTGGTACCAGTCGCCTAGCTGAAATGGGAAACGCACATATCCACTCTACCAAATCCCCATTCCTAAAAAGAATGGTTCAATGGAGGTAGTTATGTGCGAGTGCCATATCAACAGTTAAAGTAATATCCAATACGTTCAATAGTTTGCAGTCGAAGTAATCAAATTTGCAAGGGTATTTCAACTATATACGACTATTTAGCAAAAGCATTTTTGTGCTTTCAGATAGAGCTAATTTAAAGTTACATAAGCGCAGATTACAATGGAAACTAATGGAAATAGACATACGTAGCCCGCCTGCCTACAGAGCCCTGTACTGAGAACCGACATCAACCAGTTGATCTTGACCTTACCTATTGCTACAAATCTGAAAACATATGTATTAGATAGCCCACTATCACGAACGTACGGCTAGCATTTAAAATCTTCTCTATCTATAATAGTTTTGAAGATATCAAAGATTTAAATGTTGAAATGCCCCTAATTTGCATAATTTTGAGCATCTTGACCACTTAATATAATATGCACAATTTCACTGTTTAGTTAGGTCAATCATCATAGCAAATTTGGCATTTCTAGGTATACCGGTGTCCGAGTAAAGCTCCGGACAAAATCAGGGCGAAATAAATCAAGAACTCCAGAAAAAACAAAAATCTGTGTTGCACACAGACATAATTACCCATAAATGTATACTGGAAATACACAGGATGTGCAAGTATATTCATATTCCAATAATAAGATGCAGAACACAGCCGTTTTTACCACTGGTGAGTGAGTATGTTGACCTCGAAAGCCCAGGACTAACAATAAATTGGTTTAGAGTGCAAATCTGCGATTTTCCGTTAGAAACAGTTGGACTGCATTATAGAACAAAAGGCAAAATATAACAAACATAATAACCCTACCCCCCTGGAAAAAGAATAAAATTATTTTGATAAGCCTCACTTGCCTTTGATGAAGTATGATATCAGTGAAATGTCGCTTGCCAAATTAGTAACGGGGCACGGGATTTACAAGCGTGACCAACAGGTGACGGAAGAATATTGAGTGGTTTCGTTCAAAACGCAGTGTTTTGAGAACAAACTAGGAAACATTGTGAGCGTTTATTAATAACGTTCTTGTAAGATCAAGTACAATTGGACGACGGAGCCATATGAATCTTAAAATACGGGATTAGGCGGGTATAACCTAGATGTATTTCATTTTGGTAAATACTTGTATGCTGTAACAACATGCCAGAAACTAAGAACCAGAAAGGATGTCATCTTAAGGTGTTATACTTATTCCGACATGACTTCTTTATCCTGTTCAATAGCAGTCAATATTCATGAAAATGATTTGATAGATTTGCTAAGATGCCTCTACAACTCTGACAAGAAAGAAAACTACTTTCCCTTGGGGACAAGAACAAGCCTTCAAGCCAGCATCCTGCTGGGAGTAGTCAGTCTTATCTGATTAATTAGCAACTCTACCCTGGGTTTGGCTTGAAACCCCGGGTAAAGAGTCTCTACTATCAATACGGGACTGAAACCATAATGTGGGAAGCACTTTTTGTGAAAAAAATAGTGAGTCTGTCGGTCAAAAGACAGAGTACTTTTAGTTTAGTTTTTTAATATGTCTAAAGATGGCAATTGCCTTAATATCGGTCATTCCACAGTTTGAGGCTCGACGGCATGGAAGAGTCACAAAATCGTTTTTTTTTTTATGGTAGCTATCTAATATTTTGGCAATTTCTCCTTATATATATGTTGTCATCAGGAATATATTTTGGAAGATACTGACCGATAAGTCATGTAAGATCTTGTTTGGAACAGAAAAAAAACAGTATATAGTTTTTCCATTGGGTTTGAAAGTGTTTACTGGACTAACTCAGTGTAAAGAAGATAACGAGCAGTATGACAAAGAGCACTGATAGAGAGTTTTCCAGCTTTATATATATATATATATATATATATATATATATATATATATATATATATATATATATATATATATATATATATATATATATATATATATATATATATATAGATATATATATATATAGATATATATACATACATACATACACACACATACATACATAAAAACATACATACATACATACATACATACATCATAAATAACTGATAGCCATGGCCGTTTCTGTATACATATATTGATGCATAAGCTGCCGTCAGACTCTTGGCTTGTTTGTCATTGAATAAAACGGTATCTATGTTTGTCAGATTTCTTGCAATAGCCATCTCCAAGAAAAGCTGCGGGCAAGACGCAGGCGGCGGAAAGAACGAATTTTGAGGGAGGAGTATATTGGCAGATAGACATATTTATCACCCGCCTATGGATGGAAGTAGTTTGAAACACTGCAATAGCCCGAAACACACACACACTCTCTCTCTCTCTCTCTCTCTCTCTCTCTCTCTCTCTCTCTCTCTCTCTCTCTCTCTCTCTCTCTCTCTCCCTCCCTCCCTCCCTCCCTCTCTCTCTCTCTCTCACTCTCTCTCTCTCTCTCTCTCTCTCTCTCTCTCTCTCTGTGACTAGGAGTGCAGGGGCGAACAGCGCTGAGTGCCATTCAGAATAATTCTTCATAAATAGTTTATATATTTTTTCCCGCCAACAAAACTTCGGCAGCCACACTAGGCATTATTCGACAATTATACTGCTTGCTGCAGTTTGTAATGAAGTTTATTAAGATGACGATGGCGTATATTATGCTTGTTGATGGACGTGGTGCGTGATTGCTAGGTGACAGTATTGATAAGAATAGGTCCTAAGTGACAGTGTTGGTGTGCCTGTAGTAATATGGGGGTATTATGAAACAGGAGTGTGGGATGGTCTTGCCTGTCAATCTTGGTGGAAAAAGGAGAGCAAGGAAGGAACTTTTAAGCGACAGAGTCTGCAGAATATATATACATATATATATGTATATATATATATATATATATATATATATATATATATATATATATATATATATATATATATATATATACATATATATATATATATATTCATTGTGCAAAAAAGTTGTCACACATGCCCATTTCTCCGAGCAAGTGGGTTCATTCAGTCAAGTTGACACTTCTTTATGTCCTATAGGCGACTGGTGCCAAAGGTTGCAGGTTCGAGTCCCGCTCGTTCCGAACATAAAATATAATTAAGTACAATATCCACCAATTGTCACAATTAACCCGAGTGGCATGAGGGTTAACAACCGGGTTACATACAATACAACAGAATTATATCGCATGCATTAGAGCGTCTGATATCAAGAGAACTGTAATAGCACCAACATTCAGTTGCATGCATTTTGTACCGAAAATTTCCGAAAGTATTGTTTAGGGAGCATTCATGAGAGAATATAGGAAAATCTTCTCGAGGGTGTTCATGTAATTAAACAGAAAGAGATAAGGGGTTAATTCTGGCGTTGATAAGGACAAATTGCCACACGTCACGTGATACTATGATGCATTCTCTGGCTTTGCTGTCTCCAAGTTCCTCTTCGAATGTTTCATGAGCGGGCAAATTTTCAGTAGTGATTCAACCGAATTCAGGCCAACTATATCAATCAGATAAACACTAGTGAAAGGAGCAGGAGGCAGGAGGCAGGAACCTGATGACTCACCAAACAATGATTTCAATTAAATAAGATTTTTTTTCTTTAACAGTAGCGAGGCTTCACGGGTTGCTTCAAAACAATTAATAGTTATATGTGTGAAAAACTGCCTGACTATGACAGCCTTTCTCTACGTATTGTCAAGCCTATACAACTAGAGACTTGGCTGCATCCCTGCAGACATGTGTTTTAACAATGGCCATGTGGAGGAAGTTCACATGAAACAAGTTTTAAAATTTCAATGTGTTCTCGATACTCCCTCGGACATTTTTTATTTATTTGTTGGTATTTTGATCGGAAGAGAGTGCAGACTTTTACTTTCATTCATAAATTTTCATAAGAGCTGAACTAGCTGATTCTTAAATAAACTTACATTACAGTATCAGCAGAATTAAACAGCTGTAGTTGCAAGGGAGCGATAACACAGGTATAGGCATCTGTTGCGGTTTTCTGCCTATTGATCATATATACAATATGTCACAAAGATCCCGTTGGGATGGTGGCTTGTTCATGCTATAATTTGTCTATTAGGTGGTTTACATTGCTAGATTTATATAGTATTCTGCATTCTGTGCATTGATATTTTTACAGCGCGTTTTTTGTTTTTATGTGACCGTATGTCCCAGCACCTAAGGTTGGACAGAAAAACGCACAAAATTTCAGATGGCTTTCATTGAAAATACGTTAAGAAAGAATAATATTGTCCGGACAGTTAATATTTTGGTTGAGTTAATTTCAAAAGAAAAACACACCAGAATTCGAGTTAAGTAGGTCAAAGTCACCACAAGGTAGATCACTCTTTAGAATTTTACAATTGCACCTTGAGATAAAATTTTGGATTGCATGCCAGAACACTATTCGAGGTATGACCCTCTAAAATCCCGAAAAACGCAAATAGAAGAAAACAAACAATGCCGAATATTGTTTTAGTCTTCCCGGATCTACGGTACGTTGTTCTTTGTCATTCATTTGAATATAAACGTTGACCACCTTGCGTGTTATAAGTGTGTAGGACCTAATTTTGCCTGGGTCATGATCTACCCATTTAGAAATATAACGAATGAATGACTAAAATTACCCAAAAGTGTCTGGATGTAAGTTATTGTCTATGAAGCAAACAAAAAAGGCAAGGATGGGGACCATTTCGATGGAGTGTCAGGTTATCACCAGGCCGTTTTAATAACGGTTATTAGATTGCTTAGGGCTTCCTTGGGTCACTTGAGCACCCATACCATAAAATAAAGGGAAGGAGCAAATATAGAAGTCTTTTGCATGTCAAAGAGTACGCAGTATTCTGACGCAATATTGCTCCATTTTCGGACCATTATCTGCCATGTCACGATAAATTGTAGGTGCAAGGAGAAATGGTTGATCATATTTGGGGCTTTTCATAATTGTTACGCTAGTTATTGTTTATCGTTATCTTTTATCTTAAATGTTTTGGTGGATATATATTGAAGACGTCTCAGGCTTAACTTTCAATATTTCCTGCTGACAAAAGGTTAATGTGCCAATCTCAGAGTGTATGTTTTAGTGGATGACACGAGTCAACAGGCCTTGGATAATCCCACGATCCGCCATTGAAATGCACAGCTTAATTACTTAAAATATGATGTAATCACAAAGACTAAGCTTCTTGTGGTAAATTTAAGTGTACTGTATGTATATTCAGAATATTTGCAGCAGTTGCACATCACAAATAATTATTTTTTAACCTTTTCATGTGTTAACGAATAGTTCAAAGGATACACATCTTTTGTCAAGAGGCATTGATACATTGGGATGTCTTTTCAACAGAATAATTATTGATTATTACCTATTTTATTTTGGTTTCGAAAGTACTTAAAGACTTTGTTCACCCAGACACGAGATCTATGTTTTATTTGCTTGAACCAAATGCAATTTTAAAATACCTATCAACGCCTATGAAAAACCTGTATCTTTTAACCCTTTGAGTGCCAACTGCGACCAAAGTCGAACTACGTAACACTAGCTGCTCTGCAACATATAATCACTATACTTTTCATCCAGCGTCAGAACCTATTCAAAAACAACTGTAATTAACAACTTTGGTATGACAAAAATGAACAATTTTATTTTATTAATCAAACTTATGGGGCTCAACCCCATAAAAAATCCACGTCCCACCAAACTCTTTTTGTCAAAAGACATGCTTTGAAAAAATTATCCCTGTCCCAGTATGCAATTTTTGTCAAAAGAGATTATTTTGTTTAAAAACGTACATCAATCAACACTAGAATAAAAACTGGATCACATTAGTCAATGATATCTCAGCTTTTATAATAAATTAATTTCAAAGTTCTACCTGCTGCATGAATATGAATTTTGTCCTTAACTTTATGTTATCCCTGACTTCCATGTACAATTTAAACAATGCTCCCTTGCTGCCCAGAGTAACACCACAGGGAGATGTCGTAATGAAATAAAACTATTGTATTATGATCAACGTGTTGAATCCATCAATTTTCTCACTATCTTTAAAGTTGGTTCTCCCTGCACCGAAACGTCAAAAATGTCTCCTAAATGTATTCTAACTTAGTCCAACTTACCTATTTGACCCAGTTGGTGGGTTATTTTCTCTAAGGACACAAAAGTAAGAGGAAATGGGAAATAGGCAACAGTTAAAAAAAATTGTGTGTAAAACTAGGTTAGCCAGTCCCAGAAACGTCGGTAACAGGAATGACATTTGGCAAAATCCAGTAATTTACCATAAATTCCAACAAAATTTACACAGTACAAGCGCTTTTGCTTTGTCCCTTTCATCTCCTTTTGAGAAAACGAATATGAACTCTGCCAAATGCTATCTGTATATTTTGCTAGTCTAGACGTTTGAGAGAGCTGGAGCCAAACTATCATTAGACCCGCAGCAGGCTCTTATTGCAACTTCCCAGAAAGCAGGGTGCTATCGCATATATCATACCACATCTGATGTTTTGCAATACTTTTATAGTCTCATATTTTATGGATCACAGAAAAGATGTACATAATGTTCTTATTCACAAACCATTGGGTGCATGATCAATGCTCAATATGGTAGCCAAGTTCATATGTGATAGTACCCCTTGGATACTTGGAAGAATTAGTATGCAAAAGGTGTGTGTGGTGAGTGTTATGTGAAAGGTTTATTTATGGAGTAGATGTTACATACAATACATAAAAGTGCAAGTGTATACCAATATTGTAAATACACTACCTCGAAGTACGTGTTGTTGGCAGTCCTAGGCCCCAGAACACGGAGTTGGTAACGTAATCAGCTCTAAAGGCTGTGCAGGAGATGCTGCCCTGACTGTTCAGTCAAGATGACGGCCCTTATAATGGAACAGACCCGCAAATTTCTTCAAGAATTTAATGAAGAAAAAACGTCTTCAACGTATATGAAACATCTTCAAATGGCACACCAGCAGGTGGAACATGGCTTTGGACTATTATAGGTTTTAGACCAGTGGCCTGTACTTCTGGGTCACGTGTTACATACCTTTGGTCCCTTTACAAATACTACATCACTGTTGATTGGTATTAGAATTGAAGGATTAAAGCAAGAAAAATTATTTTGCACTATAGTTATGAGTATAAAAATTGTAATTCACAGCTTACTTCACCATCGCCATAGAGAAAAAAAATCTGAATGGCAGAAAAATATTTGGCTTTATTACCCCTCTTTGCCCATGCGCACCCGTGAGAGGATGCAACTGGATTTGAATCATGCAACACACTATAAAAAGCCAAAAGTGGAATTGAATTGGCTACTTCTGTCTTAATATACGCATTCCTTCAATGCGTTAAGCACATGCCATTTCTTGAAAAGGGAAGACGTGTGTAACCTGGCCTGATCTGATCACAATTTCACTCACAAAGCAACAGAGGTGGCTGTCAATTTTGAGGAATAGGCATTGATCAGAGCTGATGTAAAATATGTCACGCAGGTTTTTAACACAAAAAGGAATCATCAAGACGTTTGCACTGGAGTCATGTTGCCTCATGTTGAATCTGAATTTTTTTTTTCGATTTCACTTTGGTGGACTCCAAAGTAATTATGAAGAATCTATATCGATATACGTATGGGTGAAGGAAATTAAGAAAACACATGAAAGTCTTGAATTACGTTTGGGTACTTTTTCATGTGTTATTGACGAATATACAGGTAGATTTTTCAAACGTTTACAGTTTGATACAAAAGGGCACATGTTAATCATCTTCTCACATTTCACCAGCGCAGGTAATTAAACTTACTGCAATCCTGGTTACCACTTGACTTCAGCCTAGCTTTACGTTTAAATGTGTGGATCAGTGCCATCATGGTGATTTGCTCAAGCATTTTGTTGTGGTAGACTTTGGATATTTCTTTCTCTTCTTGTACCTCTTCTTCATAGGTACTCCAGTATCTGATCAGTTCTTGTGTTTGTGTTTTTACCCTTTTTTGCTATGTGATACAGAAACAAGTAATATTTTAGATGCAGTCAATTCCCCGTGGGATATGATATGCATACACTGTATATGAATGTGGAAATAATGGTTATTTCATAATCATCTATACTTAAAAGGGCTGACCAACTCTGGAGTAGGCGCTTCCATACAGTGGGCATTTTTATCCTCCTTAAGACTGGAAGAGGCTCTTCAGGAATGGTGATTGTAACTCTTGATGACATTCAAGTTTCAAAATGCGAAATGGCTCCAATTAACATGATTTTATATGCTACAGGTCTATAACCTCATCTGATGCACCATACACTGCATATGTCTACCATTATTAGTTGAAATTACACTTCCCTGTGTTATAGGTTTGAAGATACTTCAAGTTGACCATTTAGAATAGTCTCAGTATCCAATGATGTCAATGTATGTTTAACAGTAATATCTGACCTTCTGGGAGCACATGCTGATTTGCTTATGCAGCTTTTTTTATCTATTACAGACACAGGTGAATGCAATGAAATGAAAGTAAAAGAGGTGAAATATTAATTCATGTTAATAAGGACTTCGGAAATTTAAATGCTGAGTATCTTCAAATTCATTACAGATAGAGGTGTCAATTTTTGGTGTAGTCATTATAGGTAAACTCCAGCCACTTTTCTGATAATTTCCCCTGATTCAAGACGGTCTAATTCTTTTGTTATTGCATCTTTCATTGCACAGGCCTGGCTTGCTTGAATATAGGCTGGGCTGAGTCTTTCAGTTTTATGTCTGCCTTGAAGTCTTTGATGGTACCAACGTCGCCTTTAAATATATTATATGTATTCAACAACTGTTCTTAGTGTTGTGATTGAATACTTTGTGAAAATATTGCGCCAATCTATCATTTATATGCTTCATCCAACTAAGCCCTAATAAAGCCTTCATATTCAACAGGCACAACCAGTTCTTTTATCACAGGTATCAAATCACCAGAATAGCTCTTGAGTTTTACATCTATCCTCTGTAATAGAAGATGTGCAAGGGAAGTGTTATTGATTTGTTCCGGTATGATAGAAACAGTAGGGGCAGTATCTACCACAAAAGTTACAGGTTTTCCTGCAACTGTTACTTCTACTTGAATTTCTTTGGTAATATCATCCATACCATAATTTTCATAAAGTGTCGCTGTCTGTGTTCTGCTACTGTCTTTATCATTTGTGACATTTTGGTGACTTTCAGTAGATACATTATATGATTTGTTTTGGCCTTTTCTGCTTGGACCCTGAGCGCCACCTTGTGGCTTTCTGTTCTGGCCCTGTTGCTTGGGACTGTACTGCTGTGTGCTCTGTTTACTTCTGCATTGTCGCAGCAAATGCCCTAATTTTGTGGCACTGATTGCATCTCTATTCTTTATAGGGGCAATCTGGAAATGCAAGGTCACCCAAACATCAACCACACTTTTGCTGGCCACGATATACAGGTCCCTGGTGATCTTGTCCTTGACCTTGATGCTAAAATTGGGCTCTACACCCACGAGACCAACCTTGAGATTGGTTACTTTTTCCTGCAACTCTATTAACTGTTGCAGCTACACTTTAGCTCTGAGTTTTTACATCCAGTTCAGTTTGTTCAAAGGTTAATGCTTCTGAGCATGCTTTTTGCCATTTCAGACAACTGCCTTGTAACAACAGCTTCTTCATTATTACTGCATCTCTTAATCCTCCTACAAATGCATCACGTAACTATGTGCGCAAATTGCTGGCAAAATTGCAATATCTACAAAGTCTGTTCAATTCAACAATAAAGTCTGATACAGACTCACCAGGGTTCTGCTTCATTTCTTTGAATTCAATCCTTGCACTTATTTCATTTCTTTGAAACTTGTAGTGACCAGCCAGGATTTTTGTTAGTTCATCATAACTCTTACTGGTGGGGTCTTCAGGAGATAGGTATGAACTAGCAACTCAAGTGGTTCCTGGCCTATGAGTGGCAAAAAAGACATCACTTTTGGCTGTGGCATCTGTCTTGTTGGCTTTCAACCACACCTCCAAGGGTTTTTGGTAATTTATCCAGTTTTCTTTGTAGGAATTAAACTCTTCCAAAGATATCCTATGAGTGCAGCGGCCATTTTCAGGTTTAAAAAAATCCCAGTCGTCGCCAAAAGTAATATTTGTAGGAAACAGAATAAATCAAACATATCAAGCCATATTGTGAAGTCTTTTCATTTGCTGCCATTGTACTATTTAATCCACAGTTTAGTGTTTGGCCATTGTGTCATATCCACACGATATAGTTTTCAGTGCAAGATAAAGACACTAGGGGGCAGTACCACCAGCTGGCTAGCTTTGCATAAAGAAAAATACCACGATGGTAACATGGTCGATTCACGACAGGGAATGAAAATCTGTCTAACAGTCCTAATATGTTGGTCACTGTTCACATGACAATTTTAAATCCCTCTTTGATAGTGGAAATGCTGTGGAGAATGGCCTAACAGAATGGCCTGACTCTTATCAGCCTCTGCAACAGTGCCGCAGTATAATGATCCGAACTTTATGGAGCAGTCTCCTGTCAAGCTGCTGACACGATTTTATGAGTCACAAATTACTTATATTTACTTGTATACTGGGTTTACCTTTGGTTTTATTCTCCTGTAACAACAGTGTGTTGTATTGTTTTATCTATTCAGTTTTTCATTTCCTTTCTGCATGGTGCTTTGTCTATATCATCTCGATGTACCATTTTATAAGTGTTTTATTTTCTGCGTTCACAGAAGTAAATGTATAAATAATAATAAAAACCAGAAAAATTACTCTACCGATGAGGACGCTCTGGATTTGTTAAATGTCACACAAAACGAAGTCTACTCCGACTTTTATGGAAGTTGTACGGTTCAATAATTCACAAAACCCCGAGTTTTGTTCACAAAACTGTGGGTTTTGCTTTTCAAAACCCTGAGCTTTGCTAACAAAACCATAGGTTTTACCACGAAGGTTTGCTTAGTTATTGAGTTTTGATATAATTTTGGACAAAACCCTGGGTTTTGCCACTTATTGGTTGTGGTTATCTTGGCTTCGACTGGCGTGACCTAGTTGTGAAGGAGTAAACAAAGCAGCGTGGTCCAACCACTATCGAGTATAAGAAGAAACCTTGTTGCCTCACTGCAAGATTGCGTGGCCACACGCTTAGCGTGTCGCACTGCGGGTCAGGAGGTGGCCGGATCACAAAGAAGTCCTTTTATTTTTTTAATTAATTAATTTAATTGAGTAGAAATTTCGGACTTGGCAATTTCTCAATGTTGAAGTTGTCGGTTCTGGTAAAAGAACAAAACTGTGACATCAGAAAATGTCCAACTGGCTCTTGTCGTTTTAGTTTGTTGTGTTTATTTATCAATCGGTGGACGTGCGTGTACACTGAACCATTCGACACTTCTTGAAAAAGTAGCAGGCAATCGTTTGCAGTGCCCGTCAACAAAAAACTTGTACACAACTCAGTACTGGGAATTGGTAGTTTGTATGGTGGCTGGCACAGGGACATACCGTTAGAGACGGGCACAACGTACGGTAGATTCAAACTCCGGGGCAGATCAGGGGTCTTATGCTGCTAAACACTCCAGCCCGGTCGCACGGTCCTAGAAACTGAAAATCTGTCTTAATCTATTAAATTTCTTAAAAACACATATACGATATACATCTCATATGTTTTGTCTTGTAGTACTAAAAATATGAGCTCCTGAAGTGCACACAGTGATAAAATACACCACATTTAAGTCGCGAATCGATGGAAGTTTTCCAAGATCCGCCATCTTAACATGATATTGGTTTACAGCAAGTTCAGCAAGCAAGCGGTGTTGTGAGTGGTTGGTGTATCCATATGACCAATTTTGCGGTAAAATACAAAACCGTGGGTTTTGTGACGTCACGAATCCCAGGGTTTTGCGAATTATTCAAAACCGTGGGATTCCTGACGTCAGAGAACCCTGGGTTTTGCAAAATAATTGAACAAAACAACTGCAAAACCCAGGGTTATCATGACAAAACTCAGGGTTTTGAAACAAAACCGTGAGTTTTGTGAAAAGATTGGATAACAAAGCAAAACCCTGGGTTTTGTTACAAAATCCAGAGTTCTGTGCACAAATCCCTGGGTTTTGATACAAAACCTTGGGTTTTGCGAACAAACCCAGGGTTTGGTCTACAAAACCCTGGGTTTTGTAATAAAACCCATGGTTTTTTTTGCATATTATAGAACAAAATTAAAAAAATTATGATATTTGTTTTGTTATCATGGGTAGTTTATAAAACCCAGGGTTTCGTGCAAAATCCTGGGATTTGCAAGCAAAACTCAGGGTTTTGTTACAAAACTCGCGGTTTTACAAACAATACCCTAGGTTTTGTGAGCAAAACCCACGGTTTAGGTACAAAACCTTGGGTTTTTTTATTACAAAAACCTGGGTTTTGTACACTTAACCCAGGATTTTGTGAATTAATGAACAGTACAACTTCCATAGACTTTCCAAATCGTACCCAAGGTGGCATTTTCTTTGAAGGCTCTTTTCTCGACATCAAAGGGGGGGGGGACCACACACAAAGTTTAAATCACAACTATTTCCTCAGCTATGCTCATAAAGACTTGGAATTTGTTGCAATCTCACGGTCATAATGTCAACTGAAAAACGGGTCGCAGACTATTATTAGCAGCTTTTCTGGGAAACCCGTTTAGATGCCGGTACTTTTGATTGTTGAATGGGATGCCATCTTATCTGTTTAAAATGTTCGTAACGTAAGGACAACGCAAAAAGGAAAAAAAATATATTAGGCTCGTATATTTACTCAGCATTTACAAAATAAATTTCAAATCGAGTCACAAATAAAATAGTTGGGGTGACTTTTGTGTGAAATTGTGAAAAACCCTGCACATTGTTAACAGTACGAATAGAGGATCATCAGCTTGCTAGCTTTCAGTAACATGATTTGACTTCTCATTCCCACCAGGAGCCTTGATCAGGAAGGAGGGAACACTGTGTTTCAGTTTGATGTAATAGACCGCGTGCCATTTATTTCCTTTGTGTTAACACCTAAAATTGAAAATGTGAATTATGGTTTCTGCTAAGCGGACGTGAGTATTAACATGAATGGAAAGTTTGTTAAGAGATGTAAGCATTGCACATGATTAATTTCATGTCTGCAGAGCAGAAAGCAAGTTTTGAAATACTTCTTTCTGTACACATTTTAGCTGCTTGAAGATGTTATTGTTGTGGGATGATAAACTTATGCTTAGAAAATGTTTATGTGCAATCGTTAGACAAAATTGTCCACCAAACGACCTCCAAAACCTGCGTTGTGTCCATGCTGTAGGTAGAAGCTGTCAAGTGCAACATGACACAATGCAAAATATATGACCACGGCTGCCATCTGGTTCGCTCACCTTTTTGCAAACATGACACAGCGCAAAACATATTGATACGGCTGCCATGCTAGTCCCCTGTCCGTTCATGTCTAGGCTTCTTGTTCCCTTGTAAAAGTTATCACAGTTGCTCCTATTATTATTATTATTATTATTATTATTATTATTATTATTATTATTATTATTATTATTATTACTATTACTATTATTATTATTATTATTGTTTTTGTTGTTTTTGTTATTGTTATTGTTATTGTTATTGTTATTGTTATTGTTATTATTATTATTATTATTATTATTATTATTATTATTATTATTATTATTATTATTATTATTATTATTATACAAAATAAATGCTGTCACTCGATTCGTAGGATCAATGTGTCAATTCAATATAGCATTTTCTGAAAATTAACATGATTACCAGATTGCTGCTTAAATTTGAAAAGAATACTTTCTGAAGCTAGAATGAGCCCCTAATCTATTGACTAAAGTGCTATCTCATTGATTACTGTAATTAGGTGGAGTTACTGAGTGATGTTTGAATTCAAGGTCAAATATGATCCCGCAGTCTACGCTTGCAAGGAGAAATGGGGGTGAAAACCACCCCCACGAAATGGCTTTCAGTCTGGTCTTTTTAGCTGAAGTGTACACAGCATGTGGTAACTTGCGACCTATTTAATGATATCAGAGATACAGTCTTTGACCAAATGAAAACTTTCCACAGTCATTTATATCATCTAGATGTGACCACAGAACTGAAAGTCCTTATGTCACCAGATAAAAACACAGCCTATTTGTTTACCAACCTTGTTTACAAGAGCATGCAACGACGTCACACACATGGACTCTCTAGTGCCAAATAGCCTGCTGACTCTCTAGTGCTAGAGGTAGAACAAACATAAAAATCTTCACGTCCCGGACAAAGAACAATAAGTTTGCACATAAAAACGTGTCACAATTTATTTCAAAACTAACTTTTCTTGTTACTGAAGAGATAAATGATAAATTTATAGATATCAAGGTTAAAAACAAGTTTAAAGAAAATACCAACATGCACCTCCAACACACGAGAGTACTGGACAATTTAGCATTAGAGGGCTAATGTGTGTCAAATGTACATCGATCCCATTTCCGTTTTAGCCACTTATTATATCTTATGGTCAGATTGCTTTTGCATGATTTTCCATCATTTAGATGTATATTTTTGTGACCATGAGACCTTCAGGGCTTGAAAGGGTAAATAAAAGTTGATGGTGTTAAAAACGTATACATGCAAACAAAATCATGGATAATTAATGTTACATGTATAACATAGACCAAGACTTATAAACACGGAATTATATCAACTGCACTACGTTCACTCTCAAAGAATGCATATAAAAAGGAAAGCAAATTAAAAACACCTTTTCAGTAGAGCTGCAAGTACGTGCTCCTTGGCCTCTTAGATTTATAAAAATTCTCTGTGATATGATATAGCGCAGTGTCAACAACATCACCCTCCGGCTTTGTGTTTGATTTTCAACACAGATGTAATGTATACCAGAGAAAGCATACATAGAACTTGAAAAAGCTACTTCTGTTGGAGAAAAACCATATTGTTCTACAAATTACCGGCTTATATTCTTGTCGACAGTGTAGACTGGGGGGGGGGGGGGGATCGAATTTCGAACGGGATCTAATTTCGAACGTCGGAGAAAAACCATATTATTCTACAAATTATCGACTTTTATGCCGGTCAACAATGTAGACTCGGGGGATCGAATTTCGAACAGGATATAATTTCAAACGTCGCTATGCTGAAGCTCTTTTTAATTATAAACAAGTGCCTCCGGCTGTGCCCAGGTAACATATTAAACTAACGTCAAAAGAGGTGATGTGTAAAAGGGGAAAGAACACACATTTTCAACATGTTTCAACAAATGACCGAGTTACCCAAGGCCTAACAAAAATAAATGTGTGGTTTTCATAACCTGACAGACCCTACTAAAAAGGACCAACCCTAAAATTAATATAACAAAAAAAGAGTACTTTTAAGCCGCCCTTCCCTAATAAATACTGGTCAACACATGCCAGTGCTACATACTCAGTCAGACACCCGAATGGCCCAACAATGTCCGTAAATGTTTTCAGTGGCTCAAATGTAACCTACACGGTCCAAAGGGGAGAAGTCATGCTGGGGGGAGGTCTGGGGGCATTACCACCTCCCCTTTTGAATTTCAGCATGCAAAATGATTTATCTGGGGAGTTTCGAGTATCTTGCCTTCACATGGTTTACGAAATCACAACATTTTAGTCATTATTGTACTGATTTGGCAATTTTCCCTCAGATTGTACAAAAAATCTGATGAAAATTATTAAAAATTGGTAAGAAATGAATTATAAAAAATCGTCATGTTATCTACTTTCCATGGCGGACCACAAGATGAAAATAGCAGAAATGCAAATATGAAATCGGGGAAAAATATTAAGTTGCCTTGCACAGGTTTGTGGTCGATATGCTTTAATCATTTATAAATTAAGACAAAGGTAACACAGAGAAGCTGGCCGACGTGTGCCGTTCTGTTGCAGTAAAGTCAACTCAAACACAGCATTTTATTTCAACTTATCTGGAAGGTCAACTTGTGCCGGGGAAAAAGCATAGTGCCACGATGGGGGCGGTATCGGTATCTACTATCGCTTACCAGAGCAAACAGTCGTCAACGTATTTTTAAAAGATGACTTACAATCTAAATTTTAATTTCCCTGCTCGGTTGTGTCTGAAACAGTCATCGTCGTTAGTTAAAATCTAAATGCAACACGAAGGCATATTCATAATGCACCGTTGCACGCACATTGAGCACTCATTTAAACATGGCGCAATGCATTGTGGGAAAGGAAAATCACAGCAAATCGTGGCCACGTGTTTTCAGCACTGCGTCAAAGACAAAGCTCAATGGGGATGCATGCCCCGATAGTGGATACAGGTCCAAAAGCACTGGCGAGTTTTTATATAAGTGGTAACAAAACTTCACTGGCATGCATACATACTGAGCACTTATCGTTGCTAATGACACGTTGAAATGTGGACTGGAATAACTTTGACTGGCTAGGAAGTACCCTGCGCATGCTGTGACAACCCTATGTTTGAAATTCGATACCCCTAGTATACTCGGCAAGCTGGTGGACATAAAAACAAATCAACGAAGTATTCTGTTTAAAAATGTGCTGAAGGAGAGATAGAAATTGTAGCGTACATTATCAACAATACGGGAAATGTTACATGATTTTAATGGAGAAGAGATATGACCGCTTTTCGATACGCAGGTAACATTGGACAAGGGTCCCTTGGGCTAACTCTGCATGTTTTATGCAAGCTTTGTACACAGAGATAGAATCTAGACCGCACATATATCAGTTTCTTCAAATACGCTTTGATATCTCTAGGAAGGCTGCCATTACTTAATCTATTGAAACTCTGACGACATTTTGTGATTCTCCTATTTCCATGAATTCATCGACTGGTCCTGTGCGCCAAGAATATCAATAGAATCTGTCATTTCTCCTATCAGTGAACCTAAGTTAAATGTAAGTATAGTATTGAATAACGTAGGTCCCATTGTGACAGATTTAGATTTTGCAGGATTAAAGTTAAATCTAAGCTCTCTGAGTAGAGTACTCGGGGCATATATTCATAGAGGCTTTGCAAGCCTTAAGTAGCGGAGCTGAACATGGTAACATCATCTGCATAGGCAAAAACACTTTACATTATTACCAATGGGACGGCCAACCTACTCAGCGCACACAGTCTTCTAAGAAAACATTAAAGAGCTGAGATGAAAGTACGCTGCCCTCACGCACGCCTCTCGTCATTGGAAAAAGGAACTTAACGTCACCGTTCCATCTTGTTAGAATTTCGGCATCATTCACATATATTAAGAGCCAATGCAATTTACGGAAAACATTGGAAACTTATAAGGAAAACCAATCTGCCATACATTGCCAAAACGTTTTCGGGAATCAAGAGTACACACGTACACTGGAGAATCCTTGCTATAAAATTTGAAACTATATCATATAAAACTAGAAAAAAATTTGCTACAAAGTGAATATGTCTGTATGTCGTAAAAAATGTAAATATGGCCAGATGAAAATTGCAAAAGCCTAAATGACCTTGACCTTTGACCACAGAGGTTACATGTAAATTACAAAATGTGCAGTGTTACAATACCAACAATTTGAGCCCGACATAACTTAAATTGGATGAATACTAACCAAGTTATAACTAGATGTAAGTTTTAAAGGTCCAAATGACCTTGAACTTTGCCTTTGGAGGTCACTTATTTATTACAGAAATGTACAGTTTTACAATATCTACAATTAAAGAACAACATGAACCAAATCAGATGATAATTGACCAAGTTATGGTTCAAACAAAATTGCCAAATAACCTTTACCTCAGACTTTTTGAGGTCACATGTAAGTTGCCAAAATGTGCAGTGTTGCAATAACTATAAGGAGAGTCCAACATGATTAAAAATTGTTGAAAATTGGTCAAGTTATGGCTAGATAAAACTGTCAAAGGTCCAAATGACATTGACATTTGACCTTTAGAGGTAGGTCTCATCCAAATACAAAAATATGCAATGTTACAATAACTATAGTTTAAGCCCAACATGAACCAAATCAGATGAAAATTGACCAAGTTATGACTAGATGAAAATTTCAAATGTCTGAATAACCTTGATCTTCACATGTAAATTACAAATATATGCAAAGTTGCAATACCTTCAATTTGGTTCCAACATCATCAAAATTGGATGAAAATTGACTGAGTTATGGCTTGATGCAAATTTCAAAGATCCAAACGACCTTGATCTTTCACCTTTAAAGGTAACATGTAAATTACAAAATTACGCAGTGTTGCAATACCTACAACTTGGGTCCAACAGGGTCAAAATTGAATGAAAATTGACAGAGGTATGGCTGAGTAAAAGTTCAAAGGTCCAAATGACTTTGACCTTTGACCTTTAGAGGTCACACGTAAATTACAAAAATGTACAGTGTCATAATACCTACAATTTAAGCCCAACATGAACCAAATCAGATACATATTGACCAAGTTATGGCTGGATGAAAACTTTCAAAGGGTAAAATGCCCTTGACCTTTGACCTCTAGAGGTTACATGTTTATATCAAAAATGTGCAGTGTTGCAATACCTACCATTTGAGTCCAACATGATTAGAGTTGGATGGAAATTTGCTGACTTGTGACTGGATGAAAATTTCAAAGGTCCAAATAACTTTGCCCTTTGACCTTTAGAGGTCACATGTAAACTACAAAAATCTGAAGTGTTACAGCTGCTACAATTTGAGCCCAATATGATCAAAATTTAAAAAAAAAAGACTGAGTTATGTATTGCTAGAAGAAAATTTCAAAGGTCCAAACGACCTTGATCTATGACCTTTAGAGATCACATGTACATTACAAAAGTGTGCAGTGTTACAATAGCTACAATTTGAGCCCAACAAGATCAAAATTGGATAAAAATTGACCGAGTTACGGCTGGATGAAAATTCCAAAGCTCTAAATGACCTTGACCCTTTGACCTTTAGAGGTCACATGTAAATTACACAAAATGTGCAGTGCTACAGACAATAATTGAAGTTGAATTGGTTACCTGTACTAATAAGTTTTGAAGATATTTAAGATTTAAATGTTCAAAAGGCCCTAATTTGCACATTTTTCAAAACCGTTGAACCTCTATCCAAAAACTCAAGACATCATGCATGGTAGTATAATCATGCCAAGTTTTGGGTTTCTGCATGTTATACCTTTCAAATAAAATGTCAGACAAGTTTGCCTATAAAGTAGGAACGAAAGAAAGAAAGAATTCCTGGAAAAACAGTATGTGTGTTGGCACACAGACATAATCAGTGTCAGATTGTATCGTGACATGCAGCTCTTTGTCGCGACATACGGTCTTCTTAACAAAGCTATGTGCCATGATGTGGCATTGTTGACAGCTCCACGTATCGTGACATATGTCACTGTTTGCAAAGCTATGCCAAATATAAACACAACAATGGAGTGTGCGGAAATCGTACGCGTTTAAAAAAATAATTGGGGACCTTTTGCAAACCCATGATTTATGTCCCGCGGAGCCTCTAAAGGGATGGTCACATACACCAGGTACTTATCCATAACTATCTGCTTTGAAAGCCTTTGGTCTAGCAGCAATTGAGAAAATATCTTCCAACAACAACTGTGTGATAATTTACGTTCACAACAAAACATAGAGAATCTCTTACTTTTTATTCTCTCGGGCTCAAATAAATGAGTGGTGCCGCCCCAATGTTGCAGGCTTCGTAAGCCTTAACCCTGTAATGTGATATCCCAATAAAAATAGTTTAGCAGTGGGAGAGTTGCCTTGAGCGCTCAAAGCATAACTATTTTCCAGTCCACAATAACTCTTTGTGGATTTCATAACCACAGAACTGATCTGTGGAACAAATTACGAACAATTTGAGAGTGTAGATCAGGGTCATCCCATTTTTTGGGGTCAAGTACGCAGTGGCAGTGGCTTTCTTTCTTTCTTTCTTTCTTTCTTTCTTTCTTTCTTTCTTTCTTTCTTTCTTTCTTTCTTTCTTTCTTTCTTTCTTTCTTTCTTTCTTTCTTTCTTTCTTTCTTTCTTTCTTTCTTTCTTTCTTTCTTTCTTTCTTTCTTTCTCTCTCTCTCTCTCTCTCTCTCTCTCTCTCTCTCTCTCTCTCTTTCTTTCTTTCTTTCTTTCTTTCTTTCTCTTTTCTTTCTTCTTCACAACCAAGTTAGTCTGGAGATTTTCTCAAGCATTATTTTTTCGAAAACCACCAAACTTGCTATGGTGACTGACCTAACCAGGAAAATTTTGCATCTCATTTACAATAGTCATGATATGTAAAATTATGCAAATTAGGGCAATTAAAATTTTATAAGCTCCATATCTTCTTAACTAAAGCACATACTCAATAGTTCAATGAACATATATAGGTTTTGACACCTGCCAATATAATGGACAGTATAAGTAATAGAATTTCAAATTATGCAAATAAGGGACTTTGAAAAATTTCAAAGTTGAATATCTTCAAAACTTTTATACATGTACATACCATTCCAACTTCAATTTATAGGTTTGTGGCAAAGCCGCATCAAATGAACCATGAACTTAAGTTGTAGAAATTTAACATGCAAAATGTAAATCTTTTATATTTTCAAACAAAGTATAAATATAGGTACCATTCCTACTTCAATTTATGGGTTTGTAGCAAAGCTCCATCCAATGAACCATAAACCAAAGTTGTGGGCTACAGATTTATGCAAATTAGGCAAATACACAAAATTAAAATGTTGAATAGCTTCAAAACTATTAGAGATGGTAGTTACATTCAAACTTCATTTTGTAAGTTTGCGTCATGGCCGCATCCAATGAACCGAGAACCAAAGTTGTAACATTTTACTTTACAAAAATTAGGATAAGAAACGAAATTTAGATTATGTTGACGACGGTGAAGTGTACCATTTCAAACTGTTCTCATTTTGAATGCACCCAGACAAATTTGCTGTGAAGCAAATTTTCTTTTCTTATTCTTTCTTTCTTTCTTTCTTTCTTTCTTTCTTTCTTTCTTGCTTTCTTTCTTTCTTTCTTTCTTTCTTTCTTTCTTTCTTTCTTTCTTTCTTTCTTTCTTTCATTCTTTCTTTCTGTACCAGTGAATTTGTCCCCCACTTTTCTCTTGGTCCCATCGTTACTCCATCACTTTCTGATGATGACATTGGTCGGCAATATCGTTCGTTATGCTCCAGGGCAAACATGCTTAAGCGAAAGTTTTCATGTTGCAGTGATGAGGTTAAAATGTGCTTGTTTAAATCCTACTGTGCGTCGCTGTATACAGCCCAGCTGATAGCAAAAATTTCCAGTGTGCTACAACAATTCATTTCGATGGCTTATGCGTCTTCAAAAACCATGTTCGGCTAGCAATATGTTTGTACAGAGAGGCGTTTTATCATTCAAAGAGCTGATCCGCAAAATAGTGTACAGTTTTCTTTACAGGGTGCATAAAAGCACAAATGAATTACTTTGTAAACTTAAGAACAGTGACATGCAAACCTCCATCTTTGCACGTAAGTGGCGAGCCATCCTCACCGGAGGTTGATCCTACTACCCTTTTACTATTTTACCAACATGTATACCAACATGTATATATTTTTATGTATGTGATGTGTATATGGACTTTTAGTCTGAAATAAAGCTGTTTATCTTTATCTTTATCTGACACTATTGTACATAGATACTCCAAACTTGGCATGATTATACCTCCATACAAGGAGTTTGGTCTTTTAATGCAGAGGAATGAAGATGTTTAAAATTATGTAAATTAGGGGCATTTGAAATTTTAAATCTTATATCACTTCAAAAGTATAATAGATGAGATGTCATTCCAGCTTCTACTAGAGAGTTATTGACCACTGCATATCTAATTAATTTAAAACAAAAGTTGTAGCAGTTTAAATTATGCTAATTAACACCATTTGAAATTTTAAATCTTTAATATCTTCAAAACTATTATAGATAGGAGGTGTCATTCCAACTTCTACTAGGGGGTTATCGACCATTGCGCGTGTAATCAATCTTAAACAAAAGTTGTAACAATTTAAATTATGCTAATTAGCAGTATTTGAAATTTCCAATCTTTAATATCTTCAAAACTATAATTGACAGAGAAAAGATTCCAGCTTCTACTGGGGGTTGTTGTTGTTGACTATTGTGCACCTAATGAACAAAAAACAAAAGTTGTAGCAATCTAAATTATGCTAAGTAGCATCACTGGAAATTTTAAATCTTGAATACCTGCAAAGCTATAACAGATAGAGATGCCATTCCAACTTTCCCTCCTATGCTATGGACTAGTATCCATCTGATGAATTGGTGACGAAGGCTGCACAATTTTTAAATTATGTAAATTAAAGACATTTGAAAGTTCAAATCTTGAAAATCTTCAAAAGTATGCACACAAGACAGAGTTGTTCAGCTCTCTCATAGGTGGCGACACCCGGTGAGAGAAAGTAAAAATGCAACCGAGTCTGAAGGTTGACTCTGTCATCCAAAACATTATAGTAAGGCCCAACCCTTCCATTTATATCTTCTATGACTGTATAACTGATTGATCCAGTTAAATCAAGTGAAATAAGCAAATTCAGTTTCCGGGTGCATGTATACATGCATTGGATCTGAGACTGGGAATTCCAAGTCTCAGATTGGGCAAGGCCAGCTGCTTAGCAACAGACCGAGCATGTTGGTAAAAGTGAAAGTATAGAGTAGGGGTGGAAGATGCAGTGTGGCTTTGAGTAATATGTCGTCTACCTCAGCAGTAACAGAGCTCTATTTTTAGATGTTGCCAATCAGTATGCGTAAAAGTTTCATAACGTTTGTAAGCACACTGGCAGGTTGTGCCTGCATCACATTCACCAGACAGGCTTGCACGCAAGCTTGGCCGGGCTGTGTAAGACTTACTTCGGGGATTACACAGAGGTTTATGTAGTAAAATTGAGCTTAAGTTGAATGAGAGTACTTTGAAGCAATTTGAGAAAGTATTATCCATCATCCAAAAGATAGTTGAGTGAATAGAAGTAAGACTTGGAGCTTGTTACACTGAGGTTGCTTTGTGTCAAGTGTGGCTTTCCAATATTGTTCCTGACAACCAGTTGATTACGCTAACTAGTTGTATCTGTTATCTGCTGTCGTACTGAAGCACTCATTGTACACTGTCATAGTACTGTCGTACCGATCATACACTGTACTACTGAAGTACCCATTGTACACTGTCGTAATATTGTTGTACCGATCATACCCTGTAGTAGTGAAGTGCCCATTGTCCACTGCTGTGACATTGTCGTATTAACCATGCACTAAGTATAGACCCATATCTTTTACATGGATTGTGAAGCAGGCCAAGCCTATATTAATCACTCTCCATGGCACAGATGGTGACGTATACTTTCCTACCTACATGGTTGGTGCAGGAAACCGAAGCACTCGGAGAAAAGCACCGTGCACAGTCAGAGTGGTAGGAACTCTTTCCACATGCGTCCCCGGCCGTGACTGGAACCCGGGCCGCAGAGGTGAAACTGAAAGGCGAGCGTGTTGCAGCTCCGCCAACCGTGCACCCAAATCATACACTTTAGTACTGAAGTACCCATTGTACACTATCGTAACAATGTTGTACCGATCAAACACTTAGTACTGAAGTGCCCGTTGCACACTATCGTAACAATGTTGTGCCGATCAAACACTTAATACTGAAGTGCCCATTGTACACTGCCGTAACACTGTCGTACAGATCGTGCACTGCTGTACTTGAAGTACCCATTGTACATTTGTACATTGTCGAACTGATAATAGACTGTAGCCCTGAAAGACCAACTGTACAGTGTCATACCAATAAGCTTTCAAGATACACACACTGATTTCCTATGCAGCAAATCATCTTTTCTAGTTTTATCTTGTTTTTTCTTGCATCTTGTGCAATGAAACCTGTTCTCCAAAAGTACTCTAGTATCTAAGCCAGTTCTTGCGCTCGTGTTTTCTACTTTCTTACGTGATAAAGGAAGACAGACAAAGACAGTTATGTTTTACATGAAGTTATTTCCCCTTGGTTTATAATATTATATATTAGTATATGGATGTACAAATATTTATTTCCACATGTACATGAACTCAAAAGGGCTGATCGTCTCTGGAGTAGGCATCTCCCTACAGTGATCATTTTTACCAGTCCCAAGGATGCTGTCAGGAAGAGGTTTCACTACGTAAGTAAACCTTTACTTTGTGTGTATATCTGAGCCTTAACTTCTGATGAAACTTTTCATATTTGCATAAATATCCCCAACATCCACTTGCAGTTTTTGTTTTGCAGGCGACCCTTTGGGGCCAACGCCGGCCAGCCCACCGCACCGCGTTGTAGGGCGGCAGGGCGGCGATGTAGTGAAGAGTGTTCTTTTTTTTCTTTTTTCTTTTTTCTTTTTTTCCTTTTCTGAAGAATGAAGTGGAATGTAGTCTAGTGTCGTGATGTGATGTCTTGTTTTGTATTACATTATATTGTATTGTATCGTATTGTGATTCATGTATATATTATGTGTTTTGACTACCAGAAAACCATGTATGTATATGGTGCAGTTAATAAAGTCATTCATTAATTCATTCATTCATGGCATTCGAGTTTTAAAACGCCAAATGTCTCTAATTAGTCTGATTTAAACGCTACAGGTTTATACCCTTCATCAGATGCACCGTACTGCATATGCGTATCAACAGCAGCTGAAAATATACTTCCTTCTGCCATAAGTTTGAAGATATTCAAGATTTAAAGTTTGAAATACCTCCAGTATTCAATGAAATCAGTGTATGATTAACAGTAAAATCTTGCTTTCTTGACACACACACACACACACTCATTTGCCCACATATATGTTTTCCGCAAAATCATTACTGATAGAGGTGTCAATACAACTTCTGTTTTAGGTTTGTGCTAAAAGCACATCAAATGAAATGAAAGAAAAAGATGTGAATTTTGAATTTGTGACATTTACGTCTACATCGGAACTTTAAATGTTGAATATCTTCAAATGTATTGTAGCTACAGGTGTCAATGGCAACATCAATCCATTGACTTGTTGTGTAGGTTTTACCAGTGAAATGAAAAGGAAAGTTGCAAAATTCGAATTTTTACCATTGTAAACATAGAAGGATAAATGCGCAATTTCAGTTCCAAAGATTGTGGTAAATATACATTTGATTAACATTGGACAAAATTTAAAACGTTTCAAATTTTATTAATTTTCAAGGCAGACAGGCAGATTTGTTCTAGAGCAAATCTGATTTTTTCCAGTTCAATTTTACTTCCGTCAAACCATATTTGCTTGCATTCATGAAGAACGTGGAGCAAAGAAACAGAATACAGTTCCATTCTAACGAGAAACGTGTTTCCATGAAGCAAGAACGATGTGTTGGACGGCGTTTAGTGTCTGATAACTAGGCCTACTAACCATCTGTAACATGTCTTGTCGGCTGAATTCTCCATCAGTCCGCAAGAAGCAGCCTCGCACAGAGCCGCTGTTGACTAGAATGGGTAACCCTATTTTCACGACACTTTGTGAGGCCTACATCATGTACATATTAGTAAGTTTCATCAAGATGCAAGATGCAAATGTCCTGTATGTAACATTAGAACCGTCGCAAATCTTGTTTTTAAACAAATAGCATGACAGAAGGCAATAGTAGAAACTAACGGTATTTGGAGCTTGATATTCTTCAGAATATATTGTATGGATTTTCTGAGCTATTTGTCTTTGCGACAGTTGAGTGTTAACGAGAAAAATGACAGAAAAATAGGATACAACTTACATGACTGTTTTTCAAGGCTGTATGAAAGTCTTGTAAATGTTGGATATTTTTCCTTTCCCAGAACAAGGTCTCCTACCCCAGACACCAGCGGCAGGTTCCAATGGGTAGCCAAATAGCCACACACAGTTACATCCCCCGAGCAGCCCGGACCTATCAACATGCTAATGTTGTGCTTATAGTAAAGGTCCGCCACAGCGCCAGTGGAGGCCACTGCGTTGCACCACCCTGGGTACAGACTTTCAAACTTTCTGAAGTGAATCCCGTATTCTCGTTCCGAGTCTTTCATGGCAATGTCAATAGCAGGCCCCACCATTTCCATCTTGAATGGCAGCACACTTTTTTCCACCATAATCACGCCGACCCGGAATTCTTGGTGATATACAGCATGCGTTACAAGGAAAAGTTGCAAGATGAGTAAAGTAATCCAGTGTCTGATGTAGAGAATGTCCATGGTGTTATATTGATCTGGTTTCATTTCCCGCTGCGCGTTTCACCTATGACCAGTGGACTTTCTGAAGATCGTCTCTTCATCCAAATTGAAAGCTTTGCTTTTTCTTGACAGGTTCGTGCCTATGCCAGTCTTCTCTTGACGTTTGATATCAACTTTTACCACAGATGGTAATGGTGTAAAAGGTTTCTTGCATCTATTTGAGGTTGGTCCTCTACACCTGGTAGAACATGTACGACATTGTCGACAACACATAGGAGTGCCTGATGGTAACACGGCAGGTCAGCTGCTGAACTGTCCGCTTTGTTTGTATGAGGCTCACTGAGAGATAACTCCGACTTGAGACAATGAAGAAAGAGATGCGCCCCAGATGGCTTTAGAGTATTCACATTCACACAGATTAGCAATAAACACACATCTGTATGTCGGTTCCTTCGTCAAGCCCCGTGCGTAAGCCTCAGTGATTCGAGTCCTTGGTTAAGCTTCATTTATCAGCGTTAATACCAGCGTGACGCTTCATAAATCCTGCAGTACCCGTGCGGAATTCAATTTGTACAAACGGTAATACCTCTTCATATTGGGTTATACTTGCACTTGACAATGACACATTCTATTGTAATTGTACACAAAGCAGGTGTGTCGGATGCGTGGATGCCTACTGTGTCACAACAAGAACTGAGAACACCACTGATTTTCGTCATTCCAAATAACACCGAAAATCAATTCAATTTTCTCATGAACCTAATATTATTAATACCAGATCAAACTTACCAATGTTGTGTTTATGCAGAAATAATTAATTGCGAAACAGGGGTTGATGAAACAGGTTTCTCATGTCATTTTCACCATCAACACATTCGCACAATTGCCACAGGAAATGGTGCGTCAGAGCACAGTAAGTAGATGTAGTTAATTGCAATTGAACAACATGCTTGTTAAGGTTAAATTGTTGTAATAGCGTGTTGTTTTGCAGTACACACATGCGCACACACACACGCGCGCGCACACACACACACACACACACACATATACATATACATAAAAGAGTTAAATTTTATTTTTGGACTAAAACACTCCTTAGAGTAAAAACTGTCTTGAATAAGTGGAGATTTAATATTTCATGCGTGTCCGTATACATGATATTTTGTTGAAAATGTTGCTATGTCAGAATGCACAATAAAATAATGATGAAGGATGAATTTCCAAAGTTTGATCACAGACAATCTGGACATAACCAAAAAGCTTTAAACACAAGAATGTCTTGTTCATAGTCATCTTTCGATACACCTGTACACTTTATATGAGATTTGTGAACGCAGGAATTTCGTGAAAAATAATTGATATTAATATATTTCTATCAGCAAGTAACTTTCAGTTCTGATTGATCAAACAATATACAACAGATAATGGAAATTTAACCATTGGGTGGGGTTTTTGTTTGTTTTCGTTTTTTGTTTGTTTGTTTGTTTGTTGTTTTTGTTAATGTTTTTTTAAACATTAGAATATCTGTTTTTTAAAAATCGAAATTGAACGTGGTCTTCTGGTGATAAATCTATCTTACGAGCAAGAAGGTGTACTCTTGTTTTCTTATTTGAATTATGTGGATATTCAAAAACTTAGGAAGAAATCCCTCATACTTTGAGTTTAATTAATGAGGTGGAAAAAATAGCGTATAAAATCATAATAGCACATTCAACTTAAGAAGTAAACTTAAATTACCCCAAATTGCAAACATATGTACGGGTTTTTTGAAAGTTTTAGAAACTTGTGAACACAATATTTCATATGCAGCTCCAAAACAAACGAGTACCAGACAATTTTGCAGTAGGGGGCGCATGTGTGTGTCTGCAGCTACACGTCAACGAATGGATACCCTCACCATACTTCAGTGAGCTTTGTAGATTGTTTGTTGAAAATCTCTTTACGTAAATGTACAAGTAACCGAATTTCTTAAACTCAATATTGAATTCAGACTTACACAAGGTGAGTTTGACAGCGTCACCATTATGTTCCTGTGGGCATTCTTTCATTACTTTTTCCAGTGTAGAAAGTAAGTATGCCAAAGGGACAGACTCCTGACTGAAATTATACCCGTTGCAACAATCAATCTAAAACCCGTTTTATTTGGAACAACTGGCAAAAATCAGAAAATCAATTATGAAATTTTCCGATCAGTTCACAACTATGTTAAATCAACTGAAAGGTTCAAAGATTTGTCATCTTCGGCAACTACTGTTAATTAGACATTTTTTAATCTTGCAATTCATGACGTGGCTGTTTATCCCATGTACCGCTTGATTAAGTTGCTATTGGCATACGTGCTCACCCTTTAGTCCCTACTTCAACCCCTTCACCTTCCCTCAATTGTACGATTTATGTTTTGCCATCAGATCTATGTTATCTGGCAGTTAAACCCTTCTTGTTTGTTCAAGAGGTCTTCATTTGGGAATGCGCCCATTGACTAATTGTTTCTGCAATAAAATATGTGCACGTGGATTGATACACTGTGAAGTCTGGCGGAAAAACACTGATTTTATGAGCGAGAAAGTTTTAGTTTTACATGTTGTTTATGAGCTCTTGATATAGAGAGTGCTTTTATGAAGGTATAGAGCCATGGCAGAGAGTGAGAGACGGAAGCGGGAACGGTCTGAAGACGAGGAAAATGCGGTGAATTCTACCCTCGGTGATAAAAGGCCATGCCGGGGCGGCCATGACATAGAATCATTGTTGGCCACTTCATTGGAAGGAAACCACCACCTAGACGAAGGACAGAAAGTGTTGCTGAGTGCAATAAAAGGTATGCGGGAATACTTTACTGATCGTATGGACAGTCTGGAAAAAACTCTTGAAGATAAAATAGAGACGCTTGTGCTTAAAAAGATGGAAGAAGCAAAAAAAGACTTGAATGAAAGGTCAGGGGTTATTGAGGAAAGATTATCAAGTCTAGAAGAGTCAAGGGCAAGGTCGCATCAAGCAAATGGAACCAGTAATGAAATGGACAGACGTTTGAACTTTGTCATCAGATATTTACCGGAGGGAGTAAACGAAAATATAGAAAATAAAGTACTTGCTCTATTGAGAGAAGGACTAAAGTTGCGTGGGATAGAAATAGATAGCGCAGTGAGAAAACAGTCTTTCAACAGGTTTCCAGGAGTGGTGATCTCAAAATGCAAGTCATTGGGCGATAAAGAGTTAATCATGTCGGTCAAGTCAAGACTGAAAGAAAGCCGTCAGTACTCTAATGTGAGGATTGACAACGATAAAACAAAAGAACAACGAATAAGTGAAAGTAACCTGAGAACTATTGTCACATGCATACCTGAGATAAATAGACAATATGTGATTAAAGGTGCGCGACTGGTTGAGAGACAAAATAGTCAAGACAGGTACACTGGTGACAGATCGTACACTAGTGTGAGAGGGAGAAACGACAGTGAAGAAAATAGAAACAACGGCAGGTATGAAAACAGACGTGAAACACCTAGTCGTGAAAATAGACAACAAAGTATCCAAAGTAGAAATATAGGCAATGAAAGTAATGGTGATGAGAATGGTAGGCGCAGTCATTCAACTGAGAGACATGCTTTGGGTCAAAGAGACCATGTCAGGCACCGGCGATCTAGCCATGACCACGGACTACGTAATAGCAGAGACTTCACAAGGCAGAATTCGAGTGCGAACTACGAGGCCCAAGGTAGGAATAATAACATTGCCGGTGAAAGGAGAAACAGTGGCCCGTGGCAACCATGGCATGAGGGAGACCGAACGTATCGGCGACGAATCGATCGGGATGGGGAGCAGAGTACACATTAGCTAAAAGCTGGGTTTTGGAACGTTCAAGGCTGGCCTAACAATTCGGATAGTGACAAACATAGAATAAGGCAGATGTGCATTGACTTTGTTGATTTAGACATAGTTGGTATAGCGGAGACACATCTCACTGGAAATAATGTGTTAAAGGTTCCCGGGTATACCTGGTTCGGACAGAATCGCGAATTATTACATCATAGAGCAAGGGTGGGATCCGGAGGAATAGGATTCCTTATAAGGGACAGCATAATTGATGATTTCAACGTTTCTACTCTAGAAAAGTCCACAGAAGGAATATATTGGATTGAGCTGAAATCAAAGAAAAGTAATAACAGTTTTCGGGCGGCCGTATGTTATCTCCCCCCAGCAGAGTCATCCAGGCAAATAGACGCAAGCGAGTTCTTCGAAACTCTATTATCACATGTGTATACTTTCCAGGATTCTGGCCCTTTTTATATCTGCGGAGATTTTAATAGCAGGTTGGGTTTTAACTGTGACTTTCTTGAGGGAGTGGATGACATTTTACATCGTGAAGTTATCGACAAAACTGAAAACGCATATGGAAAACTGTTTAATGACTTTCTATTGTCGGCCAATTGTTGTATTTTGAATGGACGTAATAGCCTTAAGAATGACTTCACCTCTTTTAACCACCGAGGAAACTCTGTTGTGGACTATTGCATTGTACCGTACGAGCTTCTGGAAATAATGTCACAGTTTCAAGTGACCAGGCCCAAGACACTGTTCAACAATGCAGGTTGTGTGTCACTCTTTGACCCTACACACTTTGTGCCAGACCATGCTTTGTTGCGCTGGGATATTGATCTTACAAGCTGGGGTCAAACTTGCGACAGGGCAGACAGAGTGACAGGTACCCGTAGTACGAGAAAAGTCAAATACAACACACGGGATATTCCCGAAAGGTTCATGGTAGACGATCATGTGAGTCAACAAATTCAAAATACCATAGAACTGCTGGAGAGACAAATGGACGCTCATGATGGGATCGATTTAGCATATGACAAGTTCTGTCAAATTGTGGCTACTGAGATGGATAAAAAGCTAAATAAGAAGGTGCTTAACACAAAAAGCGGACTTAGTAACAAACGGAGGAGAATAAAAAAGCAGTGGTGGTCGGAGGACTTAACATCATCGTGGAACGCACTATGTGATGCTGAAGATAGATGGAGAAAGGCCCAACCAGCAGAGAAACCGAGATACAAAGCCGACATGAAAAGACACCAGCGCGAATTCGACAGAAAGATTCAGTCAGCAAAGAGGAAGTTTTGGGCAGAACAACAAAGAAAACTTGGTGAGCTACACACTAAGGACTCAAAAGAGTTTTGGAAAGTAATTGGAAGAATAGGTATAGGTGAGGAAAGGCACAAGAAAATACCATTTGAAGTAGTGCAGATGGATGGTACTGTGACAAGGGACCCAGATCTAGTCCTCAGAAAATGGAAAAGTGATTACTGCGATCTTCTAAATCCAGTGTCTGAAACGGATACAGCCTTTGACAGGCCCAATGTCAACGTTAACGCAGACCCAGAATCCTATGTCATGGGAGCAGAGACACTTAACGAACATATAGAAAGAGCAGAGGTTGTGAGAGCGATAAACTAAGCAAAGCTGGGGAAAGCCCCTGGTATTGATGAGTTACCGATAGAAGTTATTAGAAACACAACAGCTATTGACTATCTTCATAATTTGTTCAATGCTTGTTTTAGGACTGGAAAAGTACCAAATATATGGCAAAAAGGAATAATAAATCCCATACCAAAGAATAACACAGCTGATCTACGAGTACCATTGAATACTAGAGGAATAACTCTTGCGCCAACCATCTCAAAAATCTACACGTCCATCCTGAATAAACGCATTATGGACTGGGCAGAAGCAAATAACATTATTATTGAGGAACAAAATGGATTCAGAGTGGACCGAAACTGCATTGATCATGTTATCTCCCTGACAAGTATTATAGAATCCAGGAAAAAACAAGGAAAAGATACGTTTATTGGTTTCATCGACTTCAGTAAAGCGTACGATAGAATTAATAGGCAGTTACTGTGGCACAAATTAGCGACGTATGGTATAGGAGGCAATATGATGGCAGCGCTACAATCTCTGTACTCTAACGTCCAATGTTGTGTGCGTCTGGATGGCATGGATACAGAGTGGTTCCCAGTACAGTGCGGGTTAAAACAGGGGTGCAACATCTCACCCACACTGTTTAACCTGTTTATAAACGACCTAGCGGTGCACATAAAGAATGCTAACAGAGGTATACAATTAGGAGAGGAGATGTTGAGCATCCTTTTATTTGCCGATGACATAGTAATCATAGCGGAAAAAGAAGAAGACTTGCAACATAATTTCGACTTACTACACGAATGGTGCCAAACATGGAAAATGAAAGTGAATCCAGACAAAACAAAAATTATCCATTGTAGGCGTCCATCAAAACCAAGGAGTGAGTTTGCCTTCGCGTGTGGTGAGAATCCACTGTTGACAGTTGACAAATATAGATACCTAGGACTGTGGATAACAGAATTTTTGGACTATGACTTTATGGCAAAAGAGATCGCAAAAGCCGCACACAGAGCTCTAGGTGTCCTCATCGCCAAGGCGAATGGCTATGGTGGGATGCAATACAAAATCTTCACTCATCTGTACGAGTCCCTGGTTCTCCCTATATTGACGTATGGGGCTGCAGTATGGGGCCAAAAGGACATACCTTGCATAAACGCGGTGCACAATAGGGCCTGTCGCTACTTTCTAGGGGTAGGTAAACGGACACCAAATGCTGCGGTACAGGGGGACATGGGGTGGAAGGTCCCTTGGGAACATCAGTGGCTCCATACGCTAAAATATTGGAGCAGATTCTCGTGTATGAACCCCGAGCGCCTACATAGGAAAATATTTATCTGGTGTACGAAAGTGACAAATAACCGAAATTGGACTTACAGGGCGACAAATTTCTGCGGGGTCAATAACTTAAATTACATGGTTGACCTAACCACACCGCAACCATGGTACAGTGCAAAAGAAAACGTAGAGAGAGCACTACGGACACAATTCACAACAAAATGGCACCAGGTGCTCGACCGTGAACAGGCCCAACGTGGGCCCGGTGGAAATAAATTAAGAGTATACCGACTATTTAAACATGAATTCGCAATTGAGAAATATGTAACAATGACACTTCCAAGAAAGCATAGACGAGCGTTGGCCCAGTTTAGATGCGGCGTTGCGCCCATCAGGATCGAGACGGCGCGGTATGGGGCTAACAGACTACCAGCGTGTGAGCGGACTTGTTACTTCTGTGAAAATCAAATTGAGAACGAGTTCCATGTGGTCTTTGACTGTAAACTCTACGAAGATGAAAGAATACATCTGATTAATAGAGTCAATGCATTTGTGCCTGATCTAATGAACCTAGATGCCAATGAAAAGTTAAAAGTTGTTTTTGGTAGCCAGAATGATGAAGTGATAAGGGAGTTGGCCAAAACCCTATGGACTTGTTTAGAAAAAAGGAAACAATTTTTCACGGACATTCGATGAATACTTTAAATTTATATATACGTTGCAGCAGTTTTATAAAGACATCCCCTTGTGTATTTCTACCCCCCCCCCCCCCCACGATTACAATTTAATCAGGGATAGTTCAGTGACATTTATCTTTATTGGAACTCTTAGAGTGTTAAAATACCAAGACACTGATAAGATATACAGTCTCTCATAACTCTTAATGGAGTGGCTGCAAGTGCATGGCAATGATTTTTATTTATATGAATGTAGATTTTATGCAGGTGAGACTCAAATAAAATATTTTACCTTTTACCTATGTTTAAACCAATAATATAGGGCTATAGATTATCATTATATAGTACCACTGTGCAGGTGGCAACTTTCTGATCAATTTTGGGGTTTTGTGTTATTTTGTTTTGTTTTTTGTTCTTTTGTGTCAATATTCTAGGATTCATAGATGTGAAAGTCTTAAAACTTAGCGGATACCATGTATCTGGTCCACTTTACCTATGACGCGGTTCGCTATGTGTATCAATGTACTTAGTTTTGTGTAGCTTCCTTGATTTCATAAATGTGAAAGTCTTTAAACCTAGCAACCACCATTTACCAGGTCCATGTTACCTGTGACGCGCGGTTCGTTTGTTCACATGGGATAAGGAACAATCACTGGGTCCATAAGGCGCGCTGCCTCAACTGGAACGTCGAAACGAGTAAGATGCACAATTAATTTGCACAAATGCAATCCTGACTCGCGCTTCAAAAATTGAGTTTGCCACCAATCACTAGCTGCTTGTAGCCTTCGTGTATTTTAAAGGGAAATATAGGCAATTACACATCACGAAAATATGTCGTGGTGGCCCTCTGTATGCGTGGGAAACGACTTATATTCTGTAATCACGATTGTGTCGAAGATGAGTCTCATATGTCACTGTATTGTTCATTGTATCAAAATATCCGGAAATCATTTTTCAAAGAAATGAAAAATGTTAATTCTAATTTTACAAATGTGTTAGAAACAGAAACACTTACACGTGTAATGAATCCGGAGAGGAGTGTCTCTCACCTCGTTACTAAGTTTGTATATACACATGTAGGTGTCTGCAGAAGAGACTCTTGTATATAAATATGACATTTGTATGATCTGAGCACCAATAGCTCTCTGTATAAAAAATTTATACTTTTTTCTTTTTAGTTTATAGAGCTTTTATCATTGTATTATATTGTACCATGAGCCCAGTAGGGCATAAAAGGAAATAAAGATTCATTCATTGTATGTCTATATTGGTTTTGGGGCAAGTTGCTGTGGGGAAGACGTTATATTGGGAGGAGTTGGTATTGGGACGACCTGGTTATGGGACGAATTGGTATTGGGACGAGTTGGCATTGGTACTACTTGGCTGTGGGACGACTTGACATGGGGACAAGTTTGATGGGGACGATATGGTCAGTGACGAGAAGACAATGGGACAACTTGACGGTTAATCATCTGTTAAGTATAACTTGCATTACGGGGCTTGCATATTAATTTGCTGTCCAACATCTGTGACCCCGGTGCTGGGCAGTCCTTAACTAATACATTTCAATATTTTGTACTTGTCTATTGAGGCCGTCAGCTTGTTTACGTTTAGTCATTCAAGTTTTTAAAATAGGACAAATGAGACAGGCTAAATTTTAAGCTCTTCTATTTGAAATCACTCTTTCTTGTAAAAAAAAAATGAGTAACCCTATACAAGTCTCTCTCTCTCCTCTCGACACACATACGCACTCATGCAAAATAACACACAATATATATAATGTTCGGAACGAGCGGGACTCGAACTTGCAACCTTTGGCACCAGTCGCCTGGCTGAAATGGGAAACGTACATACCCACTCGACCAAATCTCCAAAGAATGGCTCAATGAAGGTAGCTATGTGCTTTATATATATATCTGTGTGTGTGTGTGTGTGTTCGAAAATATTGAACAAAATACGCTTTTCCTGCATGGGGAGAGACTTACGTATAACACTCACGAAAATTATATAGTTTTTATAACAGACAGAGGACACACGCACACACACACATGCTATATATATATAAGCATCAAATATTAAATTTTTAAAGGGAAAGACTGCACAATCTGATTGTATTTATGGGGTATTTCAAATATCCAACGTTTGACAGGGAACGCTTTTGTCACATTTAACATCTATACCAATGCATGAAAGTTGTCATACGTGTTTTTTAATTTGAAGTTACGAAAGGCTGCACGGACTCTTTGTTGGCTAAAAAAATTCCAAATTAGCATACATGGAATTTAACCAAAATGTGATGATACTACATACATAAATAGATAGTAAAAGACTGTGATCTGTACGAAATGTTCGGTCCGCGACAACTTAATTTAACTTATAAAAGTAAATATTTTGAAACGTATTCACTTTTTTTCCATTCTATGTGGCTGATAAAGTGTTATGAAATGATTTTTTCATTTAAGCTTGTGTCCCCGGGTTTTCAAATTGCACATATTTTAAGACATCAAAAGTTGTGGAGAGGACCTGACATTGATTTAAATTTTATTTTCAAAATTGATTGTGATGAATTGAAGTTTTTATCGTCAATAAATTTCTTAATTTTAGTATAGAGCCCCTACCCCAAATCTGATGACAGTATATATTTTAAACCGGGAGCGGCAGTGACCAGTACAGACTATCCGGTCCGCACAATTTAATTTCTTAACTTTTAAAATTATGGGGTCTTTTGGTAGTCTGTGAGGAAATAGGATATTGTTATTATTTGGTTTATTTTAAAGCCATGTAGTGGTTTTTCAAAACATTTAAATTTAAAAAGAAGAAAAAAACATAGGGGATGGAACATGTTGAAAGTTTGGCGCATATTGAAGTTGAAAAAATAATTTTTCATGCTTGTCACGCATTTTTTGGATAAATAAAGCAAGTAGTTACTCTTATCTGTAGGGGCTTTTAAGGGCAATGAACAAACCTTACAAAACAAAAACATTTTCATGTGCTGTCCGCGACGCTAATTGTAAAAACATCAAATTTAACCGCAGCTTTTAAAATGAATCGAAACATGACGTAAAAAACATAACCGTTTAAAGACAGATAATATATTTGGTATCTATTGCTTGAAAATATATATGTATTTTAAGGAAAGGTTACATAGGTAGGTTTTGTTCACAATACTTTGGAATACCTCAAATATTGCAGCTACAGTCTAGCAATAGTATTACCTGCCATCCTGTTAAAACGGTGGATCCTGTAAGGTCAGTTGGTCAGAAATATGTTTTTCGATAAGAGCAGACAATGTCCTCAAAACTAGCAATTTCTAAAAGGGCTGTGTGATAACATTTACAGGCTTTGTCACATGACGGGCTTCAGGTGCTAAATAAACACGAAATAGACATATTATTGGATTCCTCGTTGATAATATCACATCGTACATCGGTCTGATTTAGAAGTGTTCCTGGTGTGAACAGCCAGAAGTGTTTCATTACATATATTTATTATCAGGAAGATGATTGAAAGAGTTCGCAAACCTAATGAATTATTCTGTAATGAACAGACTCTAATAAGAGAACCACAACATGCGTTGCATGAATGGATGAGTTAATGAATATTTTCGTTAATATACAATGCAATTAACACAAATAAATGAGGAAAGGGCGGCGAGAGGTAGAACTTTGTAGACCTTTATATCAAATGGTCGCAATGTGTGGTACAAAACAGTGAACAAACAAGTGCTATGCAGTAAGACATGAGGTAATCATTCACCGAAAACGTATTAGGTCAATGCGGCATATAGCCATTATAAAGAGGAAACATGTTATATTTATATTGTGAATGCTAGGAACGTATACATGCTGCAGGCATAAATGTGAAAATTATGTGGGAATACATGAGTAATTGTCAGAAACAGATCTTTAACATCAAGCTAAATCAAGAGAACACAAAAAAATAACAAAGACAGACAAACAATACATAAGTTTATTGAAGATTTGGCAGAAGTAAATATTTAATCGCATACAGAAAAATTGCATACAACATGAAACCAAAGAAAAGCAATCGACCGCCCACTTGGGGATATGAAAACATAACCATACAAATACATAAACCAAAACTGGGTGGGTGGGTTGGTCGGAAAAATTAAATTGAACTTTGCAGCTGGACGGACACACTTCACTCGGTGGAAACCAGCATCAAGAATGAAGAAACAAACTTACAAAGACATGGAGAAGCGTGAAAGCAGCGTGAACAACAAACTCGAGTACGGAATGAACCGGCACTCGCCCACGACATCCCTAAATATCGCTCATTTCAGCCAATTAAATATTTTGATGGCAAAATGCGTTGTTGATATCTATACTTCCTTGATTAACCATACTTTTAATTTGCTTTTAAAGCTATTTCTTATTGGTGCATTTTCCAAGTGAACGGGAATATGATTAAAAAACTGTCTTGTTTATGGATGCTGCCACGATATTAATTAGTTCTATGAGGGAAAGTAGGCACAGGATATTTATCTTTTGTAGGCCTATTATAGTAATGGGTTTTGAAGTTGAACAGGCGTGGCGCACGTCAGTGCACCACGTCCTATGTCAGCCTCAATCCGCACTGGCATAATCACACACAAACGACATTCATTTCTTATATTTACATTTGTACATATTTTCGGGTGTAATTATTAAAAAAAATCGATGCATATAATTGCAAGAAACTGTGACACATGTCACAGATTTATTTCCGGAAATACCGGGTGGGAGCAGCTTCAATTCTGTAGCCTTTGGCTATTGGTTGGACTGGCACGTGAATGGGTGGTGCACTCATGGCATTATGAATGAAACTTGCAGTCTAATGCTTTGTACTGGAAAATTCTAAACTGAATATAAAACACAGAATCTTACAATGGCTGCGAGTAAGTTAGGCCTACTATCTCATTGTTAATTCTTTCCCCCTGGCCCACTTCCAATGAAAAGTGGTCCCACTTTCGTTATTCTGGTAGTTTGCACTGATAGGCCTACACATGTACAAGCGTGAACATATTTCTTGTCATTTGGGTAAAACATGTTTGGGAAAGTGAACTATACAACGTTGGATAAAGAAACACTTTTGGAATTAGTGGAGGAACACAAAGATACAATTGAAAACAAAAAATGATCGCAGTATGGTGGAAAAGAAGGAAAAAGTCTGGAACACAATAACAAGCAAATTCAATGCAGACATGGCGTGTCAAGGCGAACAAAAAAGCAGTTGAGAGATGCTTGGAAAAACATTAAAAGAAAGGCAAATCAAGAATTTGATGATGAAAAAAAGGCAAGGATAAAAAACAGGGGGAAGAATGCAGTCTGTTTGAATGTCATCCATGTCCCAAAATGTGGTCAAACCTCTTCCACAACAAATCTTCAGTCTCATAAATGAATTTGATGATGACGCAGAATTGCATGGTGATGCTGCCTATATCGGAAAAATGAGGCGATTACAGTTGAATTTTTCATATATATTTATATGTGTATACAGTGAAACCTGTCTTCACACCTCTAGGGATGACCAGATTGGGGTCTGTCAAGACAGGTGGTCTTTTATAGGGGGTACAAATATGAATGTACCAAGCAAAGTATCCTGAAAAAGTGGTCTTTCAAGGCAGGTGGTGTCTCATTGGAGTGGTCTCTCTAGACAGGGACCACTGTACACAGATTGCTACACTGATGAGAAATGCAAGGTGAGATAGGCCTAAGCATTTGCTTTCGCCGTCACACAAAATTGATGTTAATGACACATTATTTCTGTTGTATACATGTATGTAAGAACTAAGTATGTATGTATACGCATGTAAGTGTGTGTTTGTAATGTATATGGTGTGTATATATATGTATCTTTTTCATAAGATAATGTAAAAATAAAAGGACAACAAAATGATTCCTGAACTCTGTTAGCATCTTGGTTCTGTGGGAAAGAGATGCTGTCTGTACAACGAAGCCAGTGCCCTACTGCAATTCCTCAGCACCCTGCTAACAGTGCTTATATGTACTCCAAATAAATCAGCATCACCACTTCCATAGAACTGCATTGATATCAAAAGCTGGAAAACAGGGGGAATAGAACAATCCTTTTTCTGCACACGTTGCAGCTGTATTTCTACCAACCGTAGAATGTCTAAAACGGCTTGTTTTGTAAAGCGAAAACGGAAAAGGAATCCGTCATCATCGTATTTGTGAAACGGATTACTTCTATACGGCAGTATTCTTGTCTTCCTTAACAGCCTTTCAAGGTCATCTATCCACTTTAGATAGCAGCCATTTCGATCGCCACCTATTTCTTTCACTGGCTTCACATTCAGCTTCATAGTGACCAGAACTCTATCATACAAAGTTCTCTTATGTATTAAATAGAAACACAAAAAACAACGTTTAGGCCTACTATTGGTGAATCACACTTTTTAACTGTGGTGTTAAATCCAGCAGAAGGCAGCTTTAGTGTTATATCAGGGTTCAGCCTCAGGTTAACACTGTACAACACCTAACGTGTGCAAATGGAAAAAAATCAACCCCAGGGTAAATTCAGAGCTAACTCAACACCAACCTAACACTGACGCCTGCAACTGGCCAATAGTGGGCCTAACTCACTCTCCAGCCATTTAAGAATTTGTTTACTCTGTGCTTAATTCGGTATTTATAGAAAAAAGCATGCCATAGGCCAACTTTTAACGCTGACCTGGTGTGCCGTGTTTGTTGGCATTCATAGCTATTCAGCGCCACGTGTGACGTATATTCTATCATGGGCAGCGGGCAACAGCTAATAAGATGGCTGCATTCTGATCTTTAACCAGAATTAGTATCAGCACTTACCACGCCTCCATCAAGCAATTTATAATGAACTTTTTCTTCTTCTATTTATTGTTTGTTTTGTTTTGTTTTTGTTTTTTGATTTTTTGTTTGTTTGTTTGTTTTTTTGTTTTTGTTTTTGTTTTGTTTCATGAGGGTAAGAACATTTATCTATCCAAAAGAAACTATAATTTTGGCTTTCCCATGACAAACAAACAGTTGGACGTGTTAAAATTTTTCGAGGAATGCCGGAACGCCATGTTAACATACATGCAGCACCATCTGTTGACAGAATTGCAAACTTCCATTTGAAATAGTTGACTTGCCCTTGCCACCATTTGGCATTCCGAATCGATCCCAAATGTGATGTAAATGTTGAACACAGTGTTTATTCATAATCCAGCAGTGGTCTTGCATATATATTCCACATATTTCCATGATCAATGGAACGTTTGCTTGCATTAACTTACAAATACTTGGATTCAGAGCGGTGATTCGGCACAACTTGTAATGTTTGCACTGAAGTGAAGTGCCCCTTTACTCGGACATCAGCAAGGTGACTAGTAGACCTGTGTACCAAGCGAAAAGTGCTGCATATAGGAGGTAATTATTAGAGTTAAACAAGTCCGGCCATAATAGAATGGGCTTTAATACTCCCCATTTAGTGATTGTGTGGATTCTATACATCCGACGTAGGTCGTAGAATCACTAGATTGGGAGTATTAAAGACCCCCCTCCCCCCATTAAAGTCTATAATCAAACATCCCTCGCGCACATTTGATTTTGTGTCTATGTTAAAGCACTAAGTCAGGGATGCGAGCGTGTCACAAGTTCGTTGTAACAATGTTTTGGTCATTAGCGAGCTACTACTTTTGAATTTTACTTGAGAAAATTATAATTCACCTTCAAACATGGAATAAATGAATGCCTCTTCCCCTTTGCATTCTAGGTTGAGAGTGCTATCCCTAGTAAAAAAATATATGGAGGTGTGAGCGCTAACTGTTAGTTAACAGTTAGCTAGCTGTTAGCTAACCGTTAGGTGCCATTTTGCCATGCAAATGAGGGGAGCTGTGAGCTCACAGCTTGCTAACGGTAAGCAAGCTGTGAGCAAATCCTATACTGTCCATAGGAGAGCTGTGAGCGAGTTGTGAACAAGCTGTGATTGAGCTGTGACTGAGCTGTGAGTGAGCTGTGACTGAGCTGTGAGTGAGCTGTGACTGAGCTGTGAGTGAGCTGTGAACAAGCTGTGATTGAGCTGTGAACAAGCTGTGAGTGAGCTGTGAACAAGCTGTGACTGAGCTGTGAGCAAGCTGTGAGTGAGCTGTGAGCACACATTGACAGCTTAATTTTTGGTTATTGTTCCTGTATGCTGGTACAGGTCGGTATTCCAAGAGGCGATTGACCTCTTTTCAGGAGGATGTGCCTTCCTAGGGTGATATATAGACAAAAGAATAATTCATTGATATGCTCATTTTTTTTTTACATGCGCTTCTGCACACTTATTGGCACAAAATTCCACAATGAAGCATAAAAATACATGTAACACAATGAATAAAATTATGCAGTTCACATATTTTAATTGGCTTCATACATATATATTTACAAAAGTTGGAGAATATCATGAGGAGCGACCTCATATTAGCCAATAGGCTATTTGTCCAATCCTCTTAAAATAAATAAATTATGTTTTACTATCACAATATGTGTTTAAAAGTAAAAATTATATTTTCATGATGTTGGTTTGGAGCATTGAATACTCTGCTTGTCGTTCAATGTTTAATCTCCTGGTGGGCTCCTGACCTCTGTGGCATGTGGGCAGTGAAATGGCTGCCATATCTGAAAGCAGAATTAAGAGATAATCTCTCAATATACTGTAGCATTTAAAATAATACTGCAGTGTTGCCAACCCTCCCAGATTCCCAGGAGACTCCCAGAAATTTATGCTGAAAATTCTTGAAAAAGTGTGGATTTTTGACAATTTTGAGTCACCTCCCAGAATTTCATCAATATTTCCCTTCTACATTTCATATTAATTTATCAATATCCCTGAACTTTACTTTTTATCTCCTGGATTTTTAGTTTGGCAGGTTGGCAACACTGATACTGTAGCATTTAAAAATATCCTTGCATTCAAAACATGTTAAGTGTTGATGTTTGATGGTACAGAAAAAAAGGCTTCAACTGTGCACTTTCAAGTTTAGCTTATTTTCATGCAGGCCTAAATATATTCATAGGGATATCTTAAACTGATCCATCTGGCACTTCATCTACACAAGGATAAGAAAATTGCAAGCACATTTCTGAGGCAAAAAAAATAAATCCATCCATCATGTAATAAAATGTACATGTTTTTGTTAAAAAAAAAACTTAGCATAGGAATAGAGAAAGAGGTTTAACGGTTTTGAAGATTATGTAAATTACACATACTTGAAAATTTAAATTTGAATATGTCCAAAACTATTATAGGTACCGGTAACCAATCCAACTTCAATTCATAGCTTTGTAACACTGCACATTTTTGTAATTTACATGTAACCTCTTAAGGCCAAATGTCAAGCCCATTTAGGCCTTTGAAATATTCTTCTAGCCATCACTTTGTCAATTTTCATGCAATTTTGACCATGTTGGATTTAAATTGTAGATATTGCAATACTGCACATTTCTGTAATTTACATAGACCTCAAAAGGTCAAAGATCAAGGTCATTTGGACTTAATCTTCTTTTCCAGTTTTGAAATGTGTTGTTATGGTACATGATAATCTGATGTTCAACTGGTGATACATGTGGTAAGACAAAACTCCATAGATACACAAATTATTGCTGGTAAATTTATCCGGCCATGTGGGGTCTGATAATAAACATGCAACTTAAAAGCACAAACTTCCAGTGGCAATGATCAGACTTTCTTCATTGAAGTGCATGGGTGTTGGTGCATGTTAATTTGTCTTAAAGTGTTTATAGTATGCAGTTCAGTATAGCCATGTACATTTTGTTTATCAATACAGCTATTTTGATTGATTGCAGCCAGCAAGGTCCCCTGTAAAATTATCTGTTGGGCTGTGCCACAGCTGCATGAACAATATAGGTTTTGGTCCATGGCAAAGATGGCCTTTAATACAATGGGGAGTCCTGTTATAAAAGATCTTTATGATCCACTGTGGCCTAGAAACTATATAACTTTTATGAGCATTACAAAAAGTTTGCTAAAATTTATACTTACTTTTGTCTCTGGTGCCAATAATGATGCCAAAGTAGGTCCATATTGTATAAGGTCTTGTGTATACTCTTATCATATTCCAGTCCATGATCAGGCCAACTGGCACATTCACAGTAGTCTTACATTTGGTTGCTTTTGTATGCAAAAGAAACTTAATTCACATTGTTCCACTTGGATCTTAGGTTGGAGCCAGCTGTCCACATGCCAGTCTGCTATAATGTCCTTGTGTTGTAGCCACCCTTATTAGTGCACACAAATGTGACACTAGCTTACAGTGACGGGCATCATCTTCCAAAACATCACAACAATCTGGCATCATCCTACTTCCACCGTGAGCTCCCCCATGATAAGTCATTCAAGTATTCAGTTTAAATCAGGGTGACCAGCCTCCCTCAGCCAATCAACAACAAGTGTTTGGAGAGGTCAGGATGACTGGTACTGTCTGTTGAAATTTGACCTCTGTGCTTTGGGGTTGAACTTGATGCTATATTTAGGCACCAAACATTGCTATCATATGCACAAAAGCTGAGAGACAGTGAATAATGTGATGGACAAGTCAAGTTGCCATGCACTGCACTTGTTAAAATTGTCATTATTTCTACCATTGTCTGGAAAGAAATTCAACTTTATGAGCTAATTGTTGAATAAGCACACAGATTTGTGACAAAGATTTGAAATTTGACATGCCCATACTAATGTGGAAATGACTTTAAATTTGTACAGGTTTTATCAAATTCTGAATCTTATTTGCAGAATTAATATGGGTCTCTAGGACTTTAAAAACATTCCTGGATTTTTTATGTCTGTGTGCCAACACAGACATATTTTCTTTCTTTCTTTCTTTCTTTCTTTCTTTCTTTCTTTCTTTCTTTCTTTCTTTCTTTCTTTCTTTCTTTCTTTCTTTCTTTCTTTCTCTCTCCTTTCTTTCTTGCTGTCTTTTTTCTTTCTTTCTTTCTTTCTTTCCTTTCTTTCCTTTCTTTCTTTTCTTTCTTTTTTTCTTTTCTTTTCTTTCTTTCTCTCTTTCCTTTCCTTCTTTCCATCTTTCTTTCTTTCCATCCTTTCTTTCTTTCCATCCTTTCTTTTTTTCTTTCTTTCTTTCTTTCTTTCCTTCTTTCTTTCTTTCTTTCTTTTTCTTTCTTTCTTCAGGTAAATTTGTCCGACATTTCATTTATAAGTTATTATCATAGAAACACAAACTTGACATGCTTCTACTTTCATACATGAAGTGTTGAATTAGAGATCAAGTTTCAACAGATTTTGTGTTTTTATTTTATTTCATTTGGGGGGGGGGGGGGGCAGTCAGTATCCAACCTGCACTGACAGGATTTTTTTACACACTACTTTCCTAATACCTCATGTAGGTCTCATCACTTATTTATAATTCATTTTTTTCCCTTAATTTTATGGAAAAGTTACGTAAAAACATTGAAGCAGATGCCATTTTTCCTTCCAGCAGTTTTGCTTGTTTTTTTTTTTTTTTTTTGTTTTTTTTTTATTATTATTTTTGAATGTACCCATGGTTGTATCATATCCTTTGCATTGATCCTTCTATATTTGCCATTACCATGCAATAATGGCTGGTATGTAAATTCAAATATTGCATGAAGAGACTGTCATGTTTAATTTCTACTCCTGTCCACATTACACATTTATAAGAGTATTTAAACTGAAATATGGTGTTATGCAGGAGTAAACTAAAATTACAGCTAGATGGGCACACATGATATTGAATGAACATGCCTCAAAGATTATAACTGTGTATTGAGTAACTGAAAATTTACATATACAATGGTTCCTGTTATTTAGGCCAAATTAATTAATGTGTTTCCCGGCCATAATGAGTTAAAACTGGAAGATTTTGTGAACAAAACGTCAGTAAACTAGCCGAAAGTTATAATTACTGGACTGTGATTTCTCATTGCAAATGTGTGGTTTTAGTTAAAGACAAATGGATTTGTTGAAATTGGATTGCCCATATTTTATGCACAATTAACTTCTATCCAGTACAAACCCCTGGTACCGATTATTAACATTTATGTTAAGAGGAGCTGGTCAGGAGTGCGTTTTTGTCAACAGGCAGCAGTTCATGCCAGAAACTAAGTTAAAGTTATGAACAGTACCAAAAACTAGAAGTCCAAGCTGTGAGCAAGCTGTGATCAGTACGAAAAAACTGAGTCCAAGCTGTGAGCAAGCTGTGATCAGTGCAAAAACCTAAGTCCAAGCTGTGAGCAAGTTGTGAACATTTTCATGGAGCTGTGAACAAGCTGTGACCAGTACCAACAACTGAACCCAAGCTGTGAGCAAGCTGTAACCATTGTAAATCAGCTGTGAGCAAGCTGTGACCATTTTAAGGGAGCTGTGAGTAAGCTGTGAGCATTCTTACAGAGCTGTGAGCAAGTGGTGAACTCAATTGCTAACAGCTTGCTCGCAGCTCCAAAACTATTTAGAGAGGTGTGAGCACTTTGGTAACCGTTAGCTAACGGTTAGCCAACAGTTAGCTAACGGTTAACATTTTTTTTGACTTGGGTATATTTATAGGCTATCACATGGTTGTAGCTGTATCAGCCCCCGAGGACCCGTATCGCCACGAGACGGAAGGTCGACCGACGATACGGGTGGGAGTGGCTGATACAGTGCAGATAAAGCTACAACCATGTGATGCCCTTTTTATTTCCATTCGGTGAAAATTATAAAATTCTTAATGTATGAAACATTAAGAAATATCATCATAAGGCAAACAAAACAAAGGCACTTTTTTTAAAATCGTCAATTTTAACTTTAACATTGAACTTTTAGATCAGTTCCACGAGGCCACAGTTTAAACTATCCAAACAGCAGGCACTCTGACCCCTTTCCGGGCAGCTTCTTGCAGGGTCATATTTATTACAATTAGGGGGCCTTACATCTGTGATTGGTTATATTGAGAAGAAAAGTTGCTAGCAACCATTCTGAGAGTGATTTCTTATGTGTGATTGTGTATACAGGTAAAAACCACATGTGCTACATGTCAAGCCTCATTAAGTGTGTGTGTCAACATACACTTTTTCTGCTTTTATCCTAAAATTCTCTCTCTCTCTCTCTCTCTCTCTCTCTCTCTCTCTCTCTCTCTCTCTCTCTCTCTCTCTCTCTCTCTCTCTCTCTCTCTCTGTGGGTGCAAACCCAGACATATTGTTTTTCCTCGCGTTCTTTATTATGTCTGGGTGTGCCAACTCAGATATTCACTTATTCTTTCTTTCTTTCTTTCTTTCTTTCTTTCTTTCTTTCTTTCTTTCTTTCTTTCTTTCTTTCTTTCTTTCTTTCTCTCTCTCTCTCTCTCTTTCCTTCCTTCCTTCCTTCCTTCTTTCTTTCTTTCTTTCTTTCTTTGTTTTTCTTTCAATTAAACTTTTAAAAGCTCCATATCTTCCAAGACTCAAAATTTCAATGTGCATGTATAGGTTTATGACACCTGCCAATAAAATGAACAGTAAATGAAAGTTGTAGAGGTTCAAATTATGCTAATTATGGGCATTGAAAAATTTAAAGTTGAATAAAGCTCCAAAACTATTATAGATAGAGATACTGTTCCAACTTCATATTATAGGTTTGTGCCAAAGCCGTATCCAATGAACCATGAACCAAAGTTGTGGGATTTTAATTTATGCAAATTAGTTGAATATGCAAAATTTAAATCTTGAATAGCTTCAAAACTATCCTAGAAAGAGGTGTCATTCCAACTGCAATTTTAAGGTTTGTATAAAAGCCACATCCAAAGAAACATAAACCACAGTTATATAATTCGAATTTATGCAAATAAGGAATACACAAAATTTAATCTTTTTTGAATAACATTAAAACTATTATAGATAGAGGTGCCATCCCAACTTCAATTTAAAGGTTTGTAACACAGACGCATCCAATAAAAACGTAAAATTTTAATTTATGTAAATTAGGTGAATATAAACAAAATTTAAATTTAAATCTTAAACAATTTCAAAACTATTATACATACAGGTGCCATTCCAACTTTAACTTGTGTGTTTATGACATAGCCGCAGCTAATGAACAATGAACAAAGTTATAGAATTCTTATTCATGCAAATTAGGTGAGTACACAAAATTCAAATCTTGAATAGTTTCAAACCTATCATAGACAGAGGTGCCATCTTAACTTCACTCTTTATGTTTGTGACATAGGTACATCCAATGAACCACGAGGCAAAGTTGTAGAATTTTATTTTATGTGAAGAAAGCGAACAAACAAAATGTAAATCTTAAGAAACTTTAGAACTATTATACATAGAGGCAAATTCAATTTGTAAGTTTGTGACATAGCCACATCCAATAAACCAAGAACCAAAGTTGTAGCATTTTAATTTATACAAATTAGGTAGATACACAAAATTTAGATTATGTTGAACAATGACAAAGTGCATCATTTCAAACTGTTCTCATTTTGAAGGCAACCAGACAGATTTGCTGTGAAGTAAATCTTTTCTAGGTTCTTTTGGCACCCAAATTTGTCCGGAGTTTTTCTCAGACACTTTTATTCCCCAAACCACCGATTTGGCATGCTGACTGACCTACCAATTATATTTTGCACCTGGTTTGGAATAGTCATGGTGTTTAAAATTAGGTAAATGAGGGGAAATTAAAATTTTAAAAGCTGCATATCGTCCAATCTATTGCAGATAGACACAAAATTTCAAGGTTCATTTCTAGGTTTGTGACAACTGCCAATACAATGGACAGTAAATAAAAGTTGTAGAATTTCAAATTATGCTAATCAGGGGCATTTTTTTAGTTCGGCCAAGGAACAAGTGGCGCATTTTTCAAGGATATAATTATGTGGCCTTCTTGCACAGCTCCTTGTGCATATATTACCCCGCCTGTATTGTGTACATTACTGGTACCAGTTATTGCAGGTGCTCAGACTTGTCTTTTGTTGGTTTAAACATTGTATAAAAGGTGAGCCTTTGCTGAAACATATCTGTAACACCAGGCAATAGCTACAGATAGTGCTCCACTTAAGCAGTCACTGACAGTGACAACCTATTTTGAAAGCCAGACCACTGATTGCACTTGGCCTGCTTTGTACAACCAGCTCACAGTGAGTGGTATGCAAGCAGAGACTCGGTCTTGTGAGAAAAGTTCACACATTGTTGCATTATGTAATGACTGAGTGCTCTTTGATGGTTGGATACAGATCACTTCATTTATTATTCATGAAGGCCAGTTGATCCTAGAGGCTCGATCTGCTTCACTCACTGACTGGCTGTGCAAGAAAACTGACATTTCTGTTTTACATGCTCCTCTGTGCTAAACCTTTTGATACTTAGAGAGCACAATGAGATTACAATAGACAAGAGCAAGAACAGAAGGTTCAAGAACTGCCTAACAGAGGGCACTGCAGTCTGTGGAGGGCTAGGGTTGTGCATTGCCATTACTTTACATCGTAATTCGCAACTTAATAACTTGAAAACTACTGCACACAGAAACATCAAATTTCAGACAGTAAATCTGGATGCATAACTAAATACCTCATAAAAATCATATATCCACAGCTATAAAAGTGACTTGTTTATTTAAGGGTTGTTGTAACATACAAACTAATAAAAATACACAGCTCTAGCCCTCCAAATAATTGTGCATTCAGTTGTGAATTGAAGCAAATACACACCTTAGAGCTAATTTGACCTTTGCTATTAGGCACATTGGAAACCTGTTGAGAGCTATTGAGAACTTATATAGCGAGTTTTGTTGAGAACTGCTGAGCACTATTGAGAGCTGTTGTGAAAGACTAACCTCCATCGTATCAGGCTATAAATATTAAGCAATGCTGTATTAGGCTATATGTGATAGTTATGAGATGTCACATGGCCATTATGCCACATAATCAACGAGGTCGAAGACCGAGTTGATTGTGATGGAATAATGGTCGTTGTGAGATGTTATAAATGACTTGTAACAAGGGTGGTAGGAAGTGACCAAGATATTCCTTGATGCACAACATTGTCCTCCTGCCTTTTGCACATGGTATACTTTGCTGCTTACGTAAGGTGCCACATGCACAGTCAAGTTTGACTGCTTGCTCATGCATATTCCACTTACCGATATGGCAGTAGGAAGAGCAGTTGATGGTAGCCAAAATGACAGATTTAGGTGAGCTGGGCAGTATTCCCACTCAATAGTTAATTTTTCAGAGGAGTACGCGTCATAAAGACAAGAGTGCAAGCTACAAGAAACCTATTGCAGGTACAAAAAAAAGCAATACATTTTTGGAATTTAATTCACTTTTTTTTTCAGGGTTCATGCCCTGCATGCACACTGATTCATTGTTGTAAATTGAGTCATGTACATCAACTTACATTATGCCGACAGTGATATAATGCTAGATATGACAGACCACCTGGTAAGTTCTAGGAATACACGTCTGTATTATTCCAAGTCATGTGGTCATATGCACAGATCTTCCTGGAACAATACCTCAGTTTGGGCTGTTCAGGGGATGGTGTCAACAAACACTGCCTGTAAGTCATGCTGCACTGCACAACACTAGCAATGCTATTATGTGAAAAGTGTTCATTATGTGATAATCAACACTTTTTCTGGCTCCATATTGGTCTGTTCGTACCACCCATGTTACAAATGCTAGCACCACATTTATTGAGCACTGTTGTTGCAGGATACTGAGAGTTGTATCAGGCTATATATTTTCTAGCTTCACAATGGCAAGATACCGACAAATATTGTAGCAAGCTAGATTGGAATATGTTGTACACTATGTACCAGTGCATATAGCTCAAAATACAGTGAAAAAGCACAACGTCTGTTTAGTCATTATGTCTCGGTGCCAACCCAGACATACTGTTTTCTCAAAACTCTTTCTTTCTTCTTCTTCTTCCTGAACCATAATTTGTCCGGAACTTTTCTCAAACACTTAAAAAGCTACAATGTTTAAACTTGGCATGGTAACAGAGCTAGTAGGGAAATTGACTCTCTGATATGGAATAATCGACATGTTTAAAGTTATGCAAATTAGGGCCTTTCTAAGTTTTTAAGGGTCCATATCTTCCAAACTATTGCAAATAGACACAAAATTTTGATGGGCACATATAGCCTTGTGACACTTGCCAATATAATGGACAGTAAATGAAAGTTGTAGAATTTCAACTTATGCCAATGAAGAACATTGAAAAATTTGAAAGTTGAATATCTCAAAAACTGTTATAATTTCAAACAAAACTTTTTGCATTCTGTCATATTAAAACTAGACATGGCTTTTTCGACCCTATGGACCTTTACACTTACGTTTTGGTCTTTTTTTGGCAAATATGAACTATAAATTTATGTGTTTCAGCTATACATACCAAGGAACATTGCCTTTGGTCGGAATTGACTTGGATTTGTTTCATTAGGACTACGGTTTGGATATGGTAATGACACTGTCTAAATAGATAGAAATGCCATTCCAACTTCAAATCTTAGGTTTGTGGCATGAACCATGAACTAAAGTTATAGGATTTTAATTTATGCAAATTAGGTGACCATACAAAATTTAAATCTTTGAATGGCTTCAAAGCTTATATAGATAGAACTGCCATTCCAACTTCAACATGTGGGTTTATGACATAGCTGCATCCAATGAACCATGATCCAAAATTGTACAATTTTGATTTATGCAAATATGATGAATACAAGAAATTTAAATCTTGTATAACTTCAAAACTATTATACATACAGGTGCCATTCCAACTTAAATTTAGCTCTTCATACTGTTCTCATTTTGAAGGCAACCAGGCAGATTTACTGTGAAGCAAATCTTCTTTTCCAGTTATTTCTTCTTTTTTCTTTACCAGTGAATTTGTCTGACACTTTTCTCTGACACTATGATACATAGAAACTCCTAACTTGGCATGATTGTTCTTCCATACAAGGAGTTGAGCCTTTTTATGCAGAGGAATGAAGATGTTTAAAATTATACAATTTAGCGGCATTTGAAATTTCAAATCTTGAATATCTTCCAAAGTTTAATAGATAAAGATGTCATTCCAACTTCTACTAGAGGTTTATTGGCCATTTCCCATCTAATGAATTTAAAATAAAGTTTTAGCAATTTAGATTATGCTTATTAGCAGTATTCAAAATTTGAAGTCTTGAATAACATCAAAGCTATAATACAGATGCCATTCCAACTTCTACTCCTGTGTTATGGACTAGTTGTACATTGCCATACCAATATGCTTTGAAGACACACACACTGATTTGCTATACACAAAATAATCTTTTCTAGTTTTGACTCTATTCTTTTCAAAATATCACAGCCATTCTCATATCAACCCATTACACATGAATGATAACCAGGGCTGTATTTACACCGGATGGATATATATAAATAGCTCATCCCTTGCGTATTCTAGAATGCTATATAAATATCACAACCCTTTTGTATTCTATGTCAGAGTATGTTCTATGTATTGTGGTACAGTTATGACAAACTGGGGTAGAATTATTCAAAATGTGATACCAACATGAAACTTGGCACAAATGTTCTTTAAGATATATCAAGCAAAACCGGTTAGAGACCCAAGTCAGACAAGCTGCCTGTATTGTGTATGACGTCATAATTCAAAATGGCCGACCCAGAACAGTTCCATGCCACAATTTTTAAGATATATTCCTTCTCTGGGACCATTCTTTATTTATATGGACTAAAATGTCCATTAAAAGCTGCTGTACCTCATCCAAACATTATTCTGGTTGTCTATGAAGCACATTTTTTCATGTTTTATGTATACATAACAAAAAAGTAGTTAACATGGTTTTTTAGTTACTACTACTGGCTAATGCTGCAAGGCACTTCTTTTTCCTTTTCATGAAAACGTTCTGATTTTAAATAGCAAATAGGATTAGTGCAAGCCCCTAGCCTTTATATCTTTGACAATTAAAAGATAAAGAGCTTGTTACTGTTATTGAAGCATTATTGGTACAATTTCTATATACATGTATGTATAGCCCCCCAAAAAGGTGAATGTTTCATATGCACAAGTTTACATTCTTTCATTTTCTCAGGAGAACCTGTGTTACTTCAATGATGGGGAAGTACAGTTCTGGTCTCCAGCTAATGTTTCTATTTAATAAGGATTGTAAGTTTTTCTTTTCAGTTACTCGTATATCCAGTTCTACAAATTCATGGAGAGAATTATTGGACAATCTGATGTATAGGAGCCAATCGTCAGAAGAAATTTGCACACCTGTGCACAAGGATTTCTACAGGGAATATGATTATCGTCCCTTTAGAAATCCTTGAAAATTAGGTAAACTGGATCTTGCATGATCACATTAGATTTTGTAATGTCCTTGTTGTTGGAGGAGTGATGTGATGCTGGTAGAAATACAGTAGAAGAAAAATAGGCAACAAAAGTAACTCTTCCCCTTTTTTGGAATCTGTCTTTTGTATGTTTTTAGATAAATTTCCGAAATGTCTGTTGACATGTGGGACATACATCTGTTCCACTTTATCTTCGATTTTTAAAAACATTGGCGCCCATGCTTGGTTTCATTTACACTAGACACAAGTCAAAGTCGAAATGGAGAGTTCGCAAAAACGTCATTCGATAGCACTGTTAACTCCCAATGTGCTTCTCTGTGAACAAAGGATAATAAAAGCAGATTTTAAGATGATCTCTTATTAACATTTGATTCAGATTTTTATAAAAAAAAAAAAAAAAAAAAGGAAGACGCGCTACACTCAGCGAGGTCACACGTGACATAAGCTTGCATGATAAGGGCTTTTATCAAAGCTTGGGTGTATTACAGTGTCTTGAAAATTATTGGCAACATGATGACAATTATCTCTGTCACATAATCAATTGACTATATTGTTTGACGTCACAATTATCAGCATTAATGAGCAGTATAACCACCATTGTTTTGCACATATTTATGCCATGAAATGAATTTCAAAAGAATTGATTGTCTTGAGATGGATACTAAAAAGGACAGCAAAGGTGGAGAGTTACTTTTCTTGACTAGTTTAGAAAATAGTGGATAGTAGAATGTCCAAGAGAAAATTTGAGCTCATAGATGAGTCTCAAAACTTTCCTGAACCCCATAGAGCAACACATGAATGATCCATAGCATGGGACGCATGTTGCTGGTGTCACAAGGGAACACCAGAGCCACTTGTGTGCTTTGCAAATAGCAAAAGAAATGGACAGAGATTCTGGCTACAAGACTTTGGCAAATGACCTAGTTAGGCAGGAGCTCTTCCCTCTAAGCTCAAATTGGAACTCATGGATGATGGTGATGGACTTGAGACCACATTTTTACAAAACTGTGCCAAATTTCATAAGTCTTGCAGAGAAAATATGACGAGTCGAAGCTTTAGAGGCAAGTTATGAAATAAATGGTAGAGGAACTAAGTAAAGAGCCAGAAACTGGTACAATGTCTTCCTTGAGTGCAGTATACAACAGATACACCTGTTTTTTGTGATGAGGGCACTGGGGATTGACCAACATGTCAGGGAAGCAGCTGTGCAACTGGGTGACAAAAAGCTCCTTGCTAAACTCTCAGAAGGTGATATGGTAGCAATAGAAGCAAGGTAGCATAGAGTATGTTTAACAAGGCTGTACAAACGTTTCAAAGATGTAACCAAATTTAAGAGTACAGAGGAGGACTTTAATGATCGTATATATGGTGTAGTTTTCAATGGAATAGTAAACTACACTAAAGAAAAATATGAGAACAAGGAGTTTCATGCAGAGTTAAAACTGTCAGACATTGCAAACCTATTTAGGAAACAAATGACTGATCTAGGTGTGAAAAATACACCAAAGAAAGCCCACAGTACAAGACTGAAAGAGAAACTTCTTGCCTTTATACCGGAATTGCAAGCTTAAAGAAATGGAAGAGAAGTGCTATTAGTAATACATGGCACCACAGGAGAGTGCATATTTGAAGCTTGCTCCTATGCTTCTGAGATGGAAGGAATGTATTTGTCCAAAGGTGTTATCCTAATTTGCAAGGACATGTTTGATAGTTTTCCAAAGTTTAGTGGCTCTTTCACCTCTCCCAAACAGCCTCCATTCCAAAGTCTCTACTAGCACTGGTCAGAATGTTGTTAGAAGGTCCATCTATTGACACTACAAGCTCTGAAAATGTCAACACTGCAAATTTATCAATTGCCCAACTGATTAGTTACAACAGCATTAGACGTCAGCGTAAAAAGATGCCAAAGCAAGTTCACCATTTGTCTCAGCAGGATACGTCATTGCCATTGTATGTAGGCTTAAAAGTACCAACGAAAACTGGGAAAAGGAGCATCATTGACAAGTTATTACTTGACCAGTAATATTATTTGCCCTGAAGAATTGGAATGTGGTGTTTTCACAACTCCAACACATCAACTGAGTCCTTTCATGGCATAGGCATATCTCTAATTCAGCATCCTGACCATTCAATAGACTTCAGATCACAATTTACACATGTCTGCAAACAAACAATCCACAAATATAAAGCCACCCTCCCAGAAATATATACAAGTGTTGCACATCTGGCATTTGCAAAGTCAAAACCAGCAATTCCGACTGTAAACACCCTAGACCATGCTTGTAAGTTTAAACCAGTTGCAGAATCTTCTGAATGGTTCAGTCAGGTACAGAGCGTAATAAAGGAACCAACACCCAACAGTCCCAGAGTTTCTTGGTCTGCATATTATTCACAATGGGAGTATTTCACCAGAGACATAAGTGCACATCAATTATGTAACCTTTGCAGAAAGACTCTGTGATTTCAACTGCTATGGTTTGCCATAATATGGACATTATCCAACAGGACTTTCAAAGTTGAATCCCAGCCAGCCAGGCATCATAACAGGTGACCAACCAATGTATGCACTTGCCAAGCAGGTGCAGTGGCTGATTCCAACATACTATACTCAGGAAAATTAAATGCTATGCATAAACAGCATCACCCAAACAACTAAAACTATGCGTAGTAATAAATGAGCAATGAGACTAAAATTTTTCCATGAGAATTTTTTTAATTCATTTTGATTTCATATCAAACCACTTTTCTGATTTGAAATGAGATTCAGTCATCCTTTGTAATAGTAACACTTTCTGTGAAAGGTGGCTTAACTAACTTCATGATACAGGATGGTTTCTGTTCATAATTAAAATTCACTGATCTTTTTAAAACATTTCCAGAAATTCTTTAATTATTTAATCTTGAATCATTACGTTATACTACTATTAGTTTACCCTATTGTGATCATGGTGATAGTTATTTACAAAAAGTTTACCTCATGCAAAACTATGGATACAAACATTCTGTCTTTGAATATAAATGTTAAAGTAATCAACCTTTGTAAAATGCAAGAAAGCAAGCCTGTGGTTTCCACTTGTAAGCATGTTTAATATGTATAAAATGATGTTTGTATCATATTTATATTGTCAAAGTGATGGTGGGCAGTTTATTATAAAGTATCCAATACGTATTGAGGTCCATCATGTTAACTGCTGCTACATATAAGCTTTGACCATAAAAGGGCATTGTAGACAACTTATTACAGCCTTGTTAATTCTTTTATAAGTTTAAAATTCATATCATAGGCAAAATGTTATATTTACGCAGTTAAATAAATACAAATTCAAGCATATGATAATGTTATGCATACTTTGTTACTTATATTGAATTAATCAATTTTGGCTATATTATTGGAAGTTGATTTCCTAATGAAAATTTCAATATTTTAAAGAGTGAAACAAAATACTCACCTTCTATGATGTACATGAACACTGCATTTTGTGCTGAATCCACGGTTTCCAGCCGCCATTTTGAATTATGATATAATACTCTTAATTTACTTCTTTAACACAACAAATGACCCATTTTAAGCATTTGTTGACTGGGGCATATCAGATTTATCATCTCAACTACTGTTTCACAAATTTACATCCAATCGAACTAGTGAGTTTGCTCACCTGAACCTACATCTCAATCATCCCTATAAGAGTGACTGCCTGCTAGCATTAGATATAACGTAATACTGTTACATAATACTATAAATATACTTTAAGAGACCTAATTGATGTCTACATCGTCAAAACTTAAGATTTTAAATCACAATTTAAGGAAAAAAATTTTTCGTGATTAATGTATAATCTTTTGAAAAAATAAATTGAGCTCAGTGGCAGCCATTTTGGAGTATTACATAATACAGCCAACTTAGGAGCCTTCGAGCTTGGGTTATAGCAACATTTGTTTCAGACATCATAAGTAAGCTTTGCTGCAAACAGCGTGTTGGTACCACATTTTGCATGATTCCTGCCCAACTTTACTGCACTAATGAATTTCACATCCCTTTTGTATTGTAGACTCAAGAGTGCTATATTATTTGTATCCCTTTTTCTTACCACGTTGAATAAAACCTAGAAAAGTTATGTTGCAACACTTTTGAAAAATGACTTTTGAAGCTACCATTGTTATTATTGTGATATAGAAAGTCTGCACATTTCTGAAAGTGTACTTATTTCTACATGTATATACATTTTGGTGATGTTTTTTGCAACAGTTACACAGAAGACCAAACAGGTCGGGGTACCTTAAGCCTAAATTCCTCCCAGTTCAATTTCCATTGTTTGGGGCGGAGATTATTTTCCAGAGAGCTCTTTTGTCCTCGAGTTTATTTGAAGTACATCCGCCTGCAGCGGATATATCCGAAATATATCCGCTCGACATATTTGAAGTGCCAGTAACTTCAGCACTTTGGAGTGGAACTACGACAACAATTTTGTCCACACCTTTAATGAAAAAGGGAAAAGGTTTGAACTCAATATGTGAGTACTTGTATCCAGCCTGCCATCCATAACACCACCGGGTCTGACACGTTCTCTTCTGCATTAATCTCTGTATCGCAACTGGTCTATTACTGAGCAAAATTCAAGGGGGGGGGGGGGTCAATTGTGAAGGTCACTACAGTGTCTGGAATTTTCTTTTGTCATTCTTTGCGTCCCAGTCATCATACAGTCTATAACTTTTGATAGTAGATTTATATTTGGCCAGAAGACATTTTTAATGTTGCGCCTCCAATCTTTGGATTCTGTTTGTTGGCCTGTTTGTGATGTTTCAATTCAATTCGAAGCTTCAGCGGATCGATTTAAAACACCAATGTGCTTTCCGATATTGCCTGTCACAAGTCTGGAAGCAATTGATTTTGGATAAAGTCTATTTTTGGCTGCGGATGATGCATGTATACAAATTATAAGTACTTGGAATGTTCTTTCTCTTTGAAATTCAAGTTTTGGAAACTGTATATGATGTTGGGATCTGTGAATAATGGTCATGCAATGGACCTTAAATATTCGGTAGAACTGTGATTACCTTATTAATGGGTGTACTATATCCTGTTATGTCAAATATTGTTGGTTAAATTTTTGATAAAATTCTTGTAGTGGGCATTATTCTAAGAGCGTCTCTTCGTATGGTTTTGATGCACCCATCCCGGATTATTTTTCGGTTATTGTTTGGATGTTTATATATTATGCCTGTACACCATTATAACCGTGGTTTAGCCTCGGAGACTGAGAGAGCAGCTGTTAGCTATGCACTTTTCCTATTTCCTATGTCATAAACATATGATTCACTATCGTGGTGAAAAAAATGGTAATTCTACTGGTGCTCTTATTACTATCTGGGGTCATTCATGCACACCTCGGACCGACCAGTGAACCTTGTGGTATTACCCTTTGTCATTTAAATGTTCGTTGTCTGACGGCTGACAGGCTTGGATGTAGGAAAAGTGACAGAATTTTGATATCATAAACCCTTTGAGAAACATTCCTTTCGATCACTGGTTCTGACTATGATTTTCAGTAACCTGGTTGTCCCAACATACATGAAAAAGGATCGTCCCAATGTCTTCGGGTAGAGTAGTTACTTTTTGCATCTCAAACACTTGCTTTTTTCGCCGTGTTGATTGAGAAATTCCTGATTTAGAATAATTATGGGCAGAGAAGCAACTTTATGATAAAAAATCTCCTCTTGGGGGTAGTATAGCAACCCAAAATTCATCAGTTTCCTTCTGGGACCAGCCGCAGGATAGCTTCGACCTCATTAACTGCTTGCCTGGTTGGCTTAGTAACTATATTCTCGTCTTGCGAGATACAGGCAGTTGCCTGCGCGACAAGCGGGGTATTACTAATAATATTTTGGAAATAAAGAATACTTAGCGGCAGATGGAAATTTCTTCTTATTTCCCCTAGCGGCAAAAAACGCTTTGATGTTCGGGGCTCTAGACTGTCCGATAATTTGTATACCAGGACTGTCTGGAGCACCGTTATGTGATTGTCAGCTGCGAGAAGTTGAGGACAAACAATGCTTTTTCTAAAGATATTCTTATTCAGGGGTGAGCATGTGCTCAAAATGACCCAACCCTACGTTCAGTCATGAACTGGCAACAAGCAACATTATAACAAACTGGAAATAAATTGTCACCGGCTGGTAACGACAAAATTCCACAAATACTTTTTGGGGGGGGGGGGGGGTAAACAAACGTGTTAACCTATTTTCTATCATCAAACGTGTTCAGTGGTAGTTATCCGATTACACAATTCCGGACCATGTTTTACATGATTGTATAATGTATCATTGTCAATGTCACGCACTGAGGTTGAAGGTACAATTGTTGAAAACGAGTGTTTCGTCGGAAACAACAAATCTAACTGCAGATGCAACTGCGTCGATTTGCTCACCTTCAGTTACACTCTAGAGTGAAATAACAGCAATATCAGTCTTTCGCGGAATTTTTTCACGTTTGACCACAATTTCCCTGCGCCTGGCGTGATTTTACACAGCAGCTTTACAACGTATAGGCCTAGCTCGTCTTCACATAATGCTCAGATTTTCTCCACAGTTCTGCTACATTTGAAGCTCATGGCGGACTGCAGTGCGTTGCTGACCTTTACTATTTCGGGACGTGCCCAGAAATGGGATTCCGTGGTCTGGATACAAGGACAATACGTATAATATAGTTGATTGATAGGGGCGTGGGTCATGAGATGCGCGGGGAAATAAACAAGTTATCGGATTGGCTGCGGCCCAATAGTTGATTGATCGGGGCATTTGTTCACGTGAGATAGGCTGGGCTAAAGCCTCGCCCATCTTACATGAACAAATGCCCCGATAAATTAACTATTGAGCCTCGCCAATCGATTTCATTTGATTTGATTCTGTGCAAGTCATACATAATGGATGATAAATACAGAATGAAATGATAAATAATGATAAGGCAAATTATAAAGTAAAAATGATATAAATAAATCCAATAACCTATACTTATATCCAGGCTAGGAAACACTAAATGAATATGACTTTGTCATTTGTCAACAAAAATTTCTCTAAAAAGGTCTAATTTTATGAGAGAGGGTTATCTAGCCATGTCTGTGATAGTGATATACCCGTGTGTCCTCCGTAATTGACAACTATGAACCCCGTGCTTTGTGGCGGGAAATTAATTGCATGTCTCGTATTGTGACCACTTACTGAAGTGTATAAATTTACCTTTTCGGTGCAAAAAATTATCTTTTGTAAGACATATTTGGCAATTCCACAAACAGGAATTTGACAAATTTATAAATTATCTTAATCATATTAATTGGAACGATTTATTAAAAATTGAAAATGTTGATGATTGTTGTAAAAACTGGACTCGATGTTTTATAAGCCGCAAATCATGTTTGCACCCTGTTACAAATCTGCAAAACAGAGGAAACCGTGTGCCATGACATTGGCCATCTATAACACACCTCGTCACCAGTACCAGAAGCACCTAAAATGCAGAAGAAAATCCACAACGATAAACTTCGCAGCTTAAAAGTTCCAAAAACTTGGTGATGAACAGTCAAATAGTCCATAAAACGAATAATCAAGCTCGACTGTCCTGTCATTACTGAATGAAAACCGTCACGAATTTTCAGTACATGTGTTGTATACTCTTTCCTGTGTAACCTTGACACCTCTCGGGCCCCCGTGCTTCCATTCGTACATGTTGAGTGCCAATCAACTATTCTTGACCCTACGCAAACAAACTATACTGAAGTTCGCGATGTTGTAAAAAATCTAAGTGTAACAAGAGCCATTGGTCCAGATGGAATCAGTCCTCGTCTCTTAAGGCAAGGTGCGCCATCCATATGTATATCACTTACTAAACTATGCAATGCAGCTTTATGTCTTGGGGTCTTCCTTAGCTCAGGGTTCTCCCCAGAGGTTAGTTACTGTTAAAGCTTTGCAAAGTGAGGCTACACTAATTTCGCGGGAAAAACAGGTAAATTTCATTCCAGTAGCATTCCAAAGTCATCAGCTGGAAAATGTCGACCAACACAAACATTTAGGTCTTGCATTCATCTCGGACATTAGGTGGAACGGTTATACAAATACAATAATGACGAGAGCCACCAATCAGCTCAGCATCTTAAAAACTTGACAGTGCACTGTGGACGGGAAGACACAAGCACAACATATAATTCATTCGACCCTTAATGGAATATGGTTGGGATGGCTGCACTCAAGCAGATACATTGAGGCTAGAATGCATTCGGTTGGCTGCTGCCCACCTTATTTGGGGTGCCATGCGTAGCACATCAAATGTTTAATAAGGAGAAATCGATCTTATGTCATTGGGTAAGCGCAGAAATATAACAGGTTGAGTTAGCTGGCCATAATCATGTGTATGTCCAATTACCACTGTATATTGCTAGGTGTTTAATCCAATAACCAGATAGCATTTGTTTGGGTAGCTACCACATTCACGCCAGCTGCCAAGACCAGTGCGCGGCTGGCCTTTTCATCTTTTTCAGTCGTGTACCAGTGTTTGTGACAGTCCACGGCCAGCTCCCAATAATCGGATGTACAAAATTCCATCTCATTGTACCTTTGTCGTTCATATGGAACCAGAAAATAAGTCAGTAACAGGAAAATATTTGCCATTGTTACATAATGGATACGACATGAAATAAAGGATATCATAAACACGTGCACTGATGACATTACACACGGAAACGTAAAATACTGCCCTCTAAGGGTCGTGAGGTTACTGCCCGGTAGGAGTTATACTGATATTAAAAGCTATATTCATAAATGCAAGCTTATGTTTAATCATCCATAGACCACACATATGGGAAGGAAAAATGAACTGTTTGTTTAGACTTTTATATACCATGGGCGTAGGCCGTAGTTGTTTCCGTGAATGCTAGAATTTGAAACAATACAAGACCTGGCTCATCCTGACGCAAATTCCAATTTATTGCATTCATGCTTGTTGTTGTTAAATGGAATTTTATAAGTTTTGATAGAAAATATCTCTTTTGCAACGAATTATCATTGCCCAGACGGCAAGTTGGGATTGGCTGGCTGCACCACGGCTGCACTCCCTGCGGTACTGGTGACGGTAGGGTTCTGGGCGTCTCCTCATGTGTGTAAGGCTGAATGATCTCTTATTCTGCTACTTCAGCTTTTCTTATTAATTCTTCGTCATCGTCATCAGACCACGTACATAAAAAACTCAATTCATATTCTGCGCAATTACTATGCCTTATTGTATCTGCCATAACTCTTGGCAAACTGAAGGTAATCTGGCTTAGAACACATACACCATGGCCAGCAGGTTGCGTTTGTGACATCAGTAACACTTTCCCACATGGGCCATGCTCGGACAAAATTTGCGCGCTTTCCTGTCGCAAATGTGATGTGCTTTTGGAGCTAAAAAAAAACACTCTTCAAAAATGAAATTTAACATTTTGGTTTTCAGATATCATTTCTAACGACCCTAAACATCAATTTTCTAATTTGTGATCCCCATTCAATCAATATGACCTTCAGCAGTGTGTGACACAGCTTTGGCCAGTCCTCCTTTGTTATTTGAGAGAAGGCATCATGGACCAGGGTCTTAACATCATGCAATTTGAAAGTTAATTTTTGTCAGCTATGTAGTGTTTCACAGATGCCCAGATGAGCTCTTAGCATTGAGTTCAAAATGTCTAGCTGGTGTACCTAAAACTTGATGGCCATACTTCCATGCAGTAGGGTCTGTTTTATAAATAGTTGCAGGCTTATTTCTCTTTATTAGCAGTGTAGATTATTTTTTTTTCATTGTTTCATCGAAATGAACTTTTTTCTCCTTCAGCCACTCCTGCATCCCAGCTTTTAGTTTATTCATTGTTGGATACTTGACTGCTCAGTTTTGGTGTTGTGGTAGTTTGCATTATCAATAACTATCAAACTAGATTTGTACAAACTAGGCATTAACTTATTTTCTCACCACTCCAAGAAAACTTCGGCATTCATTTCTGAATGGTAGTCCGGGTTTTTATTGCCGACAAAGACTAAGTCAAATCCTGGGATGAATCCAGTCTCGGTACTTCCAGCATGAAGAACTATTAAGCAACATTCAAGGCTTCTGCAGTCTCCTTGTACAAGCGATCCTGTCATGTCACATTTTTTTCCCTTCTTTTTGCAGGGCACCAGATACTGATAAACTAGTAAAATGTCCTCTCTTTTGGTAGGGTCAAGTATTGACTTATGTTTTTTTTGCAAGGTCTTCCTTTCCCCATGCTGCCAATTCAACTGACCAGTTTTCACCTCACATACATGTGCAACTTTCAGGGCTTGTACCCTTTTCCTGCACTGTATTAATTCCACTTGTTTACTATGTCATAGCTTACACGGGTGGACACAATACCTATGAGATCAATGTTTTGATATTCCTCCTACTGCACACCTACCCTACTCTGCTAAATGCAGGGCCTTCCGAGCCTAGTCTATCTCTTAACATTACCATTCTCCCAAAACACCAAAAGTAAAACCACTGAAAATATTTTGAGATAATTCAAATTATGCTGCCAAAAAAAAGCTGCCTGTATGCCTATTTTGAGGCCAAAATATGCATTACAAATACACTTTTCACTAACTTTTGTCAGGCATCAGATCATGTGCCTGACTTTAATGGCAGATTTAACTGCATCGATTTGCTCACCTTCATTTTTACCCTTTGGTTTAGTATAACATCAGTCTTTTGCGGATTGTTTTTCATGTTTGACCACAACTTCCCTGCGTCTGACGTAATTTAGCCTAGCAGCTTTATAACTTACAGGCCTAGCACGTCTTCACAAATTGCCCAGATTTTCTCCACAGTTCTGCTACATTTGAAGCGCATGGAAAATTGCAGTGCATTGATGACCTACATGTATCAATTACGTAACGTTACCTCTCGACCACCAAGTCTGCTCTCATGAGTGAACTTGCAAATACTGTCCGGGTTGGGGAGAGGACAAGTGGCCACTCTGCAAGCAAGCTAGGAGGAAGTCTGATCGTGCTTGGTGTAGGCAGCAGGTCCCAAGAGCCGCCAAATGCCGTGCTGAAATGAAAGACTCTGTGGAGTCCTCACCTGCAAAGACTCCCCATGGGAAGAAACGTAGACTTGCTTCAGCTCGTCCGTCTTCATCCCATGTGTCTCTTGTGTCGAGGGAGAAAGAGCACAGACCTGCTTCAGCTTGTCCGCAGTCTCCTAAAACAGATGTCCCTTCTCCTGACGCCCCTTGGGAGAAGGAAAAGAGACATATGAGTCATAAGTCGCAAAGGTTCTCCTCTCAGAGTTCATGAAGGAAAGACTGTGGCCCCCATGATATCCATATCTTATCTTGGCACTGATCCAAAGGTGGTCATGGCCTTTGAAGCAATGTCCAAGAGTATGATTCAGCAGGCTGAGATGTTGCAACCTCTATTTATCCCTTCTCAGCAGACTGTTTCTTTTTCGGAGTCCACTCCAAAGAAGTCTGCCAAGTGACAACTGCAGCTGTCCAGATCTGGGTCCTGAGGGTCTGAGTGCTCCGACAGCAAGCAACCTCGCAAACTGGTGATATCGGAGTGGAAGCCTGCGGGCATCCGACCCAGGATCCCTGAACCCTGGCCAGTCCAGGCGCTTGGGTCTTGGATTATAAATCCAGGCAGTACGGTCAGCAAGCACCCTGGATCTTAGTGCTTGGATTGTAAACCTGAGTACCTGTTGTTGCACCAGTGCCTTTGTTGCCTTCCAGAGATCCCAGATCCCAGAGAAGAAAGTGTGGGCATAGTAGATCTAGGAGAAAGCCCTAAAAAGGGGGAGCCTTCTACTGCCACTTGGCCTTTGGCCCCAGCGGTGTTGGCCCCTCCGGCCCAGGTGGAACCTCCTGCCCCCCTGGCAGTGGCATAGGCAGTCCCATTTGCACCTCCAGTGGCTTTGCCCCGGAGTGAACAGTTGGTGATTCCGCTGTTTCCCACACTCAAGCCGGGTACCCTGCCTCACTCTCTCGAGCTGCAGGAAGACCATGACCTCAGTGAGAATCAGCAGTTTCGTGAGGAGGCCCAGGCCTCATCCACAGAGGCCACAGTTACTGTCACCAAGGCTGAGCAGCTCGCTGCTTTTGCCTTGGGTCAACTCTCCCTAGGACATCAGGCCTGGGAGTTCTCTGAACTTCCTCCCGAACCCGCCTGCCAGCAGATTTCTCAGTCGGCTGCAGTTGAGGTCCTGGATAGTGGCCTTGGGGAGCCACAGCCAGATCACTCTGGCCTGCAGACCTCTCAGCCTGCGGCCTTGGAGATCTAGGTGTACGAGTATGCCCAGCCCCCACTTTCTTTCCCTACAGGGGCAGAACAAGTGGATGTGGCGTTGGTGGCAGCGAAGGTTCCCCATACCCTGTCCCCTGGTGACAGATTCCCTGCTGTCACAGGCCGAAGCACCATCACCCTCGAACAATATGTTGTTGGATGAGGCTTTGGGTGTCCATGCTTCCCTAGTGAGTCCGGAGTCTTTGGGCCTGGACACCAAGGCAGAGGATGAACTACTGATGTCAGACTCATCCAATGCCAGGTCTCAGCCCAGGTCGAGGGTTCATCGCTCATGCTGCTCACGCTCAGACAGGGACAGAGAGCTGATCACCAAGGGTGCGGTGGGGGCTTCAGCCTCTACCCCCATGTATACGGCACCTGCACCTGCAAAGGGCTTTCACCATGTCAAAACTCTTATTTAAGGCCTGTTTGGTGACCAAACTGTGGTCCAGCCAGTGGAGGAGAAGTCGGGCACTGTTGCGATGTCATGCCAGAGCTTGTCCCTGGAGGACACACTTTTCGCCCTTCATAGGTGAGTTTTACAACTATCTCACAGCTAAGACTCGTGACACACGGGTTCCCATTGAGCCGCCAACTTCTGGGCATCTCATCCCGAAGCCAGTTGTCCAGGGGAAGTGATACTCCGCAACGGAGCAGATCTTCCCCTCTGGTTTACTGACCTTGATTGGGAGGAGTTTGATGCTAGGCAGCAGAGGACCATTACGGCGTCTGCTGAGTCCTTCAAACGTCTGGAGGAAGATGGCTGAGGCTCAGTTCTTGTGGCTTCCTACTTAGACTTGTCTTTGGCCGCTTTGGGGTATCTCTTGGAGGACCTCAAGGGCTTTGTCCATATTACGGAGGCCATGCAAGACTGGTTAGACCAGGAGACTTTCCTTGCAATTTCTTTGTCACGGGCAGTAGATCACCAGGTGCCGACCGCTTGCAGGCTCAAGGGAAACCTTCGCTTGTTGCAGAAAGATGCCTACCTCCAGGGTCAAAAGCTGCCTGACCTTATATTTTAGAGAGCCCATGGCTACTCTTCTCAGGAACCTTGTTCGAAGGAGAGATGGCGTAAGTGGTTTGCCAGGCGAAGGACCTTAAGGCCTGCTCAACAGACCAGGCATGCTCCAAGGGGTTGACTGACTCTGCTCGGTCTTTGTCATCCTTGGACACCTCAGCCTCGAAGCGTGGTACTTCCAGTTTCAATCAGCCTATCTCTTCAACCCTTGCCAATGTCCTAGACGTGCGCTTTGGTAGCGATCCTTCTCTGTTGGCACTCATCTCGTCCTACACCAACAGGACAGCGACGCGACAGGTTCTCCCTTATTGGGATCTACCGCTGGTTTCAGTCATGTTGACGAAATGGCCCTTTGAGTGCCTTGAGGACCCTTGGTGGGTTTCCCTCAAACACTGGACATGGAAAACTTGTTTTCTGTTGACACTCACTTCAGGGGCTTGGAGAAGGTAGATCCGCACTCTACCTTATGACCACTTCAGGTGAGATTCGGCTATTAAGGGTTTTACCTTATGTGCGATGGATGCCGCTCTCCTTCTCGAGGAGAGCGGCTAAAGTCTCGCCCATCTCACGTGAACAAATGCCCCGATAAATCAACTATTGGACCTGGCCAATCCAATAACCCATACTTGTATAGATGAGTGATGCAATGGTCATATGGACCAGCGACAAACTCTAATCTAGGTGGGTGTCTTGTCTCAATCCCTGCCCGTGTGCGCCCTTAATGTAAACGTTGCTTGTGGTCAAACATATTGGTCGTATGATCTGGGGTCTTACTTCTCTCGTGCCATCGGATACTTATTTGAACACTATTTAGGGGATTTTTGTAAGTGAATACTGTACTTTGACTTGTTTAAGAAATAGTGACTTGGTACAAACTGAACTTTGTGGTGAAAAAGTGTTTATGCGTGCAGAATGTTTGCAGTCAAGCATGGCAATACATGCTTTGTGGTATAACATCATTGTACATAATATGACAGTGTGGTTATACTTATAAATGTATAACTTTTTCGTTTTCTGTAAACTTTTTAACAATATCGAACTCTCGATACTAATGAAAATGCATAGAAAACAGGTGAATTAATTAAATACAAAATGCATTGACGAGTAAAAAATACTGTCAAAATTTACGGAAAAGATGTTCAACAAATTATAAATACATGCATATACATACTTATAAATTAACTCTTATTTGTACCCGTTTGAATCAAGTCATCTCTAAAGAGGTTTCGTGGTCCCCGGAAGTCATAAACATTATTAATTCATCTTCCGAACCTAATGTTTCATAATTAACGAAAATTTCTTACATGTTTTAAAACAATTTTTCTCTGATTTGACAAAAATTCACACTCAATTACGTAATGATATTCATTTCCAATTTCTTTACACGTGTTACTGGTCAGTTCCTGTTTAGGTATTTTCTTTGGGCTTTTACGTCTGCCAACTTTTGTATTCAACTTATGGGCGCTGATTCGTTATTTCGTGATTTTTTTTACTTAAATTTACGTCTTTTACTACAATTAGATAATTGAAAATTTGACGTGAATTTTTGTTGTTGTTATGTTTCATTCCACTTTTCCACTGTAATATAAATTTATCTTTGAGTAAGTTCGAGATCATATTTGTAGGGTAGTCAACAAAATCAGTACCACAGTTGTTCTAAATATCACTGCATCCGATTAAGTTTCAGGTATCTTTAACACTGGAGAGCCATTGAGATCTGCCTGTGGCCATTCTTTCACAATTGCACCATTTTGCAAGCATTTTGCACTTAACATCATATGTCAGCATAAACTAATTACGCAAGGAGACGTCCTTCAGATTTTTAAATAGGCTAAGTGATTTTATCTCAGAACGTCTTACATGTGGGACAAAGTCGGGAATTTTAACGCAAAACAGACTATCGCGGCTTCACAAGGCATCAGGTGGTAGATCTGAATCCAGCACCTGTGGATAACCTCTAATCACTTTTTAATATTTTTGGATAGTTTGATACTAAAACTACATGCTCCCAAAAACTGACATGTGTGAACATAAAATTTATATGAAAAAATGGAGCTCAAAACTTTTATTTACACTGGAAAGTTTCAGCAGAGCTGAGCACATGGGGTTTGTTTGCATGGCCGTGATAATGAACCATGTCATTGTTTGCACAGTCATTAGGGTCGCCCTAGAGCCGGTATCGTTTACGAAGGTTACAAGGGTACAAAAAAGGTATTTAGAAGGTTTAGTAAACGGTGTATGCGTGACGAGATAAATATCCTGTATAATAAATTAAACAACCTTTTGCAAGAGAAGAAAATTGCTGTTTCTGGAAAGGTATCAAACGGTTAAAGCATAAAAGAGTTAATTCATCACTTTGTGCACAAGATGTAGCCAACTATTATTCATCTGTTATGGATAATACACATGAGAGTTTACTGCGGACCAGAAGCTTATCACTGACTTAGTGAAGCATAAATACCGAGAAATCATGCAACATTGTGGTGACAGGGAGTCCTGTAATATAAATGCTGTCATGGTTTCTGATTTTATAGGCCGGTTTAAGACTAACTCATCTCCTGAGTGTGGCGGTCTTACAGCCAAGCACCTTATATATGGAAAATCCCATTTGCTATTGAAATCTCTCGGACCTGTACTCTGACATTTTTACCTTCAGTAATATACCCGAGGTTGTCTTGACTGGCATTATCGTTCCTATCCTGAAGAAAAGTACCCTTAATCCTAATGCTGTTAAACACTATGGACCTATTGTGCTGAGCTTTGTTCACACTAAACTAGTTGAATTATTTTTAATCCCTGAGGACAATACTAGTGATGTACAACTTGGTTTCCGTGAAGGGAGAAGCGCTTCCTTCTGTTGTGCATTCCTTCATGACGTTATTTCTTACTGCAAAGATTGGCATTCCCTGGTATATCTATGTGCGTAACATGCCCAAAAATGGTTCAATGGTATATGGCATGAGGGGCTCTTGTATAAACTTTAATATTCATGTTCACCCAAAATGTCATTGGCTGCCATTACATAAATGGTATTCTAATTCCCATGCTTTTTGTTAGATGGAAAGGTGACGCCAGTCGTTCTTTCCCTGTTAAAAGAGCTGTCAGACAGGGTAGTGTTTTGTATCCTTACCTCTTTAATATTTTTATTGATGGCATGTCACAACATGTCAGCTCGCAATCCAATGATATACGTATAGGTGATAATTCTTACAGCGTTTTAGCCTATGCTGACAATGTTACTTTATTGAGCAGCACTCCGTCCGGTCTGCAGAACTCTGTTGATATTTGAACTGAGTATTCAGAGTTCAAGAGGTTTAAGTTTAACCCTCATAAATATAAATTCGTCACTATGGGTCCAAAATGTTATCGTAATCCTCCGCGTATATGCTTGGATGGTGAGCTTATGTCCATGAGCGACGATGTTAATATTTTAGGCGTGTATTTAAAGAGTAAAAATACATGTAATGATCATATTGAACATCGTATTCAACAGCGTACACTTAACTATCACAGTCTCTGTAACACTGGTCTCTCGTTACTGGGTCTAGACTATGATGTCGAAACTCATATTTGGAAAAGTGTATGTACACCTATTCTTACTTATGGACTGGAAACCTTATCAATGTCCAACGGTTCATTGTCTAAATTAGAGTCCACTCAGGGTACTTTTGTGAAATGATATGTCGGAATTGGTGAACGGTCTCATAATACCCCTCCATTAAAAGCCCTTGATATTCCCTGTACCTCGGACCAGATTGATGTCAAAACTCTATCTTCACTTAATCGGTGTTTTAAAACCCATGCAGTCTCCCTTAACAACCTTATACTCACATTTACTTGCAGAATATATTGTGCTTGGCCAGAGAAATAAAGACTCCATTGCTGATCGAGTCTTACAACTAGGCCACTCCCCTGTTAATGTTGCTTTTTCCGATTCCCGCTTCCGAGTCCCTCATTAGGTGCTTGGTGATGGCACTGTGGACTCACTGAGATTTCTTGTGCACCGTGAAAATTTTATAAAGCCATGGGCTGATGAACATGTTTTGTCTGTTCTACTAACCAGATGTTTCTGAACATCTCGTTAGTGGAGCAGCTCTAAATAACTCATTAATGGTCACTGTTCACTTCACATGTATTTCTGACTATATGCAGTATATCTGATAATTATATAAAGTCATGGACTGAAGAACATGCTATGGTTCCATTAATGGTCACTACTCTGTTCATGATCTAGTATGTTACTGTCCATAAGGTGTACTGTATTTTATTCTTAGGCGGATTTTTTCTAGACGTACCTTACGTACGTTTATTTCCCGGAAACTTGGGTTCAATAAAATATAATAATATCAATATCATGACCAGGCGGTCCTCGGGTTGCGGGGGGGGGGGGGGCTCTATGCGAACGCACGAGACATTATTGATTCATATTATTATTGACATAACTTTGACGTTTTACTGAGCGTTATTGTGTCATTTTATCTATATGTACTATGGTAACCTTTCTCCAGAAATGGAGGCCTAATAAAATAATCATAATTAGTCCATCACCCCTGGAAACCAATTGGCAATTCAGCCATTGATAAGGGTCACTCATAGGGAGCAGGAAACCATTAGCCGCGGAGAAAAGAATGGGCCATTTTAGACTTATCACTACCATTGTTCTGATTATTTTGAAATTATCTATTGATGTAAAAACAAATTAGCACAATCCACTTACTGGACCCCAAATAGCCACACCACCACCTTAACAATAGGCCTAACTTTGATTAAGATTAGTAATTGATGAATACAAAAGTTGACATAAGTTATGTCTATAGCTTGACTGCAGGTATGTCTATGGCTTAATTCAGTGCTTCACGTAAGTTAACCATAATATCCTTATCCGCATGTTCTCTGTACTATGAATGTAGATAATATTTACGGTGACACAAAGAGTCACTTACAGTCGGTGTAGGCCTATCGTTGTGATGATCATTTAGGGTTGATAAACACATCTAACAACTTACCTTTCAAATAAATATATATTCATTCGACGTCAGCAGCGCTTGCCAGGCTGCCACGGTTACGCCATGCCGAATTCTGGCCGTCTCTAACTGCATCATACGCATAAATGCAGAAAAGCGTGTTTGGCCGCGTATAGGCAAGCTGAAGACAAACTGTCCGCTAATTTGATTCAGACAGCGTTTTCGGCACCTAAATCTAAAAGTATTTAAAAAAGGGCAAGAGCAAGCAGGGCTCTGGACCTCCTGCCCCCCTCCTCCCCCCCCCCCCCTCCCGATTCGCGCCTGTGTTGCCATCTCGGGTTACAAAACTATCATAATAATCACAAAGTTTTGCATTTTCTTTTGCTTCAAATTGGAGCCGCAGCAAAGAATTACCAGTCTGTTCCCTGAGATCAAGATTTCTGCTGTTAGGTCCTGGCAGCTCTGTTGAAAATGTGAGTTGAAGAGAAACACTCCATCTTAAGTAGCAATTATGAATACTTTCATAAGTTCTATTTGATAATATAAGGTTATAATTGGCCCTTTGTTCATATGTATTGTAACAAAACTGAGGTGCGGAGCCTTTCCTGTTGCTTTTTTTGGAGGACCACTTCTTTTACTATATTTTGTACATCTGGAGATTTTATTTGATATATATTGTGCGACAACTTACACGTGCCAAAGTCTGCACGCTGAACTGCAAGTGGCCTGTGATCTGGGAATAAATATATAAAAAGTTACCCGGGTCTCAGTATATTTCAGTATAGTTTTCTGAAAACAAACGAGAACAAAAGGGCTGTGTGAACAGCCCATGCTCAGCTGACCTACACACTTATTACACTTGCAGCTCTGTGAACTTGGGATAGGATCAAGGTCACCCATGTACGGAGTAAGTGACCTTTATAGAAGAACACTAACATGTGCAACATCAAGTTCCCAGTTCAAGTAGTTCTCAAGTTGTAGTAAAGAGTAAAATTCATATATGTTGCACTGTGACCCCCAGAAACGAGGTCAAGGTCACTCATGTACTTTCTCAGCATGACCTTCATGGAGAAACGTTAACATATGCAACATCAAGGTCCTAACTCAAAACTGATCTTAAGTTATCTAGTGTACAGTTAATTTCGTGCCCGTTGTCCTGTGACCTTGGCAATGAGGCCCAGGTCCAAACATCACTGGAGCATGAACATTTGCACAAAATAAGTTGCCATTTATAAAAGGTACATCCGTACCAAGTTTGGCACAAATCTGGCCAAAATTATTCAATTTTTAACCATTGCAAGAAATTCCCATGTTAAACTATCCTGTTCAAATTTTTTCCAAGATTTTTGGAAAAAAAAATCATAAAAAATCAAAAAATCATTGGAGCGTGACCATTCGAACAAACTTAGTAGCGATTTTCCCAAGAGACATTCCCACCAAGTTTGGAATAAATCTGAAAGACAGTTTCTTCAGCGAAGTCCAAAATGTGAATTACCATTAGAATGCATTTGAATTGCCACGGACTTGCATATTAGGAAGCAATGGGCAAAGTGCATTTACTGATAAGTACCCGAATTGAAAAAAAAAATCGTTAAAAATCAGGAATCCATAGCAGTGCCAGCTAATGAACATCTTTCCTTGACCCTTTCACAAGGAACATATCCACAAAGTTTCAACTTCATTTGAGAGACGGTTCTGGAGAAGAAGTGACAAGAAACGAAAACAGACAAAAATTTATAAAAAGTTTTTGAAAAATTGCAGCACCACCTGGTGAACAAATTAAGAACTAAGAGTCCCTAGGAATATTCTTACGTAATATCAAAGCAATTGGGTGTGGGGTTGTGGAGAACAAGATTTTGCAAGATTTGTCCAAAAAAAGACAAAAAGAAAATCATTTAAAATCCAAAAATCACTGGAGCTTGACCATTTGAACAAACCTGGTAGAAGCCCAACCAAGGTACATTGCCACCAAGTTTGAAATCAATCTGACTGACGGTTTTGGAGTAGAAGTCAAAAATGTGAATGGGCATTAGAATGCTCAATTACTTCCATAGTAATCAATAGGAAGGCTGCATTGACTGATAAGTACCCGAATTGAAAAAATCGTTAAAGATCAAGCATCCACAGCATTCCCACATAGTGAACAACTTTGTTTGACCCTTCTACAAAGAACATGTCCATCACTTTCCTTGAGTTACAGTTCTGGAGAAAAAGTCGAAAATGGCTACAACACACAGAAATTCATAAAAAATTATGAAAACATTGCGGCGCCACCTGGTGAACAAATTAAGAACTAGGAGTCCCAGGAAATGTTCCTGTGTGATATTAAAGCAATTGGGTGAGCGGTTTCAGGGAAGAAGATTTTTTAAGATTTCCCCCCAAAAAGAACAAAAAAATCATTAAAAATCCAAAAATCACTGGACCTTAACCCTTTGACCAATCTTGGTAGACACCCACCCAAGGCACATCCCCACCAAGTTTGAAGTGGATCTGGCTGACGGTTCAGAGAAGAAGTCGAAAATGTGATTTGTTGACGGACGACGGACAACGGACAGAGGACCATAAGATAAGCTCAGCTGACTGACAAGTCAGCTGAGCTAAAAATTGGGATCAACAATTAATGAGCAAAGCTCAACAAACGCACACAACGGCGCTCTATGTGTGAAAGTCATAGGTGCTGTGCTTAAGTATGAACACTCAGGTACAGGTAGAGTGCAAGTCATCAGATATAAACTTACTAGTTTGTGATATTGATAGTTTTTCTTTTAATAATGACTTCGACAATTTTTTTTTTGCTTTGAATCTCATATTAGAAATCTTGAGATGTCCAACTTAGAAGCTATATCATATCATGAGCACTCAGGTAGAGTGCAAGTGTTCAGATATACACTTATTATTTTCTGATATTGATAGTATTTTTCTTATCATGACTTGACAAGTTTTTATACTTTGAATCTCAGATTAGAAATCCAGATGTCTTACCAAGAAGGGTAGAAATATTCTATTTCTACCCTTCTTGGTCCTACTTAAAAGCTAAATAATATCATGAACACTCAGGTTCTGCGATTAACATTTTGTAATAGCTATTATGGGATTGAGTCACATTAAGTGCATGTGAATTAGTTGTTTTACTTTAAGGATGTTATGGGTTCAATTGCTAAGCTACATGGACATTAAACATAGTTGTATTATATTTTCAGGTGCTATGGGTTTTGTGTTTATTAAGTGCTGGAAGTTGAGATCTGTCTAGTTGTGCTTATTTTTATTATTGTGTGATATGATTGTAAAAATAAATATTCTCTGACTAACACGGATGTTTTTTCCAGTCAATATTATCCACAGAAGTGTAAAAATTTTGCTTTAAACTTGCACCATTTTTTGGTAATTTAGAAGGGGGATGCTCCCCCCACCCAACCACCCACCCACCCACCCAGACGGGCTTCACCACTCACACACATTTGTCCAGGAATCTGAGTTTCCAATGTTGGCAGCCCTGTTTTAAGATAATTGGATTTTCAGGACCCCCCCCCCCAACAGGACCCCTTAACTCCAGACATACTACCAAGACAGCACAGAGACAAGCTGCTGACTCATGACGTCTTACTCTTACAGATAAGAATAATGCAGGCAGTGTTTAATATCCGAGGCCTACTGATGCCTGTAGTCACAGAGAAAGCTACATGCTGATATAACAGAATTAGGTCCCTGTGGGTTATAATTTCAAAATCTGAGCATGTGCACACACTGCTACATGCATCAAATTGTAATTGTGGTTGATGCCTAAATGTGTGAAAAAAGCATATCTATATATTTCAATTTTGCAGGTATGAAAATTAAATATAAGGGTTGCGGTGAACTGAAGACCACCTCAGTCCCACTCAGCAAAACTTCCAATGAGCTTCTTCTACAGTACAAATTGCATAATAGTAGCTCAACTTGTTCAGAGGTTATGCATCCACAAAGGTAACAGATGGACAGAAAGACAAACAGACAGACTGATGGACAGGGACAAACAGACAGACTGATGGACAGGGACACACAGACATGACGATGACAATACCGTGTCAGCAGATAAGGCCAAGGGGGTACAAATGTGGGGTGCTAGGGTATTTAAAATGTATTTCAGCTTCAGTTTCCTGGATTAAAATATTCATCTTTTGGAAGCCAGCACTGCAAAGCATATAACAGCAACAGGGTCAACAGGTCTACATAATTATGCTTGTGTTGGAAGTATCCTGGAAAACTCACCTTTTCCGTCAACCTTTCAAGTAAACCAATGAACTTCACTAACGGAACCACAAATTACCATCTCACAATTTTCACGATTCTAAATTTTAAGTAGTATATTTTGATATATCAACAAGAGGAAACCATCCACATGTATCAACTTTTGTGCTCACCACACTGATGGTACCAGTTGTGAGTTGTCCACCCTCTATGGCATATTTTGTGTATATACACTATGTACTTACTCATCATCGAGGTCATTTACTGATCTGTGCTGACTTTTGGTTTCTTCCTCTGTAAAACCCTCCATGCGCCGTAGCCTGTCAGCCTATATAACATGCAGCCATTTACAATGGTACATTTGTGGCATATAGCACAAGATGATATGTACTTTAACTTCCCCAATAATAATACTAACTGCTTCTTCAATTTCACATCAAACAATCAATTTTTAAAACGGGGGGGGGGGGGTATTTATTTTCATTCCCGACACACTGTCTTCCTGTGTGATATCATAGCAATTGGGTAAGCGCTTTCGGAGAAGAAGATTTTTTAAGATTTGTCCAAAAAAGAACCAAAAAAAAGAAAAAAATTAAAAATTCAAAAATCACTGGAGCATGGCCATTTGAACAAACCTGGTAGAAACCCACCCAAGGTACATTGCCACCAAGTATGAAGTTAATCTGGGTGACGGTTTTGGAGCAGAAGTCGAAAATGTGAAGTAGCATTAGAATGCTCCTTGACTTCCATAGAAATCAATAGGAAAGCTGCATTGACCGACAAGTACCCGAATTGAAAAAATCGTTAAAAATCAGGAATCTGCAGGATTCCCACATAGTGAACAACTTTGTTTGACCCTTCTACAAGAAACATATCCATCATGTTTCAGCTTAACCTGAGTGATGGTATTGGAAAAGAAATTGAAGATAGCAATAACACACAAAAATTCATAAAAAATTAATTAAAAAAATTGCAGCGCCACCTGGTGATCAAATTAAAAACTAAAAGTCCCAGGGTGTGTTCCTGTGTGACATCAAAGCAATTGGGTAAGCGGTTTCAGAGGGGAAGATTTTTTAAGTTTTGCCCAAAAATGAACAAAAAAAAAAAAATTCCTAAAAAATCCAAAATACACTTGACCGTGAACACTTTAACAAACTTGGTAGACACCCACCCAAGGCACATCCCCACCAAGTTTGAAGTGGATCTGGCCAACGGTTTTTGAGAATAAGTCGAAAATGTGAATTGTGGACAGACAGACGACGACGGACAGACGGACGACGGTGGACAGACCCTCACAAAAGCTCAGCTGACTGACAAGTCCAATTCCCTTTTTTTCATCTCCATTGTTTAAAGCACACATGTCATCTATAAATCTTCTTGTGTGAGAAACTGATCTTCTTGCAGCTGTAAAGTTTGCTTTTGCCAATTCCTCCATCCATTTTGATTCATAATAATGTAAATAAAGGTTGGCAATATATGGGGCTGGATCTGTTCCCATTGGTATGCCTATGATTTGTTGATAGACTCTGGTTCCAAAGCAAAAGTATGAACTGTATATAATGTATTCTATCATTTTAGCACACTCTTGCTTCGTGTGAGATATTCCTTTGTTCTTACCTTACTCGAATTTAGCCTCAGCACCAGATATTTTAATATACTGACATGTGCCACCTTCAAACACTTTATCCAACATTGAAAATAACACGTTGTTTAGGTCTGCCAGGTTGATCTTTGTATACAATGTTGAGAAATCAAAGGTATGAATTAATTTGGCACCATTCTTAATGTTGATTTTGTCAATGTCTAGTAGAATATCACTTGTGCTATCTGTGATCCACATTCTATTCACTCCTGTTTACATTTTCACTTTTTTTTGCAGTGGGTAGTATGTGAATTTTTGACAAGTTTGAGAACTTTAGTCAGTCGTTTGGCAACTTGTTTCGAAACACATTTCTTTGTTGCAATGGTGAACCTGAATGTAACAGGGTTTTAATGCATTTTGACAATTGCATATATACTACGCACGGACGGACGACGGACGGGCGACGGATGGCTAGTGATAACATAAGCTCAGCTGAGTGACCAGTCAGCTGAGCTAAAAAAATAGCATGAAAGAAAATAAATTGCCCGTTATCACATATGTGAGGTATCGATATGTGAGGTATCGATATCTGGTCGCCCTGCGGCAGTCTTCATTATCAGACATTAAGTGAGTAACGGGAAAAGATAGAATTAGTCGAGTAACAACACAATATACAAATATCATCGCCAAGGTACCATTATTCGATTGTGCGAGAAAATGTTAAAAAAAAAAAAAAAAACAAAAAACAAAAAACAGTGAACACACAATAAGATCTCGTCATTTGTCAAACCATGTATGTTGCTAGGTTACAAAAGTTTGCTCTGAAAGCAGCTTCCCCGGTCTGTGGTAGTATCTGTGAAGATTACTCGATCCATAAACCAGTTTTTTTTAGTCCCCAGTGGTAATCAAAAACAAGTCTAGTCGATTTTGTTGCTTCCATTTGCACCAAACGATTCCAGTTTATAGGCTAACACATCCTGAAGTTTCTTCAGTGCACCAGGGCTGCCAACACTGGAAAGTCAAATTCATGGACAAATGTACGCGTGTGAGTGGCAAGCGGCTGCAGGGCGCGAAGCCCCCACTGAATGCACAGCTTTATGATACGGCGATTGATTTTCTCGTTGCAGTAGATAACTTTGCTACGATGCATAGGCCTACGTGTAAATTTGAAACGGAAATGTTATTTTCTACAAAAATAGACTGGAACTTTCTTACTGAAGGCTAGTCCACTGACTGTGTAATTTTCTTTGGGAATAAAGGTGATTCTGGATGCATATAAATGCTGTTCATTGATCTCTATTTGGTTTTTCCTTCTGTAAAATTTTGACAGGGGCTGTATTAGCCCAAATAAATTAAAGGCTCTTCAGCGGGTAACTACTCAGAACATGTTTCAGAGCCTGTACCCGTACGTGTCTCTCTGAGTAGCGGTACTTTGTCCAAGGTAAATATTTAGCAAAGACAACTCACATAATAATGAATGAATATGAACATGGCAAATTATGAATAAGCTAAATACGTGAAGTTTTGCTTATAAATGCAGAGGTTCATTATAATGAAGAATACCTGTCAAACCAAATATAATGACTAAATTTGTATTGTACAAGTTCAGATGCGAACAATTTAAACTTCCCCCTGAACCAGCATGTACCCTTTCCAGCTGGATAGCTTATCTTAGTTAAACCACCTGCTGGTGTATAACTGAAATAGACACAAACTGAGGCACTATATTCAGTCCCAGTGATTGATAAGTGAGGGATATCCAAACAAGTACTGCAACAATGGACATCCTGCACCAAAAATGTGAAACAAACCCCATGATGACACCTACTACTCGCTTAGAAAGTGTCCGAACAATAAAGCTCTACTTCGCTGCCAACCCAGAGTCAATTTTCAACTTGATGGGTCATGTTTGTGACATTTGAGTAAATACTGTCAAATTTGAGTACTTTCTTGACATTGAGTAAACTTTGGCATGTCAGAAAAGAATGGAAGTCATTAGCATTAAAGTCAAAACATGTTATCAAAACATAATTTTTCTCAACCCGATTTCAAGCACAATAAGCAGACTAGGAAAGATGATTTGCTGCAGTGTGTGTGCCTTCAAAGCACATTGGTATGGCAATGTACAATTATTCCATAACACAGGAGTAGAAGTTGGAATGGCATCTCTATCTATTATAGCTTTGAAGTTATTCAAGATTTAAAATTTATAATGGTGCTATTTAGCATAATTTAAACTGCTACAACTTTTATTTTTAATTCATAAGGTGCGCAGTGGTCAACAGCCCCCTAGTAAAAGTTAGAATGACATCTCTATCTGTTATAGTGTTGAAGATATTCAAGATTGAAAATTTCGAATACTGCTAATTAGCATAATTTAAATGGATAAAACTTTTGCTTTAGATTCATTACATGCTCAGTGGTCAACAACCCCCTACCAGTAGTTGAAATGACATCTCTATCTATAATAGTTTTGAAGATATTCAAGTTTTAAAATTTCCAATGCTGCTAATTAGCATAATTTAAATCTCTGTAACTTTTGTTTTAAATTCATTAGATGCTCACCGGTCAATAACCCCCCTCCCCCCATTAGAAGTTGTAATGACATCTCTATCTTTTATACTTTTGAAGATATTCAAGATTTAAAATTTCATATGCCCCTAATTTGCATAATTTTAAACATCTTCATTCCTGTGTATAAAACGGTCAAAGTCCTTGTATGGAGATACAATCATTCCAAGTTTGGAGTTTCTATGTATAATAGTGTCCGAGAAAAGTATCGGACAAATCTACTGGTAAAAAGAAGAAAGAAGAATACGCGAACGGCCAGAGACCCATTTTGGAGAATTTAATTACCCCAAGCTACAACATGATTTTTATTTATCTTTAGGGTTCCTTAAAATTATTTTGCCCTCTGTCCTCAGTTACCTGTGTTTGGTTGCTATGGAAACGGCATCTTTAAACATCACCATTTTTCGGTAAAATAGTCCATTTTGGTGCCATCTGCTCTTGCTTGTTAGCAAACTATCATATCTATATTGCTTTCACCACACCAAATATACATTTAATTAATTTGTACATACTAAGATAATGCTTTTCTGCTCCTAGACAGACAGATAATAAATGCTATAATGTGAAACTTGAAATGTAAAAATCAGGCTTAATTATAGGTAGGACCACTTTACTTAAAGTCGTCAAAAAATGTCGAAAAGGCAACGAGTACCATGTGCTCTTCTTTTACCCCGGTATCTCATCATTATTTACATACAAAGCCTATCTTCCTCTTTTCTTATGACTTAAATTACACATTGTGATAGCATGTGCCATACTATTTAGCACAGCAGAGCCACAAGAGAATGGATGGACAGAACAAGCTTTGATGATGGAACAGATGGTGGGGTATACCACTCACCAATTACATCCTTTGGCATGCATATATGTGATCAATCACGTATATACCCTTGTGTGACCTTCCACTCTCATCCGCCGGGGGGGGGGGGGGGCGGGCAAAATCTTTAAAATATCATTTTCTCTAAAATCGATAATCCGACTTCTTCAAAGCAGTCACTTAAATTTCTCTGAAGTTTACTGGAAATATGCCTTGTGGAAGGGTTAAACACGGTTGCCCACTAGGTGGTCATGTTCTTTATTCCTGATTTTGAACTTTTTTAAATATCGATACTTGTCAGTTTATTTATACATTCCTTTTGACTATTATGTTTGTCAATGGGAATTACAAAAGGAATTCATATTTTTGGCTTCTCCATAACCTTCAGCTAGATTCACTTAAAACCTGGTGGGGATATACCTTGGGAGGTTTCTTCGATGTTTGCCCAAATGATAACTCTCCAGGGATTTTTATCTTGTTTACATTTTTTGCTCCTTTTTGGCTTTTTTTATTCACGGAAACCGCGTCACCAATTGATTGCATGCTTCGAAGTTGCAAAGGGACACTTCCGATGATCCCTACACCTTTATTTACTCACCAGGTGATGCTACGATTCTGCTCCTTCTAATTCTTTTTATTATTATTTTAACCTCAGCAGACTTGTCAGTCAGCTGAGCTTATCTTATGGTTTTCCGTCCATTGTCCGTGCGTCCTCCGTCAACATTTCCATTTTCGACTTCTTCTAAAATAAAACGTCAGCCAGATCCACTTCAAACTTAGAACGGATGTGCCTTGGGTGGGTCTCTACCATGTTTTACGCTCCAGTGATGCTTTATACTTTTTATGATAATTATCTTTGTTTTTTTTGGGGGGGGGACAAATCTTAAAAAAATTTTCTTCTAAAACCGCTCATGTAATTGCCTTCACATCACACAGGAACCCTCCTAGGGACTCCTAGTTCCTAATTTGTTCCCCGGGTGGCGCTGTGATTTTTTCCTATTTTTTAATGATTTTTGGCGTGTTTTTGCTATTTTTGACTTCTTCTCCCAGAGCCGTCACTCCGATAAAGGTGAAACTTTGTGGATAAGTGCCTTGTAGAAGGGTCAAAAATGGGTGTTCACAAGGTGGCACTGCTGTGGATTTTAACGTTTTTTTGTTTTTGTTTTCAATTGGGATGCTTATTGGTAAATGCAGCTTTCCTTTTGATTACTACGTACTACTTTGTGGATATTTTTGACTTCTTCTCCAGAACCATCACTCAGATTCAGCTGCAAATCGTAAAAAAAAAATTCTTCTCTTAAACTGCCTACCCGATTGCTTTGATTTCACACAGAGACACTCCTAGAGACACATACTTCTTCAGTACCACCTGATATTTGGCAAAATCGTAAAAAAATCTTCTCTGAAACCACCTGGCCAATTGCTTAGAATTGGACACTTCTGGGTACCCCTAGATCCTAATTTGTTTAGGAGGTGGAGCTCTGATTTAAAAAAGCAACAAGATTTTAACATGATTTATGTGTGTTTTTTGCTATTTTCGACATTTGCTCCAAACCGTCATTTAGATCGTGATGAAACTTGGTGGAAATGTTCCGTGTGGTAGGGTCAAAGAAACCTGTACATTAGGTGGCATTGGGCACTATTAATTAATGGTCAGCTGAGCACAGGACTATCAAAATCCTCTTGTTTTTGATTTTTATGTGTTTCGCTATTTTCGACTTCTTCTCCACAACCGCCACTCAGGTTAAGCTGCTAATCTTACAAAATCTTCTCCAAAACCGCTAGCCCGATTGTTTTGATATCACAGGGGGACACTTCTAGAAACTCCTATTCTTAATTTGTTCAGCACCAACCGATTTTTTGTAGCAAAATTTCAAAAAATCTCTAAAATCACTTGGCCAATTGCTTCGAAATTCCATGGGGACACTCCGGGTATCCCTAGAACTTAATTTTTTCAGGAGGTGGCGCTCTTAGTTTTTCTTTCTTTCTTTTTTTTTATGGATTTTTGTGTGTTTTCACTATTTTCGACATCTTCTCCAAACCGTCATTCAGAACATACCGAAACTTGGTGAAAATGTTCCTTGTGGTCAAAGAAAGCTGTTTACTAAGTGGCATTGATCACTCCTGTTTGTTCATGAAGGGTCAGCTAAGCACAGGAGTGTCACTGTCCTCTCGTTTTGTAGATGTGTGCGTTTTCGTTTTTTCGACTTCTTGCTTCCAAACCATATGTTAGATTCTCTGAAAACTCAGTACGGATCTACCCGTTCTTAATATCAACCAAATTTTGTCACTACATGATGCTGTTGTTAGTTTAATGATTTTCAACAAATAATCGAAATTAGAAAAAATGTAAGGGTTGTGTGAACATATCACCATTGTTACACTTGGGATTGCAGGGAATCCTACAATAGTGGTGACTGTAATATAAAATCGCTATATTATTATTAATAAAGCTCTAAAATTGGGTTTTGTGGCTTCATAGGACATGTTGTAGATTTCTGCACGGTGGGGGTAATTAAGCTCGTAAAATATAGCTCTTTTTTGGGAGAAAGAAGAAAGAAAGAAAGAAAGAAAGAAAGAAAGAAAGAAAGAAAGAAAGAAAGAAAGAAGAAAGAAAGAATTTCAGGAAAACCGAAAAATGTGTGTTGACACACACACACTTTAATAAGTGTCAAATGGTGCTACGTCCAGGAAGAAAGTACCTAATTCACTTTTGTTTGCAACAAATCCGTTGTTCTTTGCAGTTTTGTCATAAATTGTGGGTTTAATGATCCTGTCCAAAAAGTGTTTCACTCTTGGCCAGAAATTTTTATGATGCGGACATGTCCAACATCTTTCAGGAAGTCATTGCATTTAAGAAGGACATAGTTCTTGGATGTTTTATGTAAAAAAGATCTGGTCTCACTACTTTTGAAATAGATAGTGAAAGAACCACCCTAACAGAGGTCTTCAAAATTTCTAATGGATTGGCACCTAAGTACTTAGATGGACTTATAAATAGAAGGCAAATTGGTATTGAAACACGATAATCACTGGATCTGAACCTACCAAGGTATGATTCAGTTCTCTATGGCAAACTAGCAATGAAATTTATGATGCCATATTTATGGAATGATATGCCCATTAGAAGTAAAACATGTGAAGTTACACCGGGGTTTAAACAGGCTTTAAGGAAGTGGGATCGACCAGTATGTAAATGCAATGGACATAACTACCTGGTTAGAACTGAACGCACTATTATTATTATTATTATTATTATTATTATTATTATTATTATTATTATTATTATTATTATTATTATTATTATTATTATTATTATTATTATTATTAGCCTCTTGCCTTGGCAGGGAGCCAGCCCTCTCCCAAACCATGCCTCAGTTCGGTCGCTATACGCTCCGTCAGTACCGTTTTCTTAAAATCAGAAAAAGGAGTAACTGGTGACAAGTCTGTTTAAGGACTTGTTGTGCCCGCCCAGCTTGTAAACAGGCGCTCCAGGAAATCAAATACAGGTGACGGGAAACATACCTTACAAAGTGGATACTTGTTACAAATAAGAAGTAGAATGCAGGTGAAAAGTATTTGAAACATGTAAACATGATTCGCAAAGTGAACAAATTTGTAAAACTACCAGCTCAAACTCAGAACTCGGAACTCTTTTATTTATGACCAACAAATGGTATAATACATAAATATTGATACAACAAAAAACTGTCTAAATTGGTCAAAGAAGACTCTTGCTATAACATTATGCATGTTGCTGTCGCAAGAGCCACCCTTGTAACAAGAATTGTGGTTATGAATATGATGATTTTTTAAAGAAATGTGTTACACATCAGAATGACTAATAAATTCTTGTAACTATCTTAAAATGCTATGGTGTACAAAAACCTTTAGATTGATTATATTGTTGACAAATGTAACATTAATACACAGTGCATTCATGGTTGTATTTTGTTAAAAAAAAGTTTTCACATAGTTTGAAAAACCTTTCAGGCTATGAGAATAGATTTTATTTAATACGTTGGCATCAGTAGAGTTAATGACTTTTGGAAAATCAAAAATTACACTTTCCTGCGCAAATGTGTTATCAACTTGATTAATAAATAACCCAACGTTTTTTTTTTTATATTTCTGGTATCGTGATTATGGATATGTTTATTAGATATATGGTAATGAAAGCAGTCTTGCGGGATGTTTCTCATGCACAAATTTGTAATAAAATTTAATTTTGGCTAAAGTAAACAAATCTTCAAACATTTTAAAATTGGTTCACTATGTGCATTATTATAACTACAAGATATGCAACGCACTGCCTTCTTCTAAAGCTTTGTTACTGTATTATGTTTGAATCCCCAGGTAAGTATATCATAATTTATATGAGGTAATATCAAAGAATTGTATATTGTAATTTTTGTATTTAAGGGTAGAAAGTGGTTTAACTTATTAATGATGCCAATAGCTCTTGATATTTTGGAACTTATTTTAGCAATATGATTATTCCAAGCAAGTTTCTCATCTAAAGTAGGTCCCAAGAAGTTGAAGTTATCTTCATGTTCAATTAAGATATTATTTATTAAAATTTCAGGTGCAGTGAAAGATTTATTAGGTTGATGAAAAATCATAAATTTTGATTTATTAACATTTAGAGAGAGCTCATTAACTTTAAGCCATTCACTTAGGAGATTTAATTCTTTATTTATAGTAATGCAGCAATTTTGATCCTTCGGATTTAAGTATGTATAAAGAGTGGTATCATCAGCATAGGCCTACATTATATATTTAAATAGTCCACTAGCATTTAAAATCATTCTGGCGTGCCGATTGAAGACGATTGTAGGCAGAAAAACGCCTGTGAAATAAATCAGTTTGAGAAGGAATGAAGTGAAACACATTGATATTTTAGTGACGGCGAATTCCACTAGTTATATTTATTTAAATTTTAATGTTAACTTAAGTGTAATTCTGATTCAGTCATTTTGAATTTCGCTTCAGCTGGTAAGCATTGCAGTAATGACTTTCAGACGATAGTGTATCATTTTGTTCCCGACAGCCAGGGATTCATACTTGCTTGGTGTGGATGGGTGCCCGGGGATGTATGACTGAATGGTTCATGGACAGACCTACAGTAGTACATGCTCCTGCAAAAGGCCCCAGACGTGCTCATTTGGGGTTTCATGAAAATTCAATACCAACAACTTACATTGAATTTTTGTTTTGCATTAGCCATTTTCTTTAATAACTCGCATATTTTCGGACATATTAAAGGCGAGTTTGATTGATTCCCACTCACACGCATGTCACAGTATGTTTCACCAGGGATATGTAACGAATCGCTCATTTTCTTGTGCAGTATTTTGTTTTGTGTAATATTCGATATCCAGCGCCACCAGTGGCCATTAAAGAAATTAACTATAAGATGCTCTGGTTCAAATTATTTGGTGAGCACGTGTCACAACTGTTGAATTCGTCCGAACAAAAGTGGAAGGCAAGAATGAAGTGGTCGGAAGTTCGTGCGTTTTGCAGTGATTCTGCCAAAGCTTTCCATGTACATGCTACATGGAATGCGGGGAGTGCATTTTATTGGAACAAGTGACTGTCTTTCGAGCAGACAAGAGTCAAGACGTCCACTGACGGGTGACATTGGCGGGTTAAAGCAGACAGACACAGCTCAGGACTGAGGGAGTCAGGATTGGCGGCGCACGGCAGGACTTTGAGAATTGAGATGCCATGTTCAGTGGCACGCATGGGTGAGCATTCTGTGCACATGAACAAGTGCAGTGAACACTATATTATCAGACTCAATGGGATTGTATTTGTGTCTTTTTGCCCAGAACCACTTCCTAGAAGTCATTACCCTATTCCGCATTCCGAACTCTTTACTCTCCACAAGCTGACCTGTCCCTGTCGACTCCTGTCACAGGCTCTGCAAAGAGATGGAGCGTCCATTCCTGGTACCCCTTTTTTTTGGTGCACATTGTTACTACAGAGAAAGCTCGTTATAACGACACTCAAATATCTGAATATTCATAAATTGTAACGACACAAGTTTCGAATGGCAAAAGTTGGTTTTTCTTTTATTGTTTGATTCATATATCTGAGTGATACATTCAGTTATCTGACACATTTCATAGGGAACATAGTGTCATTGTAATGAGTTTTCACTGTATATGTTGTAGCGCTAGCCTCTTGCCGTTGCACAGTTCTGAATTTCTGTCCATCGCCAACCTTGTGGATCGGATTCCAACCAGGATTTTTTGGGTGGAGCTTCAGAATACGGCACCAGACCAGTGTTCTGGAGCTTTTTTTGATGCTACTTCTCTTTTTTGCCAAAACCCCCCAGCACTTTTCTGGTGTGATACATACTTAAATCCAAAGGATCAAGATTTAGGTACTATCATAAATAAAGAATTAAATCTCCTAAGTGAATGGCGCAAGTTAATGAGCATCTCTAAATGTTAGTAAGTCAAAATTTATGATTTTTCATCATCCTTATACATCATTCGTGTACCTGAAATCTTAATAAATAATATTTTAGTTGAACGTTAGGACAATTTCAACTTCTTGGGACAATCATATTACTAAATTAAATGCCAAATACCAAGAGCTATTGGCATCATTAACCCTTAAACAGTCAGACCGGTAATGACTATGCATGGCTAACACTAGCTTAGCCCTACTTTTATAAACAAGTCATAAATTATCACCAAACTTGACACAGACAGCTGTTGTGTTTACCCAAAGAAGCACAATTATGTATTTATACAGATGTATACCACCCCTTCTAGAGCTCAGCTTGTCAATTCGGGGATTCCCCTGTGATTCCCTTAAGGTTTGTGACGTCACAAAGAGGGCAGCACTAAGCACCAGTTCAGCAGCAGGTGTCCGTCAATAATATTATGTTGCCCAGGCTATTAGAGTTGCCTTCCGCAAGGTAGTTGACCCAAATTATCAATATGATCCAACTTTGGTGCAATGAATGTGAAAATCAAACCGCCAAAACACCCACGTTTTCCTTCTAAAGTTGTTTGTTGCATTGTCAAGTTTTTTTTGGGGGGGGGGGGGCTAAAACATTGCCAGTTCTATCGGTGAGCCACGTATAGAACTTGAATATTCAAACAGAGTGTGTCAAGAGAATTCCTGGACAAAGTCATGTGGGTCATTTACATGCAGATCTCGTGCATGCGTACAGCCTATGTTTTCGGTCTGAGTCGGCTTTTTGTCTACTTGTGAAGTTATGGACCATCTTCGATCATGGGACCAAGAAAATTATGCCACTGACAATGAAAAGAAAGGTGCCAGAGCCGCGCATGACAAAAAAAGAAACGCAGTTTTCATCGGTGTTGAAAATATGAAGCGATAGTGGGTTGTAAAAGAGGGACAGGGTTGTGGGCGAGCAAGTGATGAAAACGTCATGTGCATTCATTCTGAAGAGGTCTGAGGTACAGAGCAGTGCCCAATTTTTGGACGTGCCGAAAAAAGGATCAAAGATCAAAGAAGCGGCCCATTTCTTTAAAGTGTTTATATTCATGTCATCATGGGTACTTTATCAGTCGTGTTTGTAATCTGTCAAGATTGAATCCGGGTATCATATTATAAATGCTTGGCTTGCAAAAGTTTTTTTTGGGGCCGGGTGTGTGTGTGTGTGTGTGTGTGTGTGTGTGTGTGTGTGTGTGTAGGTAATCAATTTCAATTGGGCAAATGGGTCATTAATTAAGACCAGTAAATACGTTTCCAGCTAACTTCGAGATAAAATTATGCTTGCATCAGGGGCTCTTGGCTGCACATACATGTATTGCAAGGAAGATGTGTCTGCGACTTCCCATACTTATCAAGCTGTTGTTTTCTACGATGTCAAAGATTTATATTATTCTATGCGTCATCACTTTTCTTTGGGTGCTAATGCTATAAAATTTTCTCCTGAAATTGACTGTTCTGTACATGTATTTCCATAAAATTTTGCAAGGTATAAGTGTGAGTTTGTTTGAGAGACAAAAAAAAAGATGTTTGTCTGCATGCCACTTGTGTGGGAAAGTTGCAATACGTTGTTTAGAGCCTTGTCCGACAGAGAATTTTACCAGCAGATATTGCTCAATGACAATAAACCAAATTTATTTAAAACTTATGAAGGATTGTACTTGTAATTTCACTTTGACTGCACCACACAAGCCAAATGCATTTACAGTGGATTAGAACAAGCTTTGAACATTGTCACCATTGACATAACCGTATACTGTACAACAATCTAGACAGGTCCTTGGGTGTCACACTGTGTCAGGTTTTATTGCACGTGATATGAAAATTTGAACAGAGGAACTAAGTTTCGAAACATAAAATTTATTATAGAAATAAGTATCTCTCTCTCTCTCTCCTTCAGCCATACCTATATGCTATTATCGGTCAAGAGCATACATACTCTTAAAACACACACATAATCCCAGTTAGTAACATCCCATTATTTTATACATGCCTCCAGCACAGAAGCATCTATTGTTCTATCTTATAAGTCACATGCAGAACAAAAGTTGATGTACATAAACTTAAGGTAGAAACAATTTTTCAAACAAATCATTGAAGTCAAGTAATTCATAATTTCATCTGATCCTCTAGATTTTTTCTTTCTTTTCCATTCGATATTAACACAGTCATTTCACTAAAATACCATTATCTAATGCAATATACTTCAACATCAATAATTGCCAATGAGGAACAGAAATAAAAATTTCTTTTGAGTGAAAAATGGAAAAATAACGCAAAACAGAAAATATGTATAATAAGGTCTTGGTTTGAATCAAAGGCCTACGTGGTGCAGGTATTCCTGGGTCTCGCACTAGGAGCATACTGTTTTTTTTTTCTTTTTATTGCTGGTTTTTTTTGTTCTGTTTTGTTATGATTTGTTTTTTTGTTTTTTGTTTTTTTTTGTTTTTGAATTATTGATCTGAAGGAATTTCCTTTTTTTTTCTTGAATAGTTTGCTATGTAGAAAAAAAATTAAGGTCTTGGTCCGAGTCAAAGACCAGTGCTTACCTGCACAGCAAGGTGCAAAGGTATTCATGGATCTTTTTCACCTAGACCAAGGGCATACAAGTTCTTTTTTTTTTTTTTTGTATTCAAAATAATTGTCTCGCCCTTTTATTTTGGTAATTTGCGATGAAAAAATGATCCAGTTGCAACACAGGTAGCTCATATATGTTTGGGTCTAACGGCACATCTGTTCATGCTTCTCAGTTGAACTCGTTCCAAGAAATTCATCAATACATGTATGGCAGAAATATTGATTGAGTGTTTCAACTCTGGCGACAATATAGCCTGGTTTACCTGAATGATCGATTTCAATTATGCCTTCTTGTCAATTGAAAAAAAAAAAAAGAAACAAAAATAAAAAAAAAAAAAAAAAAGAAATACTTGGAACTATTTCTGGGCCTTAAAAACCTCTTGTGTTTATTTATGATTCATATATCAAACATATGTGCATAGAAAGTTAATGATAAAATTTGAACATTCACACCACAAATTTTCAGATGGGACACCAGCTAGTTAATTTAGCGTTTCTGTTCTAATGTGGGCCATGTGGCGCCACTTATAACACATACAAAATGAGAGTGTTGTATTAAAACAATTTAGTAATTTTTGCGGCATATATATATATATATATATATATATATATATAGTACCTGCTGTATGCAACCACTGCCGTAAGCAGCCGCATCGCTTTTTGTGGTCACTAGCCTGGGACATAGGAGTCTATTTCTTTGTAAAATTTACCTATGGCGACAGGTCACCTGCTGTATGTGGCCACTTTTTCTTGGCTGAAGGGGTGGCCACATAAAGCAGGTACCACTATATACAGTAAATTGCTTTAATTTTGCTGCATTGTTATTTTCGCTTATTTTGCTGATGGCACAAAACTGAAAATAAAAACAATGTGAAATACTATTTTAACAGTCTTTGAATAGGAATTATGTCCAGAACTGTGAAATCAAAACTACAGTAAAATGTCTAAAATACAAAAACCGCGAAAATTTATACATGCGGAAATAAAGCAGTGTTTCAGAAATATATAATTGCCTCATTTTATATACTATACTGTAGGGGTGGGCAGGAATATACACAACATGTAGATGCAAACAAATATGTCTGTCAAAAATATATACCAGCTGAACACAGAAACGGTCCATGGCACGGCGTACGAACGATTGTGACTTGAATTTGAAAGAACATGTACAGGTTAGGCGTCAAAATGAACACCATATGTAAAAACTTTATTTGCTGTTTTTCATCAATAAACATGTTCATTCAAGATAAGTACAAACATTGGTATCATTGACACAGGACCATTCTGTAAGACTATGCCGTCGTCTTCAAAGTATGTGTAGGCGTAAGCCGCAGCTAGGAACAAACAACAGAGGCACTGATGAACGTACAAACTTGTTGATTTATCATTTGGTCTTGCAATACGAGCATGCATGATTAAAATATGATCAAGCACAGTTAATGACATGGAAAATTCTATACTCGTTGAGGACCAAAAATGGTGGTAATTCACAGTTTCACTCTGTCTCCATAGACAGCTCTGCAAACACGTTGAAACAGCATGCAGTTATATTTTGCTCTCACAATGTAATATAGTGTATGCCACGTGACTGGTGAGAGCCAACTTCTTCTAAATATATCTCTCATCAGTGAGGAATCACCCTAGAATCCTTGTGCATGGCCGAATGCCATTACAAACAGAACTTGCAGGGTCAAATATAAAAACTCTTTCTTGCCTCCATAATATCATGTTTATTGACTAAAACAAAGGCAGAACAGTCCTTTGACACATGATTAATGATGAATTACATGGGTAGGTATGTGTTTGTCTGTGAAATATCATGGAAAGCAACTTTAACCTGATTCAGAAGTGTGCAGGGAGGGATTATGAAGAGGAGGGGAACTGAAGTTGGTGTTGGGTGTGAGGATGCAAGTGTTTCGTTTATAATGAGGCTGCAGCCCACAGAGTTTGTCTGATTCAACAGACTATGCATGGTGCTTGTGTTCCCACAGCGGGTCTTACAGTTATTGCAGCAGAGTAGTCACTGAGTCAATGCTTGCACTTCCCAAGTATCATCTTGTCTGTTTCCTTGTCAAACCTGTGTTTATCAAACTTGATGAACATTCACTTTGCTTTGGCCCAGTAATAAAACCATGCAATCAAACCTAAAACTGTTTCTCTGCACTCAATTTACACACAGGAGGAGGAAAGGAGCATGGTTACCAGATACATGATAAATAGTGTTGTCTGTGTCACAGATTGTGATAGGCAGCCAAAAGCAAAGGCCTGCTTTGCTTTTTGCACTGAAATAAATGACTAATTTCATATATGTATGAATGCACATCCAAATTTGCAAACTACATACCAGTATAAGGCCTTGCATTTAAGATTTTAAATGCAATCAAGCTTTGTTTCCATGGCAACAGATTAAAAACTGAAAAGAAATTGCCGTAGAGATACTGCAGTGTTTTATTTCAGTCATTTTCCTGTAGAATATTTAACCTGGAACATAATGAACAGTTATGATGACTGGGTGTTGTGGGAAGTAACTGTCTGATTTACAGGTTCAGCAGATGTAAAAATGTAGTTTTTCCTATTTTTAGCCAACTACAAGCAATATTTTTAAAAGTTGCAGTGGAAACAGGGCATGCAATGTATATTTTCTTTTCAAATTTAACTGAAATTTTATATCCCCAGTTGGGTCATTCCATGTCTACTCAGGCAATGGCCCCAGCTCACCCATCTCAGACTTTTCTTCAAACTACACACAAGTGTAAACAAACTGTTATAAAGAGGATTTGCAAAATATGAGGCCTTGCTGACCACTGGTTCATGATTTATGGCTCCTGGGGAAGGAGAGGTGTCATCAAAAAGAAAAACGCCTATAATTTTGTGTCATTTTTAAAGCTCCATTGTAGGTAAAGTATTAGAAGCACATCCATTAATTTTTTTCTGGAATTATTCTCCTATATAGAGAGAGAGAGTTAAAAATGTAGTGGAAGGTATGGCAGGTGACAACTTTCAGTATTTATGGTGGTCTAAATATTGCCCCCCCCCCAAAAAAAAGCCAATCGTCATTGAGAATTTTCAGTTTTTAGTCACCTATCTTACTTATTTATGCACTTGCTACTATGCTGAAAAGTTATATAATATTGGACTTGGATACTTGTATACAAGAAATTACTTCATGAATTTGCAGATGTGAAAATATTTTGTTCCAAAGTTGCGTTTTTTGTTAACAGGGGCCCTTTTACCAGGGTGTCACTCAGTCCTGACAAATTGCACCACTATCAAACTTTGGAATTTTGTAGAACAGGCATAGGTACACAACATGTTCAAAAATTGTGTTGATGTCTTTTTTGCTTCCAATAAAATTGTAGCAGTAAATTTTGAGTAGAAATAAGCCCTTTGTTGCAGTCATTTTACTGCCATATACTCACCTCCCCCCGTATTTCACCCGTTCACCTGGAAAGTGGTTACAAAACAGCGCAATTTAACAATGGATAAATGAAAACACAACAGTGCAGTACAAATTTCAATTTAACTTTACCATGCTAGAATAAGAAGTGCTTATCAGAAATTCACCATGGACGAGTATGAGTTTGTTGAACACTTACTCTTCCAGCATGTAAGTTTGAAGTCACTTACACAGTTTCTAACACTCAACATCTTTCATGTCATCTCCAAATGCTTGTCACAAAACTGTTGGTGGACAAGCACAACTTTGTTGAATGTTGAGTCATCCAGTGTGTATTTCCGTGCTGAAGATGTTGCAGCAGGTGCTTGGATGGAGCACAATATACGATACATAGGTATGTAACATTCATCAACATGTTTTGGCCAGGACAGGCTCCTTGTGTGGCCTTTGGGATGTATGAATTGTACAAGGGCATCATTGTTGTCCAGGCAAACCTCTTTGATTATGCCTGTGTACTAGTCTGCATCATGCATGGCAGCAACATATATACAGACCTGCCTTAACTCATTCCACCCTGATAGAAGACTGAGTCAACAGCTTTCCTTGGTGCGCTCTGGGCTCATTGCACCCAGAGCGCACCAAGGAAAGCTGTTGACCATGGGCATATAATTTGGAATGATCTTCCATGCAAGTTTCATAAAAAAAAAATTGAAAAATAATCCCTAATCTAGTCAAGTACAATTAGCAGACGGCATTTAGATATTAGCAGGGAAAAGCATCATTAGGGTGGAATGAGTTTAAGCTGCTGCTCAGTATTGGGGATTCAGTAGTTGTACCAAGAGTATTTTGAAGAGATCTTGCACATGAAGAGCTCAATATTTGTAACTCTAAAACAGTGGTGTGTTCTTGTACCAGGGACTGTTTTGAGGTCCCTGAACCTGCTTTCGAAGACTTGCCGATAGATGTTTTGCACTGCATGTGTTTCCACATTGAAGAAATGAACCCCTGGTATCTGATCTTTAGCCCATTGGAACAGCTGTAATGGCTTCAGTATATGTCTGGTGACTGTGGCTTGGAGACTGGCAGCTCTCGCTAGATGCTGAACTGCTCCTGGGGTTCCATCACATAGGTTTTTACCACATGTGGGATGTGGCAAAAAAAAAAAAAAATGCCACTCGGCTGTAATTCCAAAGTCATCCTTACGTATTAACAGATTCTGCAAATTCTTGTAGTTTTTGTACTGGGATGCTGCACCATCACTCCAATACATGATGAACCTCAGCCCTCTAACTATACACTTCAAAAATGGCACAACCTCACATAGAAATGTGTGTACTGTTGCTGTGTCCAGGCGCATATGATCACTAATGACAGAGACTACTACATTTCAAGGACCCACCCACTTTATGGTAAACTGCAAATGAAGAGTAGTGATAGCTTCCTTGCCAGGACACTGGTCACATAAGTGTAAGTTGTATGATCTGGAAAATGAATCACAAACCATTAGGGATGTAACGATTCACTGGTGCATGGCATTTCGATACAAGGAGCTACGATACGCATATCGAATCGTGAGCCTGTGTATCACATAAATACGATACATGCTTTGTCGGCATGACAGTTTCAAGACATATGGAAACGTACTTATGTGTCATTGTAAATATTCTCATTACCATGTATCAGCAACATTTGTTCAACAACAGAATGTAGACCTTACATATGTCGGTTTTTATATATTTTATTCTCTGGTGTCCAGTCCAACTGGCTTAGTTTGGGACGGGAGAAGTACGCAGTACAATGGAGGCCTGCAGCACTGAATGATTTGCCATTGAAGTTTTAACATTCATTAAAGGCCCTAAATATCAATAATCACTTCCCAATACATGCGATTTTTTTAGCTCAGCTGACCTGTCAGTCAGCTGAGCTTTGGTGAGGGTTTGTCATCTGCCACCATTCACATTTTTGATTTCTTCTCCAAAACTGTCTGCCATAGGGTCACTTTTGTGAAATTGGTTTCTGTGCCATGAGTCCTGAAGAACATAACAGACTTGGACGAAACATGGTAGCATTGAGTATCTAAGTGTGACCTCAGTTGGGACTGGAATTTGGTGACCTTGACCTAATTTTCAATGTCACAGGATCAATAATGTGAATTGGTTTTCGTACAATTAGTCTTAAAGAACTTGATGGAATTTGATAAAAATTGGGTGAGACATGAAATAGAATTGTATTTGGATCTGCTTCAGCTTATACATAATTTTCAAGCCAACTTGGTCATTTGTGATTTGTTATCACTTAAAGCTGATTCAGAGATGTAAGTGTTCCACCTTGAGCCATTTGATTTTGTGTGACAAAATCAGTAACTTCTAGCTAATTTTGTAATGTCTTTTTCTTTATCAATCTATTTGCAGGAAAGAAGCCAGCAAGGCCGTGTTTTTTTGTGGTACAGCCATATGCAACCTGCGGTGTCACATCCTTTTAAAACACAAGGAGGAACCTCGAATGAAAGAACTTTCTGCAAAGGGTGCCTCCAGACAGGAAATCCTGAAGGAGATTGATCAAATTAGGAAAGAAGCCAGTCTGGAAAAAAAATAAGATAATTAATCCTTTGGCTGAAACAAAATTGATTGCAGTGCGAGATAAGATCTAAGTCCTCCAACAAACTGGAAAAGTGCTCAAAGTGCAATTGGTTCTTTGTCGACAAGTACTTTTATAGGCACAAGGACAAATGCTATGTTCAGGCTGATGTAGAGCTGCCCAAGCCCATAAGACTGGCAAATGTAACATCCAAGAAAGAAGCAGCAGGAACGGAGTGGGCATCTGTCTTCAACTTTAAGAAAAGAGACGAGTACTTTAGTACAATTGAAAATGACAACACTATTCAAATCATAGGGATAGAAATGTACAGAGGTCGAAAGGGACACCTGGATACCCAAAGGCTTCATGGCAACTGGGCAGGAAAGGAAAGTGCTTGACAAATATTGTCTGTTACACCATGGGCAAAGGCCTTGATTTGGTTTGTCATAGTCCCCAGAAGTTCCCAAACTGCTTTGGACCTATAAGCTGACAAAGAACTACGCAAACTTGCTGGTGTTTCATCTACCAATGAGTATCTGTTCCCATACACTGAATCATCTGATTACAGTTGTATCGGATACAATGAAATCAGGGACATTTGTCAACAAATAAACATCCCAAACATAACATCCACATCGATGCGACATCGTGGGTCATCCAAATTTGGGGAAATTGATGGATTGACTGAAAGCCAAATCAGCTGGTGTGTAGAGCACATGGGCCATTCCAGAGCGATGAACGAAAACATTTATGCCTGCCCCCCAGCTGTGAGCACACTGAGAGATCTGGCTCCTGTTTTGAGTCGTATCAGCAAGGTGAGTGAATGATCTTAAAGGTTTTACAACTGGAATCAATAAGCCTGTTTACAGAAACAAATTGTACCAAATAGTGGAAAGATGAGGAATGATAAGGCAAAAGTGCAACTGATTTCCTAGGCATATTGATATGGGCTCCGTACCCATGAAATTTGCAATTTGCAGTCAGTGTGATCATGGCGATGGAAGCATCCAAAATCATTTATCACATGCTTCATGTGGATTTGTGTACTCTCACAATACATATGTGCATTACTTGTGCTGACATTTCCTCTAAAAGGTTCTTAACCAGAGAACCTAAAATACTCTAAAGACAAGTAATTTCTAATCTGTGGTATTGGTAAGTATCATCTGAATTGAAAAAAAAAAAGACCTTACCCTCTTTGAAAGATGGCTTGACATTGAAAATTTACTTGTCTTCAAGAAAGTCACTTCTCCACACTGAATCTGAATTTACTTGTCCCATATTTTTGCAGCATCGGTTTTGAATACCAATTTATCAATTTGTGAATGCAAACCTTTTTATATTCTCTTTTTTCTAGATAATATATTTATTAATTTTTTCAGTTTTATTTATTTGCTGTTCTTTCGCTGTATTTTTATGACTACATATCTGAAATACATGTATGTGAAAATTCATAATAAAAGTCTGACAATTGGCATGTTGCATGAGATAAGATCAACAAAAGATCTTTTGGCTATATTCCATACAAATTTTAACAGTGTTTGTATCTAAAATGTTTCATTTTGAAGTCCGTTTGTCTTCTGAAGTGTTGGATTTTGTGATGCTTATGGTAGAGCTGTTTTTATTCACAGAATTATCAAAGATAATCTGGTACCTGTTTTTCATTAAAATATATGTCTTTCAGCTTTCTTCATACCTTCTGCCCAAGCTACCAAATTCCTCAAAAAGGAATTTTTTCTTTGTTATTGTACTTTGTTAAAGAATTTATTTAATATAGCATGGATGCATGTGGTTGGTGGTTCTCAAGACTGACTGATTAGTGTGCAATGTAGTGTCATTTTGAAGAATTACTGAAAATATGATGTGTTTGAAGCTGTAGATGTGAGGAGGTTCACACTGTTGGAGCTTTGGGATTATACATGAGAAAGGATTTAGTGACAGTATGTGCAATGAACATACAAAATGGAGTGCTGTATAGGCAAAGCTAAAATTTGAAGCTCTGTTGAAGCTTTTGAAACATTGGTACATGAAAACTCCTATTATCACCCATCACAGTCTTGTCTGTGTTGAATTTTGATGATAAAATCACTGTTTATTAAATACATATTGAAACTCTGCTGTTTGAGGGTGCAAGATTTTGGATGAAACTTGCATGGAAGATCATTCCAAATTATATGCCCATGGTCAACAGCTTTCCTTGGCACGCTATGGGCACATTGCACCCAGAACACGCCAAGGAAAGCTGTTGACTGGGTCTTCTAGGGGTAGTATGAGTTAAAATGCCCCCCTGTTCCTAAAATATTTACTGTGTTGTTTCAGAGTAACCATGGTAATAGCCAACCAAGTGACTTTAAACTGTCAGTGCTACAAAACTGAGCAATTCCAAAGCCAAACATTCTGTGATTGGTTTTGAAAAGTAAACTTTCATTGACATGTATGTGTTGCCTAGTCCTTACACATTGGCAGTAATTAAAATAATGTAAAAAAAACAAAAAAAAATACAAGCTTGATTTGTGAGTACAGTTGTCAAAATTCTTAACCTGACTGGAATGTAAGCAGCAAGAAGAGTCCTGTCGATGAATCATGTAGCAGGCTTTTCCCCAGAACTTAAAAGTTGAAAGGTGGTAAACATGACACTATCATATTTTTCTTGTTTTGGTAAAAAGTTCTATCAAATAATGCTAAAATATCATGAAAAAAGGTGGAAGATGGTAAAAAGATGAAAGGTGGTAAGGAAAAGGTGAAAGGTGGGCCACCTTTGAACTTATAATGTAAGGAAAACCCTGTGTAGATTAAAGAATCTTGAAGGTACACTATTTTAATCAGAGAAAACTGATGAGCCATAAATATTCTTCAGGCACAAAAATTATACCTTGCAGGTGAAGTGAAGATAACAAGCCAATTCTTGAAGGAAGAAAACTTGATCGCAATGTTGTGTCCTTGCTGGGGGCAATGGTGCACCACCTGTTCACAGCTGTTACCAGCCATGTTACACTGCAGACAATAATTCTACAAATGCTGGCCTGGATCCTTGCATTTTAAGAGGAACAGAGTCAGTTTTGTAGGGATAAGGTCAAAAATTTTCAAGTGGATTGAGCAGGGGTGATACTAGACCATCATGAAAGGCCACTGAAAAAGCAACTTTTTGCGAAAATGTTACCCAATGCCTTGATTTGGGAACTCTTATCATATGTAAGATGGCCTTGGAACTCATAACACCAGACTACCTCAGGTGAGTCCAGGAAAATCAAAAGAAAATCAGCTGCTGCTCCATGCAAAACCAGAGCCATCGATGCAGGTAGGAACATTTATTCATTCATGCACTCACAAACACATAGACATTGCTGATTTGCATCCATTGAGAAATCACCTGCTTTTTAAATTACATTGGAGCACCTGTAGGAGTTACTGCTGTAAGGAGGGACGGCACATGCTACATGTGTTGTCCCTCCTTAGAAAAATATTAAAGCCAGTCAGGGTAACCCATATATTGTATAATATCTAATTCCACATATGATACACATTTATTGTATATTTGGTCAAGTTAGTCTGATTATTATGCCCCCCTCCTACTGGAGGATTGGCATATGGTAATCGCTTTTTCCATATGTCTGTGTGTCCACTCTTCATATCTGGGCTGCAATAGGTTTATTAACAGCCTGAACTTTGTCGTTTACATAAAACATGAGGCTTCAATTATATAACTACCAACCAAAAATAAATTCAACTCGAAAAATGACACATTGTTGAAACTCCTTGTTTTCGATAAGACACCCTTTGTAAGAATGCCTGGCGAATGCCTTGCACAAATTTTTGCATGTTTAGCCAATCGATATACCCTTCCCTGCCTTATTTCTTGGAAGCACTATGGATTCGCGAAAAAACTTTTACCTTCATTCAGCTAATATTGGATGTCAGACCAATAATTTAATAAACTTATGATAATTCTAAAAGGAAATTAATGTTAAATCACTTCATTTCATCACTATACCTCACACAAGCATAAAAATGTCAAATGGCGTGCTCTGACAGCTTGTTTGGTCATGTGTCACAGTTGCTGATTTCATAGATAGCAACCTTAACCCCTGGGCTTTCAGAATGAGATAGTGACCGATAAGATTCGAAGGCTGCCAGGCTGGCAGTTTTCTAGCCACGTTTGTAGACTAGCATGGTTCTGTGCCTAACCCATGTTCCACCAAAATGTTCAATTGATTTATTAGCGATGAAGCGAGATAACCACCATGCCATTTATAGGCAAAAATCACTTCTCCGTTTTAAGAAGCTAGATAAGCCATTATGATAATTATAATCAGCATTACAGTACAGCCTGGCTCAACAGGAAATGAAGTTCTGTCTAAAAGCTTCATTATGTATACTAGGCTACCTATTTTCTCCCGTGGCCGTAACAAAGTTTTTCTGTGTTTTTCACCCTTTTCTCTTAGGTTTCATTTAACTGTAATTTGAAATCCGATTATAGGTAAGACATATTAACAGTATTTAGGATTGCCTTATTTTCAGCACTGAGGGACAATTTCTGACAAAAAATAAGAATAAAGTGGGCTAATCTTCACTCCAAATTGAGGGGGGGGGGGGCTCATAAGGAAAAGAGCTGCAACAAGTCCGTTGGAGTCGGTTATAGGAGGTACCACAGACAACCCTTATCAGCACATCACCATAGTAACCCTACCCAGCCATTTGTACAAACACAACTCGAGCAATGAAATAGATTTGGAATAAATTGCCGTGTTTTATTTGAGTTGTCTAGGCAAGATCACCATCACCATTTTTCAAATTGTGTAAACAACTGTTTAATATGTAGGTACCTTGATTAAGGTATCCTACAAAGTACCTCAATACAACTATTGAGAAAAATACCATTGGATCTACTACAAAAATATATAGACATGTATACTATATGTAAATTCATATGCTGCCGTCATAAATTGGCAGTGTGCAGAACCCTGAAAAATACCAAACCAGAAAGAGAATTGTTCCATTTCAGGCACAGGCCATGTATGATTGCTACTGTGGTTACCACGAAGAGCAGGTGACCATACCAAACAGTGTCTCTGGCAATGGGCTGTTAAAGCCAGCAGGAGCCAAGAGCATCCTACTGGCTTAACAAAGCCCCACCAGATATATAACATTTCACCTGGGCCAAGCGCTCCCAGTCGCGAAGAGCAGGCTGGAAGCAAGCCATAACACACAAAATTCTGAATTGTCATAACCACCACCAGAGGACTCTGCCACTGCCCCATAATGACTACAATGCCTGCGAGATGAGATTTTGGCCCAAATTGGCCTCAAGGTCATCTCCCAGAGACCCCCAAGGATTTTCAAAGCCCTGGGGAGGTCTCACACCCTACCAAGGGCGAGCAACTATGTAAAACTAACAAGTTAGTAATTTCATGCAAAAGGGACTAGACTATGGTATATCAAAACCTCAAAGAAATACAGATAAAAATGAAAAAAAATTGGCTTCATATATCCCATAAGCGAATCAACATTATCACATCATGTTCTTAAAACTATCAGTTCCCACAAATATGAGGTTATTCCTAATTACCAATAAATGTTAAAATTAGCTCATGGCTCATAGGTTAGAGAACTAACACTACATCCTCATGTGGTCCTGTTTTATTGAGACTTAGGCCTACTGTAGCAGCCTCTGACCATAATTGGAACTTGTTCTAGTGAATACCGCCCACACACTGAGACCATGGATAAGCTGTTCATTTCACGGGGAAAACTGGACAGCCAGGCACTTGGAAAGCCTGAATAGCAGCCCAGAGCTCTTGCCAGAACATACTGTTACCATCCTCAGACAGGTGGATGCCATCTCTCGGGAAAGAATTAGAGTCAGTTCGTGATATAACTGCATGTTTAATGGCTCGCATACCATTGTTCACCGCATAATTAGTTACATAACGGTTTACAGTTCTTCTGACATTTTCAATTGTGTCCTTGCACCTGGCATCCCTATATGAACGCCTAGGCAAAATTTCTGACCAAATAATTGCGGCATCCTTAAGCTCGGTCTTAGCCTTATGCAAAAGTACTAAAAGTCTATGCCTAAGTTGGCCAGACTTAAGTACAGCAAGGTCATTTCCTCCAGTGTGTATGACAACAAACTCTGGTCTTGGTACAGATCTTGACCTAACTAAACGGAGAAGTTTGCCCTCTGTGACAGCTACCCCAGCACCGCCAATCCCACTCCATAGTGGCTGGAAATTGGCAGGAATACGTCTTCTCCTGGTATACTGCCCCAAATGCTTTATGATGGGCTGACCCAAGAACCACACTACGGCAGACCTGCAAGAAGAAAGTTTAGGGAGCAGTATCATTCATACTTTAAAAAATGAACCAGCCATTACCTGAGTGGACAGACGGATGTAGGATTGGTCGGTGGATGAGCTCCACCGACCCCAACTTTTAATTGTTTCCATGGAAACCCCTGCAGCTGCACAAGAGGAAGCTGCACCAATTCGAAAGCTATGACTTTTGTAGTAAGTAAAGTACAATCCAGAAAATTTCAGCGATTTTGTGAGCATAGCTGGGAATTGATATCTGGTCAGGGGTGTATTGTCAAAGTGTATAAACAACTGACCAGTTTTATGGTTAGAACCAAGATACTGTGACAATAAGACCACTGGGCAGTAAGGCTGGTTGCTATCTTGAAGGCCACATATTTGGATCAACACTGGGGTATTTGTTTGGTTATTCTTTGCATACCGGATGGTAATACTAATCATATTGTTACATATGGCTACATCTTCTCTCTACAATATTCTTGTCGTATCTGCAAATTTTGAGTTCACTGTAAATTCACCCTCACGGAGAAATGCAAAGTATGCAAGTGAAAAAGCAGCCTGAAACAACATGGTCTCATATTTATTATGACAGACCCAAGGCAGTGCATTCAGGGCTTGCACCTGATCTGGGTGTTTACTAGCATACAAACTCATGAAGATCAACATGGCATCCGTTCACTCACCAATGGACTGAACTTGTTTCTTACCGGGTCTACCCCCTGTGCCATTATTGTTGCTGCTGCTTCCCTAGGTTGGATTTGTAAGGGATGCCCCCAGCAGCTGTGATGACACTGACGTTGGGAGGGAATTCCTTTGCCATGTGGCCGTATTTACATATCTGGACAACCATTGCTCCGCCTCAACAGCTGGCCTATTCTGAAGCAACACATTGGTAAATTCAATGAATTCCCCCCCCCCCCCCCCATCCCAGCCTTTCCTTTATAGTCTTGGGGACATACAATCCAACCTGTGACGATAAGCTATCAATTACACTCATTGAATTGGGCAAACCTGGCTGGAAGGTGGGTGGCCGCTGCGCCATAGTCCCATGGGACTGGATCGCTGGCACTGACTGCACAGGCCCACTGAAATTGGACCTCATGCTACCCTGGTGTTGACGCTCTAAGGCAGATAAGCTGACGTGTCCACCAGTTTGACTTTTTCCTGAGCTAATTTTTGAGCCATTTATCCCAATTGTAACGTTCGCCTTTCTGCTCTCTTGAACAGGCACAATTCTCAATAAACCAAACCCAGGTATATCTATCATTTGGCTTGCTGATATCATTGGAATTCGCCCTTCCTTTGCTACATTATTCACGCCTGAGACAAATGCCGAATCAACCTGGTTTTGCATCTCTTCCAAAGCAGATAATGGTGCGCCACATTGGCCATTCTGGTCACTAACGTGCAAATCTAATCCTGCCAGTGGTATCTGACTATCAGGGTCACCGTATTGATAAAAAACCTCAGGAAACTGACCTGTTTGATGCTCCTGCCTCTGCACTCTTCCATCCAAACCATGGCCCCGAGAAGCTGAGATAGCCGCACGTGCATTTGTTATTGTACTGGCAGTGGTACCACCGCTCCCACTGGCTGCGGGTGAAAAGCCCCTGGCTGCATCATGTTCCTGGACACTGGAAGCCCCTTGGCCGGCACGCACACTCGCCGACGCTGCGGGCTGAGATGAAGCAGCCGGCTCCTGTCCATCCTCCTGCACTTGTCTTGTCTTGTCTTTTGTGGTCTACAGTGCCTTTTTCCTTGTTGCTCCGAGAGAGCAGCAGCTTTTTTGGTGGGCGTCCGTTTTCTGCTCGGAAAACAAGGCATGGTTAACATTAACTACTAGTCAACCAGCTCGCCCTTGCAAAAAAGTGTGTACATTTCAATAAAAATTGAAACTTTGAGAAACTGTGCACTTAAGGCACCCAATGTTCAATTCTGTTGCACTGTGCTGACTAAGTGCTCTTGCTTATTCAACACAAGACGTACTTACGACTGAGGTGACACTATCCCCTGTTGCATTTCTTTTTCAACTTACCTGTGCATGCTCCAAGCCCAAGATACAGCAGCATCTTTCACTGGCTGCCTTCATTAATGAATCAAATTAAACTATCTTACCTGTTGCCATATCAACCAAAGAACAAAGAAAAGGGGGTGGATCTCCTTGGCTTGTACCAACCGGTTTGGCTGAGCATCCTGTGTCGCCTTGCCAAACTTTATTATAAATAGGACTATGGGCACTGTAAGCAGGACTGCCTCTGCGTGGCATGTTGCAGCTAGGTTTTTGCTATGCCTCTATAGCAGTCACTGCATTGTAGGCTACCAGCGTGATGGTAACCGTGACAGTCAAATATGCAATTTATGTAATTTACAGCAACTGTTCGTTACATATGTCATATTACAGATTTAGGTTTGTTAAGTTTCTCTTTGTATTAAGTATTTAATTTAATATACTACAAATTACTATTATCAAATTTAGGGCTCATAAGGATTTAGTAATGAAACTAAGGCTAGAGAAATCTGTTATTCCAACCACTATTTCAATATTTTTGCCACCCATACTTATGTTCTGTGCCCTCACTGTACACTGTTTCAGATAACCAGTTTAGTAAATAAATCATGATCTGTTCCAAAACATTTTCAAATTAATTTGTCAGCTGGGTATAACTGCCTGCTTAGACAGACCTTCAAGGGCTTTCAGTTTCTTTAAGGGCAAAGATAGATATAACTGTGGGGGCATTACATGGGCCAGCAAAACAGGCCGCCCACTCAATTCTGCAAGGTAAGAAAACCATCATTTAAGGACTTATTTCTCTCTTTCAGTTTCAGAACTTGGAATTGAGCTAGGCAAACTAAGATCACTGTCCGACTCACTGTCCCTATGATTATCCCTTGTTTCTAATGTAGTTTTATCATTTTCATCGGTAGAAAATCCTGCAAACCATCCCAATTCACGTGAAGTTGAAGTCATGATCGTCGATGTGAAGTGATTCAAGAGCGCAAGTAAAACGTAAACAGTCCAGATGTGCATAGCTATGGGCCTGATAGTGAAGGCTGAAGATGACGGCTGTTCATGATTAAATTGCGATGTGTCAGTCAGTTTTGGTAAAAGTTCTTGCTAGTCAAACTCATATACTGTCAAACTTGACATGTGGAAGGTCCCACAGTTTCCATATCACCATACAGAGCGTCATTTCATCCCGCATGCCATGCGTGTCGATGTTTCCAGGTCGCCATTTTGATGCTGGCAAAAGTATCATTTTCATCGGTAGAAAATCCTGCAAACCATCCCAATTCACGTGAAGTTGAAGTCATGATCGTCGATGTGAAGTGATTCAAGAGCGCAAGTAAAACGTAAACAGTCCAGATGTGCATAGCTATGGGCCTGATAGTGAAGGCTGAAGATGACGGCTGTTCATGATTAAATTGCGATGTGTCAGTCAGTTTTGGTAAAAGTTCTTGCTAGTCAAACTCATATACTGTCAAACTTGACATGTGGAAGGTCCCACAGTTTCCATATCACCATACAGAGCGTCATTTCATCCCGCATGCCATGCGTGTCGATGTTTCCAGGTCGCCATTTTGATGCTGGCAAAAGTCAAGGCCGTATTTACTGATCAGCCAATATTTTTGTATTAAAGTTACAAATGAACGTGCAAAAAGACATTTAAATTGATCAAAACAACTTTATTTTACACCCTGCTTATATATTTTTGCATTTGGGAATGTTTATTGACCTCGGAAAGTCACGATGTCGAGATCGCAAAAACCTGGAAGTATCAAAATGGTGGCCAAAAGTTGACATTTCGTCCGCTTGATCACCATTATAATGAATTATACGTTGCTATGACCGTTTTTGTCACATTAGTTTATTTCAAAGGTTATTTTATGAAAGATGAGGTAATAAAAGACCATTGATGACGCTATTGAATATGATTTAGCCTAAACTTTGACCAATAGAGGTGAGCGAATTTTGCTTGTCTGTCTCAGGCGCTTATGGGCGCTCTGAACGTTGATCCACTGTGGGCGCTTACGGGCGATATGACCAGTACAGGGTTAAATACCAAAAGATTATTGTAGTTGTTGCTCGATATATTTGTGTATATACAATATTTTCGTTACTTTGAATAAGCCCTCACCATAGAATAGTGGCCCACTTCTATTGAAATGGTCACTATACAAGTGCTTTATTATTACTTTCCATATAGTGGTTAATACTACATTACTTATAGTGGCCTACTAATGATAGAGTGGTACCTGTGGCTTCCCTGAAGTAGTATTCACTACTTCCCTTGAAGTAGCCTACCAACATGGAAGTACTGCTACTACTCAACAACACCACACTACTATATTTGAAGTGGCATTCACTACTACCTTGTAGGAAGTGTACTACTAAATTTGAAGTAGCATTCACCACTACCTTGGAAGTAGTATGGCTACTCGAGCTTATATCTCCAGCTAGAGCACTTTTTTACCACTACCATAGCACCACTTCATTCCACTTCCTGGACTTGCAAAAATTACAGAGCTCCATATATCCTATCCTAGCTAGATTATCATTTCCAGGACTTAGAAAAATTTATATACATGTATGTGTATGTATGTATGTATGTATGTATGTATATGTATGTATATATATATATATATATATATATATATATATATATATATATATATATATAATATATGACTTCCAGGACTTCTGAACAAAAATCCTTATATGTCAACCCCTGAGAATTCAGTGCTACTCTCACAAGAGTTTTTGTTCACACTCATAAACATACAAAGCAGAAAGTGCCATCCTTCTGCATGCATAAACTGTAAAAAGGTTTTAGTTGCAGGTCTTCATGAAAATAAGCGTGTTTCGCTTACCAAGCAATGGGTAAAGGAACAACAACTATAATTGGAGGTGCAAATTCTTTTATACATACTTTCACAGTAAGCATGTATTTCCTGGACCATAGCTCAGATATTTGTGTGTAGTTCATGCATGCTTTCCCTATGATGTACACCTATGTTATTCTTTATAAGTCCTGATTCCAACCACAGCTGGTTCTAATAAAGCTGATGATTTAAAAGTTCAAATATGGTGGTTTGATCCAGAACTGGTCGACCGTAAAAAAGCTTCCTACAGATTTTACCAATCTATACCATGTATACACCTCAAAGGCATTTGCCTGTTTGTCTATGCAAGTAACTAACTATCCACTTGGAGGCCATGTTGATCCATGTTGATCATACTTATAAAGACAATATTCCACAAGTTCCTGCTACTTGTATAATTCGCCAAGACCATTTAGGTGAATGGCTGAAACGTTACAAAATCTGTTTAAGAAGTAAGTAAAACAATAATCACTTAAGTGGGGGGTGCTGTGTAATTTCAGTTATGGTTCATATTTATTTTTTCAATTCACTGAAACTAATTTTACTGCTGAGAAGTGGGGTACAGCGTAGCATAAATATATGTGATATACTGCCACTTGTAAGGAATGTGTCCCTATACATTCAACAGTAGTAATCTACTAGTTAGCACCTTCATCTGCATGACCAAATACCCTCTTAAAAAATGGTTTCGTGGACGTAGTTGGTTATGTGTAAATATGTCCAATTCTGGGGTTTCACTATGATTTCAGATACAGTAGCCATGCACAACAACATAATCTTCCGTCCCCTTCCTTATGATTTGGAGGTATTACTACAAAACTGTATGCTGCACTTTGCAACTCCACATATACACACTGATGCCTTATATCCTTTACCATACAAACATCCAGATCTTCAGTTGCTTTGACTGGTATAATAAATTCTGCAGTATTGACAGGATATTCACAAATTACCAGAGGAACTTTTATCACTTTTTTCAAAATTGCAAGATACAAAACAGTTGACGCTGGAGTAATGCATTTCACATAGTACTCAACCAGACCATATTGATTTTCACCGTAACAAATAGTTTCACTGTTTCGTCGCCTTCCACTGCGATAAGATTGGCAGTGAAACAATTGTCTCTTCATCTTCATATGCAAGAATCGTTCAAAATGAAGAATATTTCCATATCTCTGCCTTACTGCTTGCTTCACTGAAAGGCGTGGCTCCCATTTCTGAAGTGCCCCAACAGCAGAAATTTCTGCATCAATTTCCTCTTGCAATCTTTAAAAATGATACCTTTTTGTCAACTTATTGTACACTTTCTGTACCTGACTGTTATAGGGTAGTCTATTTGCAAGGTGAGGTAAAGTTTGCTGGATACCAACAGCAGTGGCAATTTGAAGGTCAATGTTTTGAGATCCATGAAAAAGGTGTCGAAGATCCCCATTTAAATCTTCAAAAAAACCCCAAGAATGAGCCCACAAAGGTCCTAAATCTGAAACTTTCTTAGATAGATGCAACAAACAGTGAACATTGAAAGTACATTGTTTTGGGTATACAAGTTATCCACAGCCATGCAAAATTGTTTGAGAAGAGTTGATGCTTTCTTTATTTCTATTTCTGAGATTCTGCATTTGGAAAGTGTATAGATACCTTCAACCAAACAAAGATAATGTGTAAAATATTCATCTGGCAAAACTCCATAAAATATCGGTATAGAATAGTATAACATGAAAGACCGGAATTCTGATGCTTTCCAATGTGGTAGGTCATCATATGATTGAGGCAGGCGAGATATAAAATTTGGAGGACAAATGTTCAGCAATCGCTGATTGAGTAGTGAAAGTGACTTTCTAATGGACCATGGCTTATCCCAATGCTCTGCATCAAACCAGAGGTGACACAACATCTTGATGACTCCCAGATACACGCAATGCATGCTGTCGATGGTAGTCCCAAGTATTAGGTCAAATCCATAGGTAAGCCCAAAAAGGATTGATAAGCCTTTGACATCTTGCTTTGGGGTCACATGTTTGCGTCTATTTGTAGCATGGTCTTGTTCTACTTCTTTCGCTATTCCAAATGTCTCACCAGATGTTCTCTCAACTGCATGTCCATTTATTTCTGTTTTATCATATGGGTATATACGCGAACAGCCTGCATTGATACGATATGATTCTCCCTTGGTGTAACAACACCGACACCCAAAGTTGCCATTAAACTGTACAGTTTCAGTCAACGTGCAGCGTGCTGGTGCATCAGCAACAGAAGATAACAGGATACCTCTGACAATTGTCTCCCTATTTCTGAAATTTATGGTCAACCCTGCAAGAAGAAAACAACAGATTGGTTTACTTACATAAGTGTGAAAACCCAATTGCATAATTGTTGTTTTGAACTTTTAACATGAAGGATTTGTTAGAGCAAAGCAAGTGAAGACTAATACCATATTTTCTGCCCTAATAGTCATACTGTGCTAAGTACAGTAAAACCTCTCTAACTGAACACCACTTCTCGGTCACGAATATATACTTTCAATGTTAGCAAACCTCCCAATACTGAACACCTCCCCATACCGAACACTTTTTTCCGGTCCAAGGGTGTTCGGTATAGGGAGGTTTTACTGTACATGTAACAGTGGCACCCCTAACTTGTGGACCATTTCTAAAAAGTACCTTCAAAGATATTCATGATCAGGTCAACAGTCCTACTATTAAGGTTGAAAAAAATCATTCAATTATATATGTGTCAAGATTCCAAGTGGTGGTAAGCAACAAATGGGACTGTCAATTCATATTGTAATCTGCCAGAAAAATCTAACATAGCGACAAAATCCCACATGCCTGCACAGGTCTGGCCAATTAGTTGCACCCAAACTTTTATGCAATAAAATCTTGTCTCAAAAATAAGACTATTACAGCGGAGAATACAGCAGTTGCATACATATATGGATATACAACAATTTGTCAAAATCTATTTACCTGTTTGCAGATTACTTTTCCATGCTTATAGCATGTTAAACATATACAGTATCCTTTATGTTTATGTCATGATCCCTAATTTGATACCAATTTATGTAAGTAATGTACAATGATGTATACTGGCATCTAAAGTTGGGAATCAGAACTTTCCAATTGAAAAGCTTGGTGATATGTTCACAAAACTGACCATTGATAGATTATTAATCGGTTAACATTGTAAGATGCATTTATTTGAAAATCATGTGAAAAAGAGATGAAAATAAAAAAATGCATGTATTTCTTTGGTTTTATTTTGTTTTCTTATGCAGAAAAGATAACAGGTCCCCACATACACTCAGTGCATAGTTGAGTGATTGGCGCGTGCAACTCGGCTCACTTGGAAACTAGTCTCTGACTAAGCGTGACTACCAAGTGTAAATAAATTAAACACATACATATACAACACCAAGAACTACCAGACTACAGATAAACTGTAATCCATTATCAAATCAAACTTATGGCTAGGTATATTTTATTTTAAAGCAAAGTAAATTTGAAACTTGTATGTCAAGTTATCAACTGAAGAAATTGACTAAGTTTGTTTTGAAAAGATTTTCTACAAATGAACATGATTAAGGGAAGAACTATTATTAATATTATTACACCAACCTCTCGCAGTGAGCCTTAGCCTACATCAGAGCTTGACAGGCAAGCCCTATTGTCCCAGTCTTCTCTAAAGAGTCACCGGTCCTCTCCTTAAATTAATCAACTGGTAAAAATTTGTGAGGGCCAGTGGATATTTTAACGAGCAGGCCTAAATGACTAGCAAGATTTTTACAAGTTCAAAAATGTAAACATTGTTTACATTTTCTGGGCCTTAACAAAGTGATTCTGGGACAGTTAAAAAATGTGAATTTTACTGGCCCAAATGTCCAGTAAGAATGAATAGTTTTCACTGGCCTGGGACCACTTTGTACAGGCCCAGAAAATATTAACAATATTGAACATGTTCAATTTGTAAAAATTGTGTCTGACGTTTTTTCCTGGTGGCTAAAAAATTCACCAATCCTCCTAAATCTAAGAGGGTAAAAGCCAAAGACAGGTGATTTTTTTAGAAGACTGTCCACTGAGATAAGAAGGATACTAAACATGGAAGCCATGCAACACTCTGTTCATGAAGAGAGAGACTTACCTTCAGTGTACCACCGATTTAACTCTTTCACCAGTGGCTTCAGAAACAATTGTACAGTTGGTTTGCACTTGCCAAACCAGAGTCCAAGAAATAAACGATGTTCTCTCTGGAATCTGCAGAACAAAAATAAGTTTATCCCATTTTATTCTATACATGGCTGAACATTACACTTAGTCTATAATTATGGTTCTGTTAAGACCAAAACACCCCCCCCCCAAAAAAAAGTTTTCTGATGCCATTTCATGGCCAAACCATTTAGCTTCATTTATGTAGTTGCTGTTTACTGTACATTGAAGTTGAACTTATATTTTAAGACTAATGCAGAAATTTAATCAAAATACATTACATTTCATAAACAGGGGAACCACTTTCTATGATAGAGACCTTAGTATAATATATAACCACAAGACTCTTTCTTGGGCTGGTGAACATACAGCTCAGGGTCAGCTGACTTGAAACATCCACTCAAGCTGCATCCCCACAAAGTTCAACATAGAGAATCATGGTACTGGTTTTGGAGAAGAATTTGAAAATGCACGTGTCAAGTATAATGTTATGCTATCACTGTATGTAGGATTTCAATTGAAATGCATGCTCATCGATCATAGATTAGGTCAGTAATTCAAACCCCCCCCCCCCCCCCCCCCGAAAAGTCAGAAAAGTCACAAAACTGTAAAAATAATTGAACTACCAAATGAACAATCAAAACTAAACTAGACGCATAATGACTAAATTGACACGCTTTTGGAAGACAATTGTGAATTCCTACCAGAATGTTTAAAATAGCTTTTAGAACATAACAAAAAATCGTTAAAAGTTTTTAAAAATTGTACCGCCACCATGTCTACAAATTAAAGATCTATGGGCACCAGAAGTGTCCCTATGCAATTTGGAAGCAATAAATAGTTAAAAGATACAGTGTGTTACCCTTTTAGGGAACTATCCTAGATTTACATGTTTAATATCTATAAATTTGAGGGCCATCAGTTGCACAGTTTGGACACAAAAAAACACCAGGGTGAGGCAGAAACTATGCATTACAATATACGCGTTCTCATATTGTGTTTTTAAAATTAAAAACATACAAATTTTAAAATTCATTTGAAAACAGGACCAAATAGATCAACAAATTTAGACTGAGTTGAGCTACATTCCCATTGTTTAGATACAATGTAGCATTCATTTGAGAGAGGCTAAAAATTTTAAAAATACACAAAAACTATGACAAAATAAGAATATCACAGTGCCTTCTGAAGTTCACAGAAAATGAGAAAATGAGAAAATGATTACGGCAACACCTGGTGAACAAAATTTAAAGACCAAAGGTATCCCCTTAAGTTTGAAGAGAATCCAGCGAACAGTTTTTGAGAAGTCAAAAATGTAATAAACAGATGGCAACAATGGACGGGTAACTCAGCATCATAAAAGCTCAGCTTAATATTGAATGATATGTGGTTGAACTAAAAATATTGTAGCACACATTTTAACACCTGAAAGTTTGGGCCATACCAGGTGAGTTCCTGTGCGATTTCAAAGAAATCCTCCGAACAGTTTTGAAGATTTTTTTTTTTAAATCCTAGATCATCCATGTGCACTATAAGCTCACTAAAAGATTTAAATGACACTATAATTCAATTGCAATCCCAGCAACAGTTTGAGAGAAGATGAAGTAACTTGCCTTAAATGAGGGTCAATTTCATTTGTAGTTGCATAGACTGGCCAGATGCTGAAGGTAGATGACCGAAACAAAGAAACACCATCTGTGTTGATTTGCAAGGATATGTGCAATTCTCTCGCTTCTTCAAAATTTGGTGGATGCTGCTTGAAATGTGCATCAATTCCAAAATGTTCTTTGTATAAAGCACCATCACTGACATCACAGATATCCTCGCTTCGTGGCCAACTCTTCATCTTGTGTATCGAGTCCTGAATCCTTGGTTCTTCAAAAAAAAAAAAAAAAATTATGTAGACAATGCCTCCACATCACCATGATGATACATCAGGGGCTGACTTAATGCTTCTTGGCCCATCAGCTGATTGTCCCCCAGAATTTTTGTCTATATTTTGTGGCAACCACTGGGTTAAAGTCCCAGAAGTGCAAAAAGTTTTGGTTGCCCCAGACAACCAGGTAGTCCCTAATGTCAAGCACTATGCCAGTACTTCAGTGGTAGTAGTGCACCACTATGGCAAGTGGTTGTACTACCTTATTGTTACTATAAGCACACTTCCATTAGTGGTATGACCACTATCCATATCCACTATATTGTTACGTCTCCAGCACTATATTAACGCTATTCTACGGTGAGGGAGACTTCTGAGTGACAAAATCATATTAATCTTATGATGTTTAATAATTAATAATTTTTATCATGCAAATATGGACAAAAATCATCCTGGTTGCATAGACAGGTTTTTCTAACAGAGCTATATAGCAACTCTTCGCACAGACTGCAACATTGATAGATTATATATACTTGTATGTATATTAGACAAAGAGAGAGAGAGACAGTTACCTATGTTGCATTTACAAATTCTTCTACATTGACAACAGCTTTTTAGCGATAGGTATAAGTTCTCATTTTCTGCAACAGTTACTCAATGCCACAGCATCTACAGGATTCTCTGCCTGGCCCCACTCGCATGGTGGGCCCTGTTAATGAACATGACTCCACAGGTGACATACTACCTTCGACAAATGGTTACTGATGGTTTCCCAACTTAGTATATTCAGAGCGCTTAAGAATGAACTTAATAGAGGTACACATACCTGCAGTTGCTTCAGGTATGTTGAAGAGCCTAATACATCTGTGGGTTATTTAACAGCAAGTGTAAGCAGTAAACATAATTTTAACTTTTTCCTGATATTTTAGTGACTCACAAATATTATGCATAATATCTTAACTTAACTCTTTCCCACCTACATTTTAATGCAGTGATCTTTACAACATGTATACAAACACATTTTGCAGCATTTATAATGAAAAGATGTAGTAGTAGTAACTTTTATTGACATACGATATAGAGGTCAATTCTGACCTATATGTCATACAAAAATAATATCAGTAATACAAGACTGATATAAAGGTAACCTCACTTGGTGCATTGATAGGCATTCATTTGGGGGAGCACCACAACAGAGTCGCTCGAGATCTGTTGGCATTTCCCTGCAGTGTTGGCAAATGCACCACCTGGGTATCTCCACAGGTTCAGGATTTGGATCCTGTCCATTACCATCACCTGCTGCAGCACGTTTTTTCCAGGCCTTTTTCACACAAATGGAGAATAACTGCAGACCTGTCTCTCTTTGCATATTCAATCAGTACTTCCTTGACCTCTGCCTCAACCAATCTGTCTACCAGGGCTAAAAGCCTTTGATCTCGGTCCTCCCGTAGTTGTTGAATGCGGTTGACAGTTTGCTGTTGAGTCTCAACCACAAATCCACGACCACGTCGCGTACATCAGGAGCGTTGTATCCCTCTATTCTCTCTGGTATGTCATGTGTCCTGTCCATTACCATCACCTGCTGCAGCACGTTTTTTCCAGGCCTTTTTCACACAAATCGAGAATAACTGCAGACCTGTCTCTCTTTGCATATTCAATCAGTACTTCCTTGACCTCTGCCTCATCCAATCTGTCAACCAGGGCTAAAAGCCTTTGGTCTCGGTCCTCCTGTAGTTGTTGAATGCGGTCAACAGTTTGTTGTTCAGTCTCGACCACAAATCCACGACCACGTCGCGTACCTCTGGAGCGTTGTATCCCTCTATTCCCTCTGGTATGTCGTGTCCTTCTGGTACTTCCTCCTCTCCCCACATTTATTTCTACATATTGACCTTCCTCTTCGTCCCTGTTGCCTCTCCTTCCACCTCTTGTTCATACCCGCCCCTGTGTGCCTCTTTTGCCTCTCTCCCCACAACTGAGCACACCCTGTCTGCCTCTTCTACCCCTTGTATGTACTCTTCCTCTTCCTATCCCTGTTGGACTTTCTTGGAAAGTACTTTCTAAATAAGTCTGATTTGAATTTGTTATCGATACTGTATCACTGTCACTCATGTTACTCTGTGAATAAAATGGAAGAAATAACTCTGATTTTTAATACCAAATGCAATATTTTTATTTGTAATAAATCATCATATGAAATTTGTCAAAATTTGGTAAATGGCACCCAGTCAGATCGGTGTAAATTCCACACAGACTTTCAGCAGGAACAACATGAAATTGACATTTGAGAAAGGTTTGAAAGTAAACAGAATTTATTTTTTTCCAAACCATTGAATAACATGTATGTACCAAATGCTTTAGGAATGTACCTTTAAATGATTTCTATGAGATGAAGTTGTGTAATTCTAAACATTTCAATTATGTACCATCTCATTATAGAATTGGCCGATAAAGTAAAATTCATAGCAACATAATATAATGATATTTATACAATTTTATGTTGCTCTAAAAAACTATCTGACAGCTTAAATATTATTTTGTTTCTTATCAAAACTAAGGATTCCATTATTTGCCACAATATGTTTAATAGAATTTTTCAGCGAAATCAAGTTTTGGATGAAAAGGGAAAAACCTACACAATGGTCCTTGCTTGTTCCTTAGGTAAGGCCTGTTCAGGTGTTTGTTGTAGTCAATAGTGGCCAATTGGCATCTAGCTCTGTATACTGGAAAGCTAAAAGAATAGCTTTTCTTTATAAACATGGTAAGTTTATCACTATAAATTACAGAAAAGGCCCTTCTATAAGCAGAATCTATCCTGTATCACTGTTCAAAGTAAATTAATTTTTGGAACACAGAACACTCTGATCAATTGAAATATTACTTTTCTTGAACTATGAATTCCTTTTTTCTGCAACAGTTACTCAATACTACAGCATCTACAGGATTCTCTGCCTGGCCCCACTCGCATGGTGGGCCCTGTTAATGAACATGACTCCACAGGTGACATACTACCTTCAACAGATGGTTACTCATGGTTTCCCAACTTAGTATATTCAGAGCGCTTAAGAATTAACTTGATAGAGGTACACATACCTGCAGTAGCTTCAGGTATGTTGAAGAGCCTAATACATCTGTGGGTTATTTAACAGCAAGCGTAAGCAGTAAACATAATTTTAACTCTCTCCTGATATATTAATGACTCACAGATATTATGCATAATATCTTAACTTAACTCTTTCTCACCTACATTTTAATGCAGTGATCTTTACAACATGTATACAAACACATTTTGCAGCATTTATAATGAAAAGATATAGTAGTAGTAGTAATTTTTATTGACATACGATTCAGAGGTCAATTCTGACCTATATGTCATACAAAAATAATATCAGTAATGCAAGACTGATATAAAGGTAGCCTTACTTGGTGCATTGATAGGCATTCATTTGTGGAGCACCACAACAGAGTCGCTCGAGATCTGTTGGCATTTCCCTGCAGTGTTGGCAAATGCACCACCTGGGTATCTCCACAGGTTCAAGATTTGGATCCTGTCCATTACCATCACCTGCTGCAGCACGTTTTTTCCATGCTTTTTCACACAAATCGAGAATAACTGCAGACCTGTCTCTTTGCATATTCAATCAGTACTTCCTTGACCTCTGCCTCGTCCAATCTGTCAACCAGGGCTAAAAGCCTTTGGTCTTGGTCCTCCTGTAGTTGTTGAATGCGGTCGACAGTTTGCTGTTGAGTCTCGACCACAAATCCACGACCACGTCGCGTACCTCTGGAGCTGCAGCACGTTTTTTCCAGGCTTTTTCACACAAATCGAGAATAACTGCAGACCTGTCTCTCTTTGCATATTCAATCAGTTCTTCCTTGACCTCTGCCTCATCCAATCTGTCAACCAGGGCTAAAAGCCTTTGGTCTCGGTCCTCCTGTAGTTGTTGAATGCGGTCGACAGTTTGCTGTTCAGTCTCGACCACAAATCCACGTCCACGTCGCGTACCTCTGGAGCGTTGTATCCCTCTATTTCCTCTGTTATGTCGTGTCCTTCTGGTACTTCCACCTCTCTCCACATTTATTTCTACATCTTGACCTTCCTCTTCGTCCCAGTTGCCTCTCCTTCCACCTCTGTGTGCCTCTTCTGCCGTTCTCCCCACCCCTTGTATGTACTCTTCCTCTTCCTATCCCTGGTGGAATTTTTTGGAAAGTACTTGCTAAATAAGTCGGATTTGAACTTGTATCGATAGTGTATCACTGTCACTCATGTTACTCTGTGAATAAAATGGAAGAAATAATTATGATTTTTAATACCAAATGCAATATTTTTATTTGTAATAAATCATCATATGAAATTTGTGAAAATTTGGTAAATGGCACCCAGTCAGATCGATGTAAATTCCACAGCAGACTTTCAGCAGGAACAACATGAAATTGACATTTGGGAAAGGTTTGAAAGTAAACAGAATTTTTTTTTTTTTTCAAACCATTGAATAACATGTATGTACCAAATGCTTTAGGAATGTACCTTTAAATGATTTCTATGAGATTAAGTTGTGTAATTCTAAACATTTCAATTATGTACCATCTCATTATAGAATTGGCTGATAAAGTAAAATTCATAGCACATTATATAATGATATTTATACAATTTTGTGTTCTACAGAAGTATCTAACAGCTTAAATATTATTTTGTTTCTTATCAGAACTAAAGATTCCATTATTTACCACAATATATCTGATAGAATTTTTCAGTGAAGTCAAGTTTTGGATGAAAAGGGAAAACCTACACAATGTCTCCTTGCTTGTTCTTTAGGTAAGGCCTGTTCAGGTGTTTGTTGTAGTCAATCGCGGCCAATTGGCGTCTAGCTCTGTATGTTGGAAAGCTAAAAGAACAGCTTTTTGCTATGAACATGGTACTTTTATCACTATAAATGACAGAAAAGGCCTTGCTTTAGATTCAGATTCAGATTGCCTTTATTCAACCAATAAAATTCATATTACAAAATATAGATACATGATACAAGAGGTCAGTGAGACCCATGTTATGACAAAAAGATGTCGCTCACACATGAGCCACCCTAAGGTAAGAATGTATAGTTTAATATACATGTAACAAGATTTGATGATAATGATTTATGAATAAAAATATAGGTATATGGCAGGCTGAACATCTGAGAAAGTAAAAAGAGAAAAAATAGAGAAAAAAGCTTGTGTGTCGATTCCATTGAAATAGGACATGTATTATGCCCTAATTGCCACCAGATGACGTGGGGGTGACTAGGGTAATTCATTAGCCCAGGTTGTTATAAGTAAGCATGGCACACTATGGAGAGATGAGGGTGATTGACTTGAAAAAAGAACTTGTAAAGCGGGGAGCAGTTACAAAAGGGAAGAAAGCTGACTTAATAGCAAGGTAAGTACATTATGAAGTATTTCTAGTCTTAGGTAATATTACCAAATAACTTGAGCCATCGGTTCACCCTCATATCTCATGGGTTCATCCTTATTCCTCATCTGGATCTGGTCTAAAGTCCGTGGAACTCAACGAAACTTGTCAGTATCGTTTGGGTAATATTTTCAACTAATTTGAGCCATGGGTTCACCCTCATACCTCATCGGGATCCGGCCTAAAGTCGGTGGAACGCAACGAAACTGGCTAATGTGGCTTAGGTAATATCACGAACTAATTTGAGCTGTGGATTCACCCTCATACCTCATCTGGATCCGGTCTAAAGTCCGTGAAACTCAACGAAACTCGTCAATGTCACTTAGATAATAGTACCAACTAATTTGAGCCATGGGTTCACCCTCATACCTCATCTGGATCCGGCCTAAAGTCTGGAACGCAACGAAACTGGCTAATGTGGCTAAGGTAATATCACGAACTAATTTGAGCCATCGTTTCACCCTCATACCTCCTCTGGATCCGGCCTAAAGTCGGTGGAACTCAATGAAACTCGTCAATAGTACCAACTAATTTGAGCCATGGGTTCCTCATTTGGATCCGGCTTAAAGTCCGTGGAACTCAACAAAACTCGTCAATATCACTTAGGTAATAGTACCAACTAATTTGAGCCATCGGTTCACCCTCATATAGTGGAGCGGCCAGAGCACCAAAATTTTCGATTTAATGCACCCAGACCACATAGTCACAATTCATACACCATTGGAAAGCTGAAATTCTGAACTTTAACATTAGGCACGATGTGGGATCAAAAGTGGTGCAGTTGCCATGGAAACATATTTGAAACATATATGTCTAAATTGCAGCCAATCAAATAAGAGGACGACTCAAAATCACAATAATTACTATAACTTTTGCAAGAATGCGTCATTTTTCTTACAACCTGGCAAGGTTTTGTAGAATCACTTTTGCAAAAATTTGCATTCATTTAAATTTTGAACTTGACCTTGAATGACCTTCAAATGACCTCACATGACCTCGAAATGCTCAAATTCGAAAAAAGCGGCATAGTTTCTCGTTATTTCTTTTATACTGAAGTCCACAGAACTTGAGTGATCAACACCACATACTTACAAATTATATATCAATTGAAATGCTAGAATATTGACTTTTAATACATGGCTCAAAAAGTGCCAAACAGTAGTGTAGTTGCCATGGAAACACATTTTAAACATATATAGGGTTGTCCGATTTCCAGCAACTCAAAAAAAATGATAACTACAAAAACCTACAAAAATGACTATACATTTTGCAAGAATGGGTAATTTTATTCATAACTTGGCATGATGTTGTAAAATCACGTGTGTAAACATTGCGTTCATCAAAATTTGAATTTGACCTTAACATGACCTTCAAATGACCTCAAATGACCTTGAAATGATATAAAAATGTAAAAAAAATTGGCATAATTTCCCGTATTTCTTTTACACTATACTATATATATACTTTTATGATGGGTTTCGGGTATAGTAGGTGTCTTTAACAGATGGAAGGCAGTGTAAAGGCTCAATGTAGTGGGGATGAACCGCTTTTCCACCCGAACCCGTTAAATATTTTTAACACCAAAAAATTACAAACAAGAGGACCGTGACGGTCCTGTGCTCTGCTGACTATCTATGATGCCATAGAGTATATACTTACACCTATTAAGCCACGCAGGAAGACACTTTACCCTCTGGGTACTAGGCCAATGGACCATGTCGACAGCTATCCTTGGTGTGACCAGGGTACAAAGTGCACAGCTCGAACCAGGGACAGATGTGAAGAAGCATCATGACATTCATGAATGCATGCTTTCTAATAAAAAAATTTCTTTGGTTACCCTATGTCAAATAAAGTAGTAAAAAAAATTAGAAAAATCACTAAAAATCAGAAAATCATAGCAGCACCACCTAATATGCAGAGATAGTAGGGGTCATGAAGAGCAATGTTCCTGTGTATTTTCAAAGCAATGTGACCAGCCCATTTTAGAATAAACTGGATAATGTGAAAAATATGCTAAGTGAATAAAAAAGGAAAAAAGGAAAATGACTAAAGAACCACGTGGCTTGTGCACATGGTAGAGATTATCAAGGACAAAGTTCCTGTGTAATTTCAAAGCAATCGGACAACCAGTTTTTGAGTAAAAATGAAAAATGCGAAAAATTACCCAGAGTCGAAAAAACTAAAAAAATCAGAAAAAAATCAGAAAATGATAGCAGCACCACAGTATTGTTACACTTGATAGGGGTCATCAAGTGCAATGTTCCTGTGTAATATCAAGAAAATCGATTGAACAGTTTTGGAGAAAAATTAAAAAATGTAAAAATTACGATGTCCAAATATTCATTTTTCAAAAAATCGTAAAAAAAAATTAAAAAGTCGCAGCACCAACCTGAGCGCAAACTTGGTAGAGGTCCACCATAGGAACATTTATCCCAAAGATCTACGTAATTGGTCCAGCCCTTCTGGAGAAGAAGATTTTTGAAGTATTTTTTTAAAGTAACCAAAAATAGTTATACATCATAAAAAATCTGAAACTAATTACAGCAGCTCGTGGTTTAGACAGACTGTAGGGGGCATCAAGGGCAACGTCCCTGTGTAATTTAAAAGCAATTGAACAACAACTTTCTGCAAAAAAACGAAAAATGTGAAAAAATTACCAAGTCGAAAAAAAAAAAAAAATTCATGAAAGATCCGAAAATCGTAGCAGCACCACGCAATTTTTACACATAGTAGGGGTCATCATGTGCAATGTCCCTGTGTAATATCAAGAAAGTCCATTAAACAGTTTTGGAGAAAAAGTGAAAAATGTGAAAAAATGGCTAAGTCCAGAAAACAAAAAAAATTCTTAAAAATTCAGAAAATTGTCGCATCACAAACTTGAGCGCAACCTGCAGTGAGATTCATAGGAGAAACACCCATGCCAAATTTCAAAGCGAACCGATTTACGGTTTTTGAGAAGAAGTCGAAAGTTTACGGACGTCCGGACGCAAACGGATCGCATAGGCTCTGCTGACTGACAAGTCAGCAGAGCCAAAAATTACTGTGTAACATTATGAAAATTTAACTTGATGTACCGTTAGACACCACATCAAGGATTGGCAAGCCTATTTTTATAGGCGCACTTCCCTCCGGAAGTCTTGCCCTTTCGAGCCAATCCAATAAACAAAGACACCACTGACAATTTTTCACTGAGGCCAAGCTTGTTGATAATATCACTGAGAAGCGATCTTATAGCCTCCTTCCCACTGGTATCGTCCAGTCTGCTCAATAATTGTTTCAGAAGATCTTGCTCATCAGAAATGTCACTATATTTAATTGAAATTTTGACTCAGAAGCAAACCTATATCAATTATCAAATTCCAGAACGAATCCATACAGAAAGATTCTCTTTGTTTTCTGAAGATATAAGTGCTGTAGCTACAAATATCCACACTGACATCATGACGTTGAACAGAATAAAAAACTGCTCCTACCGCATTTACATTTAACCCAAAAATCAACCCTGTTTGGTATGGCAGTCTGCTCAATAATTGTTTTACAAGATCTTGCTCATCAGAAGTGTCACTTTTTAGGTGGGGCTCCGTAAGGAGACCCCCTCTCATGTACAATGTACATAGTAGACCTAAAAAGTTCAATATTTGAAAACCAGGAACTATTCCTGTCGTGTTAATAGTCCTGATTTGTGACAAGACTTTATTCTTAACATTTGATATCGGCAAAATAAACAAGACTGATGCCTGAAGGGTTTAATAAGAGAAAATACTCTGTCACCACTGGTCACAATTGCTGAAAATGCCTAACTGTTAGCTGAAAAAGCCTAACTGTGAGAATATGTCATCCGGCGAACGTATGTATTCTGGTGCAAACAAGAAACAGATTTTAAAAAGGTGCAAGTTATTTTCTTTCATTTGTGCTCTTAATGGTAACACTGGTATTACTGCTCATTGCTGATGTAAAATGTAGATATTCTTTATCGATCTATGCACATTATCAGGACCTTTCTGTTAAAAGAAGTTCCGTATCTTGCTTGTATTCGTGGGTGAATGTGACCTCAATTCTGTGAACACCGAACTTTTGTCAGCTCAATGAGGCTCTCCGTAGGTTTTTGCATATCCAGACAGTTACCAGTCTGAACACGTCCAAAGATGCATCAGACGGCAAAAAAACATTGAGCATTCGTTACAGTGATCTAAAAAGTCCACGAAAAAATGTAATCAAGTTATCACTTCCCCTTACAAGTCTTGTGCAAGTACGCTGTTTTGGCGCAATAACAATATGTAAGTGCTTTAAAGTTGCATTCCGCGATATTTCATACACGTACCTATCCACGTAATTCATCACTAATCATGCGTCGAAGGAGCGTTGTGCCTTCGTTTTGGTCAATAAACATGATATTTTGGCGGCAAGAAAGAGTTTTTACATTCGACCATGCAAGTGTTGTTTATAACGGCATTCGGCCATGCACAACGGTTCTAGGGCAATTCCTCGCTGATGAGAGATATATTTAGAACCAGTTGGCTCTCGCCGGTCACGTGGCGTGCGCTATATTGCGAGAGCAAAGCACAATTGCATGCAGTCTCCACGTGCTTGCAGAGCCGTCTGCGGAGACAAAGTGAAACTGTGAAATACCACTATTTTGTTGGCCGTCAACGAGAATAGAATTTTTCATGTGATTAACTGTGCTTGATCATATTTTAATCATGCATGTTCGTATCGCAAGACTCAATGATAAATGGACGAGTTTGTACGCTCATCGGTGCCTATGTTGTTTGTTCAAGCCTACGGCCTTCGCATCGTTCGAACTTGAAGTTGAAGACGATGGCATGCAGTCTTACATAATGTTCCGGTGTCAATGACAATGTTTGACACATTTATTGACGAAAAACAGCAAATAAAGCTTTTATATATGGTGCTCATTTTGACGCTAAACTTGTGCATGTTTTTATAAATTCAAGTCGCGATCGTTTGCTATGGACTGTGTTTGTGGTATATATTTTGATAGACATATTTGTTTGCTTTAGATTACATAAGTGTGGAAAACGAGCAAATGAGAACACACATGGTCGCAAACAATAACACATGATTGTCATCTTCACCGTTCACTGCAAATACAGATTCAACTTGGAACATATTGACCTCAAATCTCAGGAAACTAAATTTTTATGCAGTGAAACAAACGTCGTTTCCAATTTCAAGATTTGTCTAATTTGGTACCAGCAGTTCTAGGATGCAGGTACCTCCGTTCCATTGGTTATTAATGTTACAGCAAAGATGGTAGAAAAAGCCCTCCTTGAGGGTCGGTAAGGGGTTTCTCGCACTGGCGCACTGCTTTTTTTTTTTTTTTTTTTATTTATTTACCGTACTGGCGTAGTGGAAGCCGTCTTGTTTTACGTACTTCGTACTATCCAAAATTTTGAAAGATTTTTATTTTCCGTACTGCGTACTCTAGAAGAATAATTACTTGTACCAGCGTACCGAACCCCCCCCCCTTCTCCTTGGTTACAGTGAGCAAAAGACTATCTTCATGCTTATCTGCAGAGAGAGAGAGAGAGAGAGAGAGAGAGAGAGAGAGAGAGAGAGAGAGAGTTTTCGCCAGGATTCGTCGAGTTTCCTACCAAAAATTTTGTTTTAGGATGTTTGTTTTATTGACGATGCACTGCATTCGTAACAAATCAAAATCTGTATTTCATTTTTTCTCTCATTCTCTTCTTAGATCTTGTCAATATTATCGTCTGAATAATTTTCCTCGCGCTGTTCCTACCAACTCTACACTATAGTAGATTGTTCCAATGCAATTAAGCAATCATATATTTCGAGTTTGCATCATGGTATGATACATTTGAAATCCTCAGTATTTTTTTTTTCATCGCAAATTACCAAAATAAAAATGCGAGATAAAAAACAAACAAAACAAAACAAAACAAAAACAAAACAAACAAAAAACAAAAAAAAACAAGAAAAAAAAAACAAAAACAAAAACAAAACAAAACAAACAAACAACAAAAAAACAAACAAAACACACACACACACACACACACACACACACACACATACATGTCTTGCTGTACTGGAGAGGACCATACAGCAAACCACGTCAACTGAGGACCCCCATTTCTGCTTGCATTAAGTGACCAGTTTTACCAAATAAGGATCCAGGCTAATCTCATTTCCACAGCCATGCATACAAATGTTAAAAATATATCATAATAAAGATGACTGGCGTATGGTTTTTCCCAATTCTACCGAGGACAGTGTGTTTTTCAAGCCATAAAATTCATATTTCATCAGGATTGGCGTGTTGTGACTTGAGAGGACCAAACGTAATGTGAATTGAGAGGACCACGCGTAATCATTTTAACCAAAGGAACGCGTTACTTTTGTTATAAATTACGCGTAACTTTGACTAAAGTAATGTACTTTCACCCAAATTTAGGTGTTACTTTTGTTCAATATAACTTTGACCAAAATAACAAGTACCTTTTATCTAAACTTACGTGTTCCTTTAAAATTACAATGGTATTAGACATGTATCTTTAATTTTGCCATGTTCATCAGCTTTTTTATGTCTGTATGCCAACGCAGACATACTGTTTTTCTACGAATTCTTTCTTTCTTTTTTCTTTCTTTCTTTTTTTCTTTCTTTCTTTCTTTACAGGCAAATTTGTCCGACATTTCATTTGAAAAGTATTACACGTAGAAACTCCAAACTTGGCACAATTATACTTCTATGGATGAAGTCAGGCCTTTTTATAATGAGAGGTCATGCTTTTCAAAATTATGCAAATGAGGGCGAATTAAAGTTTTAAATCTTCAATATCTTATATACTATAGTAGATGTGGTTCCGAGTGTATAGGAATTCGATCATAGCCAGGTAAAGGTCATCTCAAAGGTCAAGGTTATGTCCAGGTCAAAGATCATGTCAAGGTCAACGGTCAATTTTAAGCTAAAATGTCATTTTTGAGGTCAAGGTTCACTTCGGGTTTAGGTCATCTCAAGGTCAAAGGTCATTTCAAGGTCAGAGGCCACTTTCGATGGTTGCTTTCTTCTTGCCATAACTTGGTCAATTTTTATCCAATTTTGATCATGTTGGGCTCAAACTGTAGCTATTGTACACTGCACATTTTTGAAACTTACATGTGACCTCTAAAGGTCAAACGTCAAGGTCATTTCGACCTTTAAAAGTTTCGTCAAGGCCATAACTTGGCCAATATCCATCCAATTCTAATCATGTTGGACTCAAATTGTAGGTATTGCAACACTGTACATTTTTATAAGAACATTTAACCTCAAAAGGGCAAAGGTCAAGGTCATTTGGCCCTTTGAAAGTTTCATCTTGTCAAAACTTGGTCAATTTTCATCCGATTTGGTTCATGTTGGGCTTAAAATTGTGGGTATTGTAACACTGTGCAATTTACATGTGACCTGTAAAGGTCAAAGGTCAAGGTCATTGGGACTTTGAAATTTGCATCCAGGCATAGGCTTAAAGTGATGTGAAGTACCATAGGATAAAAGTTGTAGCATTTGATATTTACAACTTTTGAAGGCACAGACAGATTTGCTTTGAAGCAAATCTTCTTTGCTTTTGGGGGGCCGTTGGTGGGAGCTCTGATTCTTAGTGCATTCGGCACTTCACAGTGTGTCATATTTCGTTCCATCAAAGGCAGAGATAGATGGGGCAGTTGCTATGGAGACCACATTGTCAAAGAGTGGTAACTCAAAAGCAGGACGAGCAACCTGTGCCAAAACATGTATCACATGGTTCTCCTTGTGTCTGCAGCAAAATTCCCTCATTATGACTCGGGACAGAGTGCTGACACTCTGATAACCATAACCATTTGATAACTTGGCTATATACATAACACAAAGGTTATGTGTATGGTTTCTTTATTTGGTTTGTATCAAGCCAATCATAGAATAATTTGTGATTGGTCACTCCATAGATATTTAGTAGTGTGCCCATTGAAACAGTGTTCCAGTTTGTGTGGCTGAACTGGTCACTGCTTCCTTTTTGCCTCTGCTTTGGCAGTGCCAAGCACAGAGCGAATGAAAATGGGGGGGGGGGAGGAAGTCCATTCATTGTATTACTAGATTCTAATACATTGAATGGACCCGCTTGCCTCCATAGCAGACGACATAGGCTTTTTTTTTTTTTTTTTTTGGTATGGCCTGTTTGCAACGGGCGCCTTCAGTCTCTTGCGCCCACAAGAGTCTGCCTTGGAGGCAATGCACCCCCCCCGCCAAAAAAGAAAAGAAAAAAATCCATTCGCTTTGTGGTGTCAAGCCTCTGCATAGCATAATAGATGTGGCATCACAGGGCTGGCAAGCAAGTATAGAATTTTACCACTTGTCATGTACATTCTACATCAGCATTGACAGTGTTTTTCTTGCATTCAATAGCACGGAGTGTCTATTTTGACGGTGCCGTGATTCTAGATGCTGGGACTGGTGTCACGGTACCGTTAACCCAGACTCAGGTGCTAGTGTCACGGTGTTGCAGAGGGCGCGAATTGGTATTAATCATGGCAAGTACTTGTTTGCATCTGCGCTCACTAATTCAGTTACACGTTCTATTATTCTTGAGCTTTATCAATTGAGTTATTCCAGTTGGATATTAAACTGAGATAGGGAGCTTCTATTAAGAGCACAGGCCACCAAATTGTCTTCTCTGATGATCCATGAAGATAATGGTATGAACATGATTTATTACAGATCATCAAAGACAATTTGTTGGCCCTTGATCAGAGATACATACAGCATGTGTGTGTGTGCGCAGTTCTTTTTGTTTATTCCTCCGGACCATTGTAAGGATACACACCAACAATCCGACGACCGCTTTCATACGGAGGTCCAAAATCCGGTCCTCGGTTTTAAGGAAAAACGTGGATTTGAAATCTTCAAATGGCCTAACAGTTAAATCAACTTTCTGTGAAAACAAAGGTGGTCTGTATTTCAAAATATAGCAACTTTTTGTACATAATATGAACATAAATGTCAGCTAGTGAGCGTGAATTTTAAGGATTTCTTATAATGCTTCGTATTAAAAGAAAATTTGCCTTACTGTAGCTGTAAAAGATCTATGAAAACGGGGGAAGGACATATCAAGTATGTACGCTTCCTGTTTTTAGGGAATCAAATATTCAGGTTATATACTGTTCAATCTAACAATCTAATACAGGGATATTTCAGTGTTTTGTGTGTGAAAAATATCCCTATATAAAGATGATTTAAACAAAAAATCTACATTTATTTGCATGTAAGTAAAAGATAGCAAACGATAACTTTGATGCTTTTATTTTTTGGTTGCATTTTGGTACAGTTTGAAATCCAGCGAGTTCTATCGGAGCCTTCCTCGCCAATTGTAAAATCAATCACAAAACATACATAATAGTGTCATTATCACCATTAAGAACTGATACTAAGTTTGCAGTGACTTTCAGCAAGTTGCTAATAAACCCTGGGTTCACATATGAAGTACAACAGGAGGACTGTGACAGTCCTGTGCTCAGCTGACATTGTATGCATAAGCTGGTTGTTACTGGCTGAAGCCCAAAATAAAACAAGCATGAAAAAATTGATACCCGTTTTGTAGAAGTCTGTGCTTTTATCTGGAGAAGTCGAAAATAGCTGTAAATATGAAAAAAAAAATAAATAAAAATAAAAAGTTAAAAGGTCCCCAGAAGCGCCTATGCAATTTCAAAGCAATTGGCCTGGCAATTTTGGAGAACAAGATTTTTAAAAATTGGAAAAAAATTACAAAAAATAAAAAAATTCACTGGTCCATGACAAAAAATTGAAGAAACTTGGTAGAAACCTAGCCAATGTATAACCCCATTAAGTTTTACGTGAATCTAGCTAACGCTTTTGGAGAAGAGATCCAAAAGGTAAACTACCTATGCAATCCCCATTGACTTACATAGTAATCAGTACGAATGTATGCATAAACCGGTGAGGACCCGAATTGAAAATCCCATTAAAAGTCTGGGATTTACAGCAACACCACCTTGTGAACAACTCTCTTTGACCCTTCCACAAGGTACATTTCCAGAAAGTTTCAGCATAATCTTAGAGACAGTTTTGGAGAAGAAATAAAAAATAACGAAAGCACACAAAAAGTCATAAAAAAACTAGAAAAAAAAAAAAAAACATAGCGCCATATGTTGAACAAGTTAAGGTATAGGGGTCACCATAAGTGTCCCAAATGCAATTTCGAAGCAACTGGCCAAGCAGTTTTGGAGACGATCTTTTTCTCAAGATTTGACCAAAAAGAAGAACAAAAAAATTCTTAGAAAATCCAAAAATCGCTGAACCGTGACCATTTGAACAAACTTGGTAGAGACCCACTAGAGGTACATCCCTACCAAGTTTGAAGTGAATCTGACCGATAGTTTTGGAGAAGTAGAAAATATGAATTACCATTGCAATCCCCATGGACTTGCATAGACATCAATAATGAATATGCATGCAAGCATTAACCGACAAATACCCGAACTGTAAAATTCATTGAAAATCTGGGATTCACAGCAACGCCATCTCACTAACACCTTCATTTGACCCTTCTGCAAACAATATCTCTATCAAATTTCATCATAATTTTTGTGACAGTTTTGGAGAAGTTCGAAAATAGCATAAATACACAAAAATTCACAAAACAAGAGGACTGTCACAGTCCTGTGCTCACCTGAAGTAGTTCTTGAGTTAACAGTAAAATACATGTAAAGGAATCTGTCACCTTTGTTATGAGTTCATGGTCACCTATGTGCTGTCTAAGTCAGGCCATTGGTCAAATAGTTCTCAAGTTATGTGAACAGCAAAATTAATGATAATGGCCTTGTGACCTTGGAAATGTGTTCAAGGTCACCTAAATAGTCTTGCCCTCACAAAGGACCATAGTCATGTGCAACATCAATGCCCTCTAAGTCAGGCCATTGGTCAAATAGTTCTCAAGTTATGTGAACAGTAAAATTAATGATAATGGCCTTGTGACCTTGGAAATGTGTTCAAGGTCACCTGAATAGTCTTGCCCTCACAAAGGACCATAGTCATGTGGAACATCAATGCCCTAACTCCAATAGTTTTTAAGTTAGCAAGTGAACAGTAAAATCTGCACAAGCGGCCCTGTGACCTTTGGAATTAGGTCAAGGTCACCCATGTACTGGCTCAGTCTGATCCTCACAAAGGACAGACACCATGTGCAACATCAAGGTCCCACCTTAAATAGTTCTCAAGTAATCAATTGAATAGTAAAATTCATGCAAGTGGACCTGTAACCTGGGGAATGAGGTCAAGGCCTCTTGTGCACTGTCTTAGTTGGGCAGCATAAAGGACAACTAGCAGGTGCAATATCAAAGTCCTAGCTCAAATAGTTCTCAAGTTTTCATATGAACAGTAAAATTTATGTAATATTTAGTCATGGACTCCCAATTTGACATTTCAAGGTCACTCAAGGTAAAAAGTAAAGCACCAAAATAAACCCTATAGGGTACTTTCCTACACATGTTCAATAGTAACCACACACCTAGGATGCACCATTACCCAGATATAAGCTAATGTTGCTCATGTACACCAGTGCAATGGCCGCCACCGAAGTTCAATGTCAAGAAAATCCATGAATTAAAATATCATCAAATGAACAAACTTGACTAAACTGAACATAAACTCTAACTTCATTCCCATTTTGAAGATATCTGTGAGTGAGTTCCTGAGAATGAAAAAACCATGAAAAAATCAAAATACAAAAAAAAAAAAAAATAATAATAATCGTAGTACCACCTGGCGATCAAATTAAGGTCTTGGGGTCCCCAGAAGTGTCCTTGTAAAATTTCGAAGCAATTGGCCAAGCAGTTTCAGATCAATTTTTAAAAGATTTATAAGACTGGAGCATGACAATTTGAACAACTTTGATGGAGACTCACCCAAGGCACATCACCATTGACCACCAAGTTTAAAGTGGATCTAGAGATCAGTTTTTGAGAAGTCGACAATATAAATTGTTGGGTTTTTGAAAAGTCAAAAATGTGAATTGTGAGCAGACGACCAGGGACGGACATCCCACCCTCCTAAAAGTTCATCTGACTTACAACTGCGCTAAAAATTACAGCGCCATCTATTGAACAAATTAAGGTTTAGGAATCCCAAGAAGTGTTCCTATGCAATTTCAAAGCAATTGGCCAAGTAGTTTCCAAGAGGATTTTTTAAGATTTGCCCAAGAAATGGAAAAAAAAATTCCTACAAATATAATAATTATTGGACCATGTCTATTTGAACAAACTTGGTAGAGACTGACCCAAGGCACATCCCCACCAAGTTTGAAGTGGATCTGGTGACCAGTTCTTGAGAAGTCGACAATGTAAATTGTTGAGTACGGTCTGAGGACCACAAGATAAGCTCAGCTGAGCTAATAAAGTGTAGATTTGTTCAAAGCGGCCACACTTGACATTTCGTTTATTGCTCTCTCATCAGTCACTCAGTTAAAACTTACACAACAATTACATAACTTAGGGATAGTTCAACATTATGATCATTTTTGAATTAGTACTTAGGGTACTAAATTTCATGACCCTCCTCCCTCCCCCAAAATTAGTACTTTAAAAATGATTTGCCCCCCAAATCATAGCAAAATTGCACAAAACAGGCCAAAAATTGACCATCATTTTCCATATCCTGTGAAAGTGTACAGGCCCATTTAACCCCCTCCCCCCTTGCGTACTGTAAGTACTAATTCAAAAATGATGAAAATGTTGAACCATCCCTTAGTGATACTCGTAATTTCACACATATAGATTCAACTCCTTCAAATTCAACTGTAGTAATTTTAAATCTGACTTGAACTTGAGCTTATGAAATAAACTTTAAAATGGTTTCAGATTATCCAAATTCGATTTCTTTTTGTTATCAAAAAATATAACTAGAGGGCTGTGTGTACAGCCCGTGCTTAGCTGAGCTATGGCGTTAGCCGAGTGGGCTGATTAACTGAGTGGAGCTGATTTCATGACTACCAAGAAAGTGGCCGAGCGGATACAGAGAAGGGGATCGTCTAAGTAGCAAAAAAAACTTCTTGACACATCATGCTGAAAGCAAATTAATCTATCATAAAATGGCTCTGTGACCTCTGGAATAAGGTCAACCCTTTAAGATTTGCTCCAAAAAGAACAAAAAATTTCATGAAATATCTAAAAATCACAAGACTATGACCATTTGAATAAACTTGGTACAGACCACCCCAAGGTACATTGCCACTAAGTTTGAAATGAATCTGGCTCATGGTTTCGGAGGAAGTAAAAAATGTGAATTTGCATTAGAATGCCCATTGACTTACATAGTAATCAATGGGAAAGGTGCACTTACAATTAGTACCCGAATTGAAAAAAAAAAAAAAATCATGAATCTACAGCAGGGCCACCTGGTGAACAACTTTGTTTTAGCCTTCCACAACGTACATTTCCCCCCAACTTTCAGCTTAATCTAAGTGACGGTTCTGGAGAAGTCCAAAATAGCGAAAACACACAAAAGTTCATAAAAAATTCTTTAAAATTGCAGCACCACCTGGTGGACAAATTAAGAACCAATTGACAAATCCAAAAATCACTGGACCGTGACCATTTGAACAAACCTGTAATCAATAGGAAAGGTGCACTTACCAATAAGTGTCCGAATTGAAGAAATCGTTGAAAATCAGGAATCTACAGCAAGGCCACCTAGTGAACAATTTTGTTTTACCCTTCCACAACGTACATTTCCCCCAAGTTTCTGCTTAATCTTAGTGATGGTTCTGCAGAAGTCAAAAATAGTGAAAACACGAAAAAATTCATAAACAAAAGGAAAAAATATCGCAGCGCCACCTGGTGAACAAATTAAGAAGTTGAAGTCCTTATAAGTGTTCCTGTGTGATATCAAAGCAATTGGGTCAGGGGTTTTGGAGATTTTTTAAGATTTGCCCATAAAAAAAAAGAGCAAAAAAATTCATAAAAAATCCAAAAATCACTGGACCATGACCATTTGAACAAACTTGGTAGAGATTCCCCCAAGGTACGTTGCCATCAAGTTTGAAGTGAATCTGGCTGACGGTTTCTGAGAAGTCAAAAATGTAATTGTGGATGGACGGACGAAGAGTGATGGCAAAAGCTCAGCTGACCGACAAGTCAGCTGTGCTAAAAAGGGAACATTTTTGATCATGTTGATGTGTTATCTTTTATACAACTTCTAACATTTGTATCTCAGTAACAACAATGCAACAAAATATATATATAACCAAAATAAAAATCAGGTCCTGTACTTTCTTTCATTCATAATATAATCTGTAGTTTGCCTCAAAGTATATGTTGATATTCCTTAATATGTAGGCAAATAGTCAAAATTATTTTGAACTAGAATTTACCAATTTTGCACAACAAAAAATAAATGTCTCCCTGTGGAATGCTTATCCAGTTCTTGAGACATTAGAGGCAAGAAATGCTGATTGGAAGCTGTCCAGGTAAACAAAATACAATCCTAAACTATGTTTGACCATTGACATATATTATCCCATCAAGTTTCGTCACCTTTTATTATGAACTTCATGTTTTATTCCAAAGAAATGAAATTCACCCATGTGAGCCTGTGACCTTGAGAATCAGGTTCAAGTGACCCAGATAGCATCCTAACCTAGATCCGCCAAATTTCAGCACACTTTGTTATGCTTTATCATACAGTAACAAAATTCACCTAAATGACAATGACCTTGAGAATAAGGTTAGGTGACCATATCCCTCCAAACATTTGATTACGGTACACCAGTAAGCTGCCCCACCCAAAGGTGGACTGCTGTTGGCCCCTACCCATCCCAGGTCTCGTCCAAAGACATATTCCTACCCAGTTTCATGCACTTTTGGCAAGTTCTTCAAAAGTGATTGCACAGAAAGAAATTCACGAGTGAATTTTGTGAACTCCTTAGAGTTATTGCACAGAAACAATAAGTGTTGAACAACAACTACTACAAATAGACAAGCACAGAACAAACTGGCACTAAAACAATGTCTCCTCACTGCCACAGGGAGACAAAACAATGAGAAACTCTTTTCTTCACCTTCATAGTTGTTCTGTCAGCAATGAAGCTAAAAGGCATTTCTACAGAGCCAAAAAGGGCATCTTAACTTTATAATCTTCACGGAAATATATATTTTAAAAGTGAATTCAGAAAGTATAATCTGGGTGAAAATGTATACTTTATTAGTGGATTTAGAAAATCCGTTGAAGGAAACTGTCAGGCCTCACAAAATCATTGGTAACATGTCATGCATCCTTAATTACACTGTTCACACATACAGCTAGATGTCAAGTTTTCTTACAGAAAACAATGGATTGGCATCAGGTTGACATGTACATTGTAACTTAGCGGTGTTCTCCACAGATGAGTTTTTTTAGAAGGATTATAAGTTTGAAGCATTTTTGATTCAAGATTAACTTGGCGAACTCGTCACAAATCATTTCACACAATGGGTCATTTCAAGAGTCACAGAAAATAACTGTTAACAATAACGCATTGACCATGCAAATACCCCTTGGCAACCTCCACATAACACTATTACAGTACAAAACAAGAGACCCACTCTGGGCTCTGATTGTGTATGATATACTTGTTTAATACATAAAACTCCCCATTTTTTCCCCCAAAAATTGTCAAAAACCCCCAGACACAGAGAACATGATATGTATCTTGTTCATCAGTGCTAAAGTACTCTTGGCAAAAAGGTTGAAACAGCTAAAATTAGAAGTTCAAAATGAACTGGCTGGTAATGCAGTATCTCAGACTTCAGTGTCTTGCAACAGAATTACAAACTCTTTTTTTTTATATTTGAAATAACAACTCTGTGCACCTTGCAACTCAAACAGAACAGGTCATGTCTTATATGGACTGAGTTTACCTTAAAGACATTTTCTCTTGCATGTCTACAGTTACCCTACTCAGATCCTGCACAAAGAACTTATATAAAAAACCTCTTGGCCATTTTGGATGACAAGTGAGATCTGGACTCCAGCCATTGGTGTGGATCAATGACCATTCACTGAAAATGATTCCCTTTGTTTCAACTAACCGTCCACTGTAACCTCTAGGTGAACACCAAGTGACACTGCACCCTTTGGTGAAAATTAGAATAATACACCAATAAGGCCATGATATGAAAAGGGCAATAATTATTCTCCTTTTGCACAACATCAATATCATGTGTTCAGGCATTGGCCTCAAGGATGTGGCAACACCTGCTTCCAGTTGGTAGTGATATCGCCAAGTACACTGTGGCATAATTATGATTTCAAAAACCCAGGAGAATGCAGATATACAAATTTGGTATGCTATGCTAAAAACATTTGACCAAACTCTTTGCCATTAAAAAGTTATCAACCAAAATATACCCATCCACCGTGCTAACTACTGTGGGAGTACCAGCCTGGAACAGCGCTGCCCTCATGTGGCCAATCCCAGCAACAAATATTGTAAAAAAGGGAGAATTAAGAATCAAAAGGGTAAGTAATGGCTGTGACCATGGACACAAAACTAGATCAGCACACTGAAATGTGCACTGTGTGATGAACATTTTTTGCTTCATTTTTTTCTGTAAACAGTAACATGTTTCTGTGCAACTGCTTTGTATGAAGAAAGCTTGCCACTTCATGTTCCCAACTGTCATGAAACAGTTGAGGTCTGTGGTATTGGGCAAGGAACACAGCTAAAGTAGCTTCTTTGTCTAGACTTTTATTACACTGCTCTACCTACAGAGGGCAGCACAGGCTGAGGCTGCCTGGCCAAGGGAGCATGCATTATCATATCTTGTATATAAGAGGAGGTGTCCAGAAGCACCCTGTAACATCCCCTTCGTATTATAAAAAAGAACTTAGGATTACGATGAGGTCAACTTAGTGTTGACATGCAAGTTGTCCTTAAAATGTCTGTCATCTGATAAGATAACCTCACATAAGATCTATGTAAATGTCTCCGGAAATGTCTATTCTATCAACCGATCAAACTACGAGCAAAGTATGATTTGGCTCATCAATCTATATGGAGTTGTTGAATGACCACAAACGTACATTCAGGCAGTCCAATCACACTGAGGGATCAAAAATTTTTGGTTTTTTAACAGGACGACCAGATTTAGTGGTATAGGGTTCTGTAGCTGGCAACTGTCCACTTAAATGTGGGATAAGACCATTGTGACAGTTGCTAGAGTCCTGTGGCAAGGTACTGTCAACAGCAGCTGGAGTAGGATCCTTATTGGTAGGTTGTCTCGCGGTATCGGTACTTGCTGGGGGCTCCATGTCGGCTATACCTGTAGGCACGGCTGGTGGATGTTGAGCTATCGGAGCATGATGAGGTTGTGCGGGTGTCGGGAACATGGTAACAGCAGATGGAGATACATTTAACTGTTGAGAAGGTGGAGGAGCTGCTAGACGGATGTGAGCACGGTTGCGCCTTGTTTTGCCTGAAGAAGTCTCTACCACATATGAGCGTGGTGTATTTTGTTTTATTACAGTGCCGTATAGCCAGGGCTGTCCTTTGTTATGTGGTGACGGCTTGAGATATACAGAATCTCCTGGTGAGAGATCAGGGAGCTCTGTAGTGGCATTATTGTCATAGGAGCATTTGGCTTTCTGGCGTTTAGTCTCGATTTGAGACTGAATGAGATTCGATTGGGCGCTATTCGTGATCAACAGCTGTTTTGATATAGGTATAGTGGTCCTTGTTCGGCGTCCTATGCAGCGTTGAGCTGGACTGAGGGAGTGTCCCTGTTGAGGGGTGTTCCTGTACAGCAGTAGAGCCATATTGAAGTCTGTAGATTTTCTCATGAAGTTCTTGACCACCTTGACTGCTGACTCAGCTTTACCATTTCCTTGAGGCCAATATGGGGAAGATGTCACATGATTAATCCCATATTCATCACAAAATTTAACAAACGTGGCACTGGTGTACTGGGGAGCGTTATCGGACAAAAACGTTTCTGGGATCCCGTAACGTGCAAAATGGGCTTTGGTTTTCTCCACAACAGTTTCTGACAGAGTATCTGGGAGTTCATCTACCTCTATAAAGTCGGAGAAATGGTCAACAGAGACCAAGTAGTTTTGTGACTTATAGGTGAACAAATCTTGACTCACAAACTGCCAGGGATACTCAGGTATGGGTTGGGACAGCATTGGTTCTTTAGAATGCTGTGGTGCATATTGCGCACATTGTCCACAGTTATTACACATGTCTTTTATGGCTGCTTGCATGCCTGGCCAGAAGATTATGTCCTTACACATTCTGATGTTACTCTCAGCTCCTGAGTGGGCGGCATGTACTTTGGCAAGCATGGTTTTTTGCATGGGAGCTGGTATAACTGCTTGGGACCCGCGATATATTATCCCATCTGTGATTGACATTTCATCCCGGAAATTCCAATATGGCGTGAGAGAGACATGCAACTTAGATTTATCCTTGGGCCACCCATTAGAGATGACCGTGGCAAGGTGAGCCATTGTTGGGTCCTCTTTAGTGGACCTCTGTAGTGCTTGCATTGTTTTGGGTGTAAGTTCGGAATTTGGCTGCCGGTCACACTGTTCAATGTTTACACGGAAAGCTCAAAACTAGTCGGTGTCGACTCATTCCTGGTGAGTAGGGGGGCCCTTGAGAGAGTGTCTGCTAATACTAAGGAACTGCCCTTTTTGTATATGACATTAAGTTTGTAGCGTTGAAGACGTAGCATTAGCTTCTGTAGGCGTTTTGGGGCTTTGGCTAGGGGTTTCTTGAATATTGTTTCGAGAGGCTGATGGTCAGTGTGGACATTTACCAATTTTCCATACAGCCACATGATGGAGCTACTCATGTTGAGTGTGGTAGATTGGTATTACCCCTATTATCACTCAGGTTCACTTACACTGCTTGTAGGTACTGCTTGTGAAGCCTGTCATTCACTGCTGGCTGATTAGGACGGTCCTTGAACGTTGAAGTGTAGCAGGTTGGGCTGCTAAAGTTCAAAACCACTTCTGACACCAAGTTGAGGTCTGTGGTATTGGGCAAGGAACACAGCTAAAGTAGCTTCTTTGTCTAGACTTTTATTACACTGCTCTACCTACAGAGGGCAGCACAGGCTGAGGCTGCCTGGCCAAGGGAGCATGCATTATCATATCTTGTATATAAGAGGAGGTGTCCAGAAGCACCCTGTAACAAAACCTCAATTTCCCTGTCACAAATGAAACAATTGTGTCAATTTAGGATGACCCATGTGTATCTTAAAGACATCTTCGACATATACCTGTAGTTGTCTCTTCTTTGATCCAATATATAGAACTCTGGTATATTCTTAACATTTCAAGCACAACGTAGTAGACTAGTTACTTGTGTAACTCCCAAATCTACCAGCCCTTTTTCTTAATCATGCGAGTCCCAGAAGTTTCCTTCCAGTTGTGTAACACATGGCAGTCACTCGTTTTTGCATTTATAGTACATCTAAAACTACTCAAAATTGTGGCCCCAGTCACTGCGCTAGTTTTTTCCTTTTGTTTATTTTGTTGTACACAAAATCTTTCACATTTCTCCATGTTCTGTTTTGTAGATCAATATTTGAGTCAATTGCTGCCTGGCATGCATCTTTGCCTGGAACCTTCATCAGTCTCATGAATTTCCCAAGATTCTTGTCAACAGCAGTCACTTCAGCCTCTGACCACTTCCTTTTAACTGTAAATGAAATAAATACAAATAAGTACACAAGTGCTTTCAGCAGAATTATTATTAATGTCAAGCATTATGACATTTCCCTCATGAATTTTGACATGAGTCATTCCCTAATCCCAAGATGATTCAAGACACATTTTAAACTTTCTTCTTCCATTCATCCCAACAAGTGCATCAAGTAGGGATTGGAACAATAAATATCCCCTTAGAGAGTTGATCCTACCTAAAAACAGTACAATTCTTGCATAATGGACCCTATTGCTAGCCAGCAATATTTCTGGTGCCAGCACAAATATTGGCTGGCAATGGCTGGCAATGGAAGAATGCTCGATCCCAAGCTCTCATCACGAACTTGGTTGATCCTAAAAGATACATCGTACATAGCTAGCTAGCAAGTCATGTGGCTAGCTTCTCACACAATTACCATGCTAGAATCTCTCAATGTTAAAGGCCCTTTTACAAAACCCCTTTCTCCTGCGGGAGAATGACCTTGGCCTGGGACAGGGACACACAGGTGCGCTGAACCAGCCTTTCATCAAAGTGCTAAATAAACTATGTGGTCAACTGGTGAGGTTGAGGTTGTTCACACCATTTACAGGGTCATAGCCATCTACACACCACATTCAGGCTGGGTCAAGGTGCTGGGAATAACAGTAATTGTGACTTTGATACTTCTCCTACTTCTCCTTAATACACATTATGTTTGATCTCTCAGATATTAATTTCATGGGAGATGCAAAAGCTGCTGTTTAGTTCAGTCAACCCTGTATGTTATGTCCACACCTAGCACAATCTATCAACATGCTAATATGTGGCACTTCACTTTTCCCATAAGTTTTTCTGATTTGCCTGTCCTGTCAAGGCTTCTGAGTAATCACAAAGAAAAGTATTCATCATAAATAAAGAATTACTTAAAATTTCTCATCTTTGTGTCAGAATACAAATACTATTAGGTTGATATAACCACATATTGGATAGGCAGGTGGCTTTATAAATCCCAAAAGCCAAAAAATAGACATTAGTTTTGACAATGTTCCTAATGTCTTGTGAACAGAACAGTACTGTTGCTGATATAACATGGACAGAACACAAATTTACATGGTCAGAATGTTACATGGACAGATCCATACTATCCAAGACACATCATGAATGATGCATTCTAAAATGATTGAGTGCAGTAGCCAATCAAGATTCCACAGATAGCGTCACATGACCAGTTTAGATTCGTAGACTCAAACTGGTTTTAAGTGAATCTAAACTGGTGTGCCTTTACAAGATATTTGGATACTAGATCAGATAATCAGTAAAACGTCTGTCAAGATACGTGCACAAAGCGACTGTGTGTGTGTGTGTGCCTGGACTGTCACCAATGTTTATTTTTGAACTTGTTTTTCATTTTCCGTAATTAAACAAAAGCCTGTGGTTTTATCTTAATAATAAAAAAGCAGAAAACACTGGGAAAACAACGTTTCATCTAATTTCCAAAGCTCCCAGGCCTTTACACCAGTTGCTAGCGTGCACATGCAAATGGCATGTGTTGAGGAGCACTGTTTCTCATATTAAAACTTTGTTGACATCACCAAAGTGATGACGTTCTGGCATTGCATTTGCATTGACACACTGCATGAGAGTTGGTAGGCCTATTTCTCAAGTCCATTCCTACATGTTCATTACATTTTGGAGCTATAATAAGTTTTTTTTTGCAGAGCTAACATTTTAGAATAAGCTTTAAGTAACCCTGCTCGCTTCGGGTGACAGAATCTAAACCGTTCAGGCAGCCCTGGAACCTAGAGCTGCGCTCTCGGTCATAGTATTACGCAGGATTTGTGAATCTGGGTGTGCAAACTCCCATTTTCATACAAAACTGGGTGTGCACCTCCTATCATCTCCATTATAAATATATTCAAACCTGGGTGTGTTTTAGAGAAATTGGGTGTGCAAAACACACCTGCACACCTGGCTGGCTGATACACTGCTCTCGGTTCCAGGGCTGCCCGAATGGTTTAGATTCTGTCACCTGAACCTCGCAGAGTCACTTTAAAGCTATGTTATAACACGTGTACAATAAGTACATTTTAAAACATGGCCAACATAATTAATCATTGCCAAAATAGCTCAACACTATGGCGTTTCATGTTACATGGACAGAAATTCTGCAACTTGATCATCTTATACTCCTGGGAAAAGAACAGGTGCCACCCCCATTGGTTTAACATGGGCTGCTCTAAATATGGCTTTTTACATCAACAGCATAGCTTTATAACAGGGTATGCCTGAGCAGTTATACAAGAACAAAAAAAATGTCCTGGAAAGAAGATAACAGCCAGAGAGGTGTGAAAGTGAGTCTGGTATTGGGGTGCCTTATGAGGCCCTGGCACTACTGGGATAAATGTGAATCCACAATGCCACGGCTTATGGGTCATACACAGCTGTTTGAGTTTGACATACATAATACTTTATTTGCTTTCAGCACCCTTACTGGGCCATCGCAATACATGTCAATGTGAACCACCAGCTACATCAAAGTGGTGCCATCTGGTGGTCACTAGTAAAAATATGATAAATACAATAATAGATTACTATTCTTCGTACAATAAAAAAAAAGTGAAAACTTTGAGCAACTACTAAATTTTACTTTACATCATTGTCTTTTGATTGTCCATATTGCATAAGGGCACAGGAATTTTATTGTGTGTTTCCCATGTTCCGACCGACCCTATTTTAGGCTGTGACCCTAACAATAAAAAAATCTAGCTTTTTTTCATGTTTGCCGACCGACCCACACTCCAACACCCTGTCTATCAAAAAAATTGACTCCTTATGAAAAAAAGAAACATAATGCTGATGATAAAAAGAAAAGATAAACACAATATTGAAAGTTATTATTTTCAAGTGCTTACATGAATAGTTGCTTGAGGTGATATCGAATTTTTCACCTTAAAAGCGCCAGATGGTGCAAAAAAACTGTTATAACAACAGCTTCCCAATAAAATTATAAGGATCACGGAACTTTTTTTCTTTTCTTGTTTTATTTTCAACCGACTGTCCGACCCACTTTTTAAGAGACAGGGACATGGGAAACACACAAATAAATACCAGTGCCCTAATGTACATACTGCATTTCGATTGAGAACCAGAGATGTCCTCAGATAAGGCATAGAAGTCATATTCTACACACATTAGGGCACTGTTTTTTATAGTTTGAGGGTGTCCACTGCACCAGTCATTGCAGAAAATTGCACATATGATATGACTTTTCACAGGACGCCTTTGTAAAGTTTAGAATCACAACCTGCAAGATAGTATATACCATTCATGTTACAAAGACATACATTTGCCATACCTGCAGTTTGCTTTCTGATCTTGGGACCTGGTGTTACTGTCACCTGAGGAGTTACAGTAGACGCATTGTCCTCCTCTGCCTCGGAGTTTTCTGTTTCTCCCTCGAGTCCTGGGACAAACATTCATTAAATTAGATTTGAATTTCAGCAATTAATGGAAGTTGAAAGTCTCAAAGAATACTGTATAATTATGTAGTCCCCTCATAGTTGAGCAATTGGTGTTAAAGCCTTTTGAGCACTAACATTGACCAAGAAAATCAACTCTTTTCGCAAACTGTGTTATGAAATGTTGAGCAAGTGCAAATATTTGTTTCCATGCGAATAAAGAGATAATTCAATAACGTTATATATCTGCTTTTTGGAGTTACATACTACATTGATACGCTCTGCTGTTGCCAATATCCAATCTCTTGAGAGACAAAAGGTCTAATGATACATGGTTTGCATCAAGGAGAGACCAATACATGTACATTTGGCGAGACATACACACATACATGTCTTGATGTACTGGAGAGGACCATGTTACAAATCATATCTACTGAGGACCTCAGATCAGCTCACTGTCAGTGAAAAATATGTACCTCCTTGTGTAGGGGCAACCTAATGACTGTATAGACACTTATTCCTATGCCAATTAAAATGATATAAAGCCAAAATTGCATATGCAACTAGAGCTTTCTGATCGCAAGCGATTGATGAAATACCCCCAACAAGGACCTATACCTCTAGTCCCTTTGTACTCGGAGATATCTATTGTATCCACGATTCCTGTCTTCATGCACATGTACCCATCATGCTTAGTAACTGTGCCAAGTTTGAAAGAAAGAGGTGCAATGGTGTAGCAGGGGAGCGCACACAAGATTGTGTCTAGAACAACAAACATCACTTTGCACTTGGATATATCTATTGTATCTGACATTCCTGTCTTCATTCACATCTACCTATCATGCTTAGTAACTATGACAAGTTTGAAAGAAATAGGTTTAACATTATATGAGGAGTTAGGAACAGTCAAGATTGCATATGAACAGGTGGGTTGCGTCACAAACAGTAACCACTTTGCACACACAGATATCTAATGCATCTGAAATTCCTGCCATCATGCACATCTGTTCATCAAGCCTAGTAACTGTGCCAAGTTTGGAACAAATTGGTGCATTGGTGTAGCAAGAGTTGCACACACAAGATTGTATTTGAAGTCAGGTTGCATTCCAAACAAAAGTCACTTTGCACTTTTGAGATATCTAATGTAGCTGAAATTCCTGTCTTTATGCACATCTATCCACCAGGCCTGGTATTTGAGCTTAGTTTGAAAAGAAATTGGTGTAACACTGTAGGAGTTCTGCACACAAGATTGCATCTACAGATGGACAGACAAGCTCATTCCAGTATACCCCCCCCCACCAAAAAAAAAAAAGACAAATGTTGTTTGTGAGAGGTATAAATAGCATTATATTTCATGATTTTATTCAAATAAAAATTCTGCAGTTTTTATTTTCCCAAACCATGATAAGACAAAAAAACACAAAAATATCCCAGCGCATGAACTATTAATCCATGCATGGATACCTGGCCCATATGCATAAAGTGATGGCTTGTAAAGGTATCTTATTACATAATTCGCCTAATTCTCAATATTTTTTTTTTCAATTTTCTTTCCTTCAAGTTATGAACCGTGAAGGCATCGGGCTTATACTGTAGAACAAAGTACTAGCATTGGTCTGGGAAAATCTCTTGATCCAAATGTGAACACATGCAAGTTACTGCTATAATAAGGGCACCTCAGTGGTTAGCATGCTGGCCTGTCACCACCGAGACCCGGGTTCAATTCCTACCAGGGACAGGGAGTTTTAATCCAGTGAAGCTCCACTCCTGCTGAGCTGCTGAAGTTTTCTGCAGAGGCTCATTTTCTCCTACTGCAAGTTTGGGAATAATTGAGCTAAGATCTTGCTTACTCCACCTTAAGGAAAAATTGGATTTTAAAACCAAACAAAAAGTTGCCAATGTAGCCACGGAGTATAAAGATGTCTAATTTATTATCATCATTACTTGCTTAGTTTTCATTTCCCCAACGGCAATGCTCTAGAAAATTGGGAAAGTAATTATTTATTTGTTCTTACACAATATATAGTGACAACTTATTGCTGCTCCAGATTTATTTTATGGGGATATTATAGGGACACATTTGCCCTACCTGCAGTGCCCTTCCAGGTCTTACAGGCTTGTGTCGAGGTCACCTGACAAGGTAGAGTGACTCCAGCATCCTCCTCGGTGTCAGAGTTTTCTTCATCTTCAAAGACTCCTAAGGTGAATGCACATTGGACAGCATATAAAAGCCCAAGAAAGTGCACAAAAATTAAGCCTATGAAATAGACAAACTACTGTGAGCAGTGTTTACAGTCTGGATGAAATGTTTTTTCTTGCTTCCATAAAAGATTTATAGAGTTCTGACTGTAAACACATGGGAATGATGGTTTTATTTGTCCAATGATTGTGTAACTTTTCTATTGTGATTAACAACAATAATGTCAAGGTACTTTGAAAATTTATAACACCAATTTCATCTGATTACATTGAAATGTTGATATAAAGTGCTCACAAATTTCAAACTTATTGGGTAAACCTAAAACAGCATCGACAAAATGGTGATGCACCTATCGGCGATATTGTCAACTCCAAGGTTTAAGGTTATACAAACAGATATATGTAGCTATGAAGTTTTGTGCCAAAAGCCTTTGCTTGTTTATATTAACTTACCCTGGTGAGACAAAAATTACAAATGATGTTCTGTTTGAATATTAAATGCAAAAATAATTACCATCTGGATCATAATTTATGTCCTCTAGAGATTTTCCTTTGAAGTCTGAAATTTCCCCGCTGTCTATCCCAATCAGCAGACGGCTGACTTTAGCAAGCTCAAGTGTTTGGTATGGCAGTCTGTAAAATTCTCTGTGAACATTGATATCATGTCCTAAAAATTTTGCCAGGATATCCAGTTTGTTCTTTTGAAGGTTTAGTATCTGGCTGACTGTAGCAATGTGCTTTCTCAGATTGGTAGCAGTAAGCAAATCTGGCTTTTTTGCACCACATTCTGTAGCAAATTTATGCAATACCCGATCACCACGGATGTTTGATTCACTTTGGGGTATTGCAAACACATAGTTGTTTGTCTCTAGCACTTCTGCCTCTGACCTTGTGGCCATAAGTACTTCTATATTGCCTTTCACTTTTGGAGTCAGAAGCATTGGTACCCTTCTGCCTCTCTTTCCTCTTAATTCTAGTCTGGTCATTTTTGTCACAAGTGCCTTCTCTAATGATGAAAGACTTTGGTATATGTCATCCTGCATAGGCCCAGGATCTTTGAGATACTGAAGGGTATTTACCTCTAGTCGTCCTGCTTCACCAGACCTTTTACGGTTGAACAACACTACCTTTGCCAAACTTGACTGAGCTAACAAATACCAATCCTGTCTGGTCACTTTCCCTTGTAGCTTTTGGACAGTAGCAGTGCAAACTTCGTCCAGATGTTTGTTTAATTTTTGTAGGTCTTCTGTCACAGGTATGGCTGGAGACTTGTCCCATTTCCTTTCATACAATGTACTCCGAGCTTGTGCAGAAACTTGGTAGCCCCACTGTTTTTCATAGACTTTCAAGAACTTCTTTGATTTCTTTTCTAATATGCTGTCCTGTTTCTTAATTCCTTCGCCTTCCAGAATTTCAGCGCAGTTCTTTAAAGAATGGCCAATTTTGATGGCTAGTGATGGGGTCTTGTACTTGTTACTTTCTTCATTAAATCCACAGATTTCCTTCACAACATCTACAAGTGGATCAAAGCAGCTTGGCTGAATACACTCTGTCAAGGTGACGACAGGGACAGTAGACTTTTTGCTGTTCCTCATCCCATCTACAACTTTCCCAAGTTCCCTCATTTTTTGTGAAATATGATTATACATATGTTTTTCGGGGGCATGTTTTGAATATAGTTTGGACCCAAATTTCAGAATCAAACTGTCATTCTTGACAATCATTGTAGTTGGGTCTACATTCATGCGTGCAAGAACATTTTTTTTCAGTCCATGAGAAGCATCTGGGGCAATGGGAAGGAGCATAGCGCTGCTAGCTTGACAACGCTGTCTCTGTCTTTGATCTCCTTCCTGCCTACACGGGCATCTTTTCATATGTTTATAGAGAATGGGCTTTTTCACAAAAGCCAAGCAATATTTGCATGGTATGTATTCAGCATGTGAACACTCCTTGGATGGCCTCTTCATTGTTACTATCTCCCCACTTGTATTTTCCAACACTTGGAGATTATGGTGAAAATCACCTTTGTTTTGAATTTCATAAAGGAGACGTTTCCGCTCTTTACCTCTCTTGGGAAAACTTAAGGCTTTTGCAACAAGAAGCTCAGTCATATGCTTTCTTTCCAGATGTCTAGGTAACTTGGACTGTGGCTGCTTGCAATAAACACAGAAGTTTTTTTTGTTCCATTTTCGTTTTCCATGGAGGTTGGTAGCAAGTTTTACTTGAATTTTTTTGGAACTTGTTGAATCTGCTTCCTGCAGTACCTCATCCTGCACATTGTAATACGAGTCCTCTTCCGATTTACTTGAATCTGGTACATTAATCTGTCCTATGTCTTCATCTGAGTCACTCATATGTTCAATGTCCTCTTCTGATTGGCTTGAATTTGGTACCCATTCGTCCTCTTCATCTGAGTCATTATGTTCAATATCCCCTTCATCTGAGTCATTATGTTCAATGTCTTCTTCATTTGAGTCATGTTCAATGTCCTTATCTGGTACATCCTCTTCCGATTTGCTTGAATTTGGTACCCATTCGTCCTCTTCATCTGAGTCATTATGTTCAGTGTTCTCTTCATCGAAGTCATTATGTTCAATATCCTCTTCATCTGCGTCAACATGTTCAATATCCTCTTCATTTGTGTCATGTTCAATGTCCTTATCTGGTACACTCTTGTCTGTAGACATGGTAGAGTCAGCCACACAAATGTCCTGTTCACATGAACCTGCCTCATGTTGAGAATACGCATCACGATGTTCATCAGTTGAATCTGGGACACAAACAAGAAGTCCACTTGCACCTGGCTCATGTTCTGAATACCTGTTGCTATGCTCATCAGCAGAATCCAGGGTTAATCCATGTTTACTTGAACTTTGCTGAGGTCCAGACTCATCGCCCTGCAAATAAAAAGAAGTTCAAATGCTATAACTCTGACCCCCCCCCCCCGTCAAATATTCTGAAAAAGTAGAGGAGTAAGAATTGATCTTCGTGGTGTTTGGTGGTCACTTTTGTATTCTGGTCACACAACATTGCCATCCTATGCCCTTCATCAGGAGAGAATGTAGGCTACCCGCTCCCCTGATGAAGGGCCATCTTTGGGCCCGAAACATGTCGGGGGGGGGGGGGGGGATAGGGTAGGCTCTTAACCACATTTTACTTGCTGCCTTCTCTTTATACAGCCTCTATAACCTCAGCTAGTGATTTAGGACTAACCTACCGTGAGCCTCTTTAGTCTATTTATAGATCGTCAACCTGGTGTATTTTGTTGCCTTGAGTGAGTGAAAAGTTATATCTATTGGAATAGTCCAAGGCCGTGCATCCTCTGGGGATCCAAAGCACACCAGTATCACCCCTAGTAGGCCTACATCTTCTCGTGTTGTCCAGCTCCATGGATCACGCACCATTTACATAGACAAAGGTCTCACCTTTTTCTCAAAAATCCTGAGGAACTTCTCTAAGACAGTGACAGCCTTTTGACGGAGGGTTTCACTTTGGAAATCACCATGACCACGGTAGTGCTTAACCTGTTAAGCATAAAAACAAGGTCAAAATGAGTGCACCTGAAGACAGTTGTTTCAAATTAAAAAAGGAAAAATAGCAATATAAATGCCTGACACAACCTATACCATCATTTGCTTTCCCTTTGTTTAATCCATGCAGTTATGATGCTGTTAATATTGCTTTGCAAGTATACATACATGAACTTCATTTTACACTGACATACCGATCATGACATCTTGTAGTATTTAACTGCCCTAATAATACAACTTCAGAAAAATAAAAGTTGATCTGTTTGTCCAAAACAAGTCGTATAATTGAGGACAAAAGCTTTTGACATGGACTTGTCGAAACATACAACATGAATCAAGTTAATCTCAATGTTTCTGTATCTTACAGACTATGAGACTAAATTGAGTATAACCTCCCCAAGGTCAAGACACAAACCATGATAGACAATGCATACTTGCTAAGTGCACTAAAAAAACAGTAATAGCGGTGTGCATCATCTATAGCATAGCATGCACTAGTAACTTGTTTCGGCGTTGGTGGGTGCGTTTCGGCGTTTCCCGGCGTTACACAGCGTTTGCCAGCGTTGGCCGGCATTTTGTAGGGAAACGCGGACTAATGCTGGGAAACGCCAAAATCCAATTAAGCCTTTTGGGGCTCGGCATTTGCCAGCGTCAGTAGGCGTATGTCAGCATTAGTCGGCTTTGCCAGCGTTTGACACCCTTTCAATACCGGGAAACACTGTGAAACGCTGACTAACGCCGGCTACCGCTGGCAAACGCTCTGTAGTCCTCTCAACTAGCAAACTCAATGGGATACATGTAAAATTTGAATCTAGTTGAACTGGGATGAGATGCATCGATGAAAATTTGTATCTTGTACTTTTACTTATCATTAATATACTTTTACTTTTTATACTCATGGGCAATACAACATAATTATCTTTAATATTATGATGATGATTTATCCATTGAGGTGTATGTGTAGTGAATGACTTTGCTCATGATCACTGATATTTTGGTCACCTCAATCTTAGTAAAGACAAACAAACAACCCTGTTTCCAATTTTTATTTGAACACAGCACAGCAATTTTTTATTGTATGTACAGCACAAGTCAGCAATGTATAGCTTTGTGCTAGCATAGATATGAATCCCAGTGAATATAATACATGGAATTTATTATTAAATTCCATGTATTATATTGAAGTCAGCAATGTATAGCTTTGGGCTAGCATACCTGTCAAGTCTCCCCATAAGGTGGGAGTCTGCCACTTTTTCACCTAAATTTTCTGGATTTTATGGGCAAAGTTTTGCATATCTGGCAGAATCTTCTGCATAAAAAATAAGTATTTTCTATTATATTCTTTGTTAAAATACAAATCTCTCCCATGGATTATTCAAATTCACAAAAATTCTCCCTATTTGCAGTGTGGAATGTTGACAGGTATGGGCTAAAATAGAATCTGGGTGAATATAATACATGGAATTTAATAATAAATCCCATGTATTATATTCACCGGATTCACATCTATGCTAGCACAAAGCTACACATTGTTGACTTATGCTGTACATACAATAAAAAGTACCGTTCAAAGAACGCAGTACCCTTAGGCCGCCTTCAATCTCTTTTGATGTAAGTGAATAGGAATAGTGTCCCATAGTATCAGGTATAGTTACCTACACAAATACTACTATTGTACACTTGACCTTTGACCTCAAAAACATTAGGTCAAATATAGAGGTATAACCTTGACTTTCAGTAGCCTTCTGGATCACCCTATGTTGCTTCTCTTGTCTCAAGATTTAGATTTCTTGATGCACAATGTCACTCAGCAAACTTGTGACTGGTGTGTGACCTTGAAAATTAGTCAAGGTCAATTATGCTTGCAGTGGTGTACTATCATATGCAATTTGAAAGTCCTGTCTCAAAAGCTTCTGAATATTACAGGTAAACAAAATTTCAATGAAAAGGTCACTGTGACCCAGATACTTTACCTAGTGACCTACTTTTGATTCATGACACATTTTTGGTTATGATACATGGGTGTATAAAATTTCATGTAACTGACTTAAATACTTCCTTACTTATACCAACACCACCATTGTGCACTTGACCTTTGACCTCAAAAATTAGGTCAAATATAAAGCTATGACCTCGATTTTCAATAGGCTTCTAGATCACTCTATGAAGCTTCTTGTGTGTACGATTTAGATTGCTAGATGCAGGCTTTCAATAGTTGGAGCGGTAACGTTGCTTAGCACGTGACCACTGTGTGACCTTAAGAATTATGTCAAGGTCAACTATGCTTGCACACAAAGTAGGCCATATAGAAGTGTAATATCATGTTCAATTTGAAAGTCCTGTCTCAAAAATTTCTGAAGTTATGGTGGTAAAACCACAGGACGGATGGCGCCGGGTACGACAATACCCATCGGCCTTATGAGGCCTAAGGGTAAAAATTGCTGTGCTGTGTTCACAGTGTTTGCCGGCGTTGAAAGGGTGTCAAACGTTGGCAAACACTGACTAGCGCTGGCAAACGCCGAGCCCCAAAAGGCTTAATTGGATTTTGGCCTTTCCCAGCATTACTTGGCGTTTCCCGGCGTTTGTAACACCAGCTAACACTGTCTCACGCTGGCAAACGCTGTGTAACGCCGGGAACCACCCTGAAAGGCCGAAATGCACCCACTAACGACAAAACAAGTTACTAGTGATGCATATATTGTATGACCATTACCCATACTTCAGTTTTTTTTTTATGCTCCTGACAAACAGGGAGCAGATCACTGATAGCAGGGTAGGATGGGTAGGCTTCTGTCTAGTCTCATAGGTAAGGATTCCCAATAAATAAGGAAATAACGGGCAGAATTGACATATTTAACAGAATAATATTTTCATTACCTTTTTTAATGTCTCAATAATTTTGGGGTACATCCTCAGATGAAGCTTTGTGACTGGAAGCCTGTTCAAACCTTCAATACACAGGAAACTTTTTCCCAGGTTCTAAAAATAGACAAGATTGGCATTGCAATACAATCAATATACAAAAAGCTTCAGAGTAATATACATCTAATAAAATCTAATTACAAAGTCATCCAAATTTCAAAAGAAACAGCACCTAATGAAGCCCCATGTACACTTTCCTGTTTATGTTGAAGAACAATAATTACTGAGGTACAAGTCAATATAAGGTCAATGATCTCAGTCTGACCTTTCTATGCCACTCATGGTCAAAAGTTATAGCAACTAACAAAACCACATATACATTTTTCCTATTAATGTTCAATAATAAGTAGTCCTAGGATCCAACCATTACTGAGGTAAAATATCAGTTACACTGTGGTTGAGCCGGCGATGCTGCATTTGGCTTCAGGGCATACATTTTCCTCGAATGGTTCGGCTTGAGGAACTACAATTTTCCATGGCAATCCAGAATGGCATATTACTGGCTCAACCACAGTGTGAAGGTTTTATCTCTGGATGGTGAACAATCGAGGAATTTCAGAGAAATCTAGGTTCCTAGTCATCATGGTCAGATGATTTTTAGCTTAACATTATGTAAAAGTGGCAGACAATTTTAAAAAGTCCCAAGTTGAACCATCTCACAGTTTGGCAGTTTTCAATTTGTTGGAATTCTTGAATTGTGCCATTTTGGGTCAATTCAATAATATTTTATAGGTAGCTCTATATGTAATTGCCTGCTTCATGAGGCTTAGGCCTACTGCCACTGGCTTGTGTGAACAGTGCTCTCTGCCTCTGGTGTTGACTTCTGTTGTTTGGTGCTGCTTTCACCATCTAATCTGTTACTGAAGGGAATCACTTTCACTGTCAATTTTTTGCTTTGTGTATTTGTGTCAATGTGACCATTTTAGATCTTCAAGTTGACCGTTTTCTGCAGAAGGTTATGTCTGCAAACAAAAATGTACCTGCCTTGAATGAAGAACGTGCTCTGACATGATGTCATCAGGAATCCCCGCGGAACTCCTGGTGCTATGTAAAAATCAACCTGCGCAAGAGCAAGGTTTACAAAAAACATGCAGGGGGTCTTTAACCAATCAAATTACTTGATTTTTTACCATCCAGAGATAAGTCATGACACTGTCAGTGACCTTGATTTAATCAATTGATTCAACTTATGAAGATTTTCACTGTGTCTGTGAAAAATCACTTCTTAATTATTATATACTTACCACTTGTCCAATCTTCAATGATCTAACAAGGGATTTCTGTATCTTCTTGACTAGCTTCAGTACTTTGAAGAAGTCTAAAACAAAGAAACACACCAAGATTACTACCATGTTACCTATTTGTAAACATGGTCCAATATTCCAGTCTGAGCAATATAAATTACTTCTTTGCTGCATAGGTGCATGTATCACAGAGCCCAGTAGAGAAAACCGGCTGCGCAATCTCAATACTCCATATCACTATCCTGTACTCGCGGCATCATAACATATAGCTTTGAAAAATCCACATTGTACGTAGGCAAATAAATATATCTTTTATCATAGCAAAAGGCACACTAATGCAGCAATATGTTTCTATGCAAACCATACTTGCCTATAACCAGGTAGCTGTGTATGGTATCAAATCTGAGCTATTATAAAATGTATAAATATCTAGGTTAGCCCTAGGATTTAAAAATTAGTAGCCAAATTTTCCTTTTCTCCCGAAAAGACCTACACAGACTTTGAATTTGTTCAATTTCTGGATCAAATCGAAGAATTTTGACAAAATTTTAGCAGCCATTTACTACTTTCGATAACCATTTTGAAGTTTTAGTGCCATTTGGCTACTTTGGCTAGTGCTAGTGCTAACCTAGAATATTATTGACTCACTTAGCACAGGTTTCTCTCGGGATGCAGCCTGTATAGGTGGTGCTGCTTGGAAGTTGAACAATCCAGTTGCCTCATCTAGTATCCATGTTCCATCCACACCTGTCTCACCGTACTGTGCGCTTTGACTGCCTAAAAATGTATGAATCAAAAACAGAACATTGGTGCTTTCAGTTGCATGTTTGTCACTAGATTTTAAAGCACATGGGTTTGCATGCTTCCAAAAAGAAGTACAATTGCCATTTGAACATGCCTCGATGAGGGGGTTGGGAGAATGTTAATGCGGGCACACATTTTAGGCCTAGCAGGGCAAGGAAACTAGCCCCGACGTCATCAATGTCCGCACTGTACTAAAAGGTTGCTATGATTGCACATGTAGACTTAATCAGCTGCATTCATGGTCTGGTGGACCTGAATATTTTCCCTATGTTTGCAACGCTAATTTAAGATCTATACCATCTGTAAATATATGTAGATAAATCTTATTGCCCAATCTGTTAACTACAGGCACAACTATAGTTTCCTTATCAGTATACCCACAGGTTCTCACATGATGCACACGTACAAAACAGTCCTGACCCTGATGCACCTGATACTTAATTGAGCTAATCATATGTTCATAAATCTTCGTAAGACCACATTGGGCCTCCTGACATGGCCAGTATTCATCTAGGGCCATGCACTTTCAACTTTAGCCGAAAAACGGGCTGAATCGTGGAATCTTCATTTTCATTGCAGAATTATCAATTTTAAACTAAGGAAAAAACAGTCCCCCCCAAAAAAGCATAAACCAACCAAACAGTAACTGTTATTGTAACAAAATCAACATCACTGATGATTGGTAACTTCCGTTTTCATTTCAAAGCAGCAGATAACACTTACACTTTGTCATTTTATGGCACTGTTCATAAGTCTTCCAGATAGTAATTTCCAGTTACTTCCTTGGACATGACTGCCAAACATATAACGTTTTTGCCACAATGTTATGCAAATATCTCATCCAACCTGAATAAAGATTGAAGTAGAAAAAAACAGAATCCCATAAAATTAAAAGCGGAAATATTAGTTTTTTTAATGGATGTAGAAATTGCAGGGTCCTATACATCATGGCTGTACTTACATGTCAGCTGGATAGACTCCAGTTGGTCCACCCCAGGTTTCACACTAGCTGGACTACTAACATGTTCAGTGAACACTGAATCAGACAGGATATTTATAGGAGACTGGCTCATGGGAGGTGTAGCCATTTGAGATCCTTCCAATACAGGGGTAGGTTTCTTCACTGAGGTGCAAGTAGTTGCAGTCTGCCCTGATAATAGAGAGTCTGGCTCCTGCAGGTGATTCAAGATTTGGGGGGTCTGGTTCATAGGAGGTGTGGTCATTTGTGATCCTTCAGATACAGAGGTAGGTTTCTTCACTGGGGTGCAAATAGGTGTAGTCTGCCCTGATAATGGAGTAGCTGGCTCCTGCATGTGATTCAAGATCTTGGGGGTCTGGTTCATAGGAGGTGTGGCCATTTGAGATCCTTCAGACACAGAGGTAGGTTTCTTCACTGAGGTACAAGTAGTTGCAGTCTGCCCTGATAATAGAGAGTCTGGCTCCTGCAGGTGATTCAAGATCTTGGGGGTCTGGTTCATAGGAGGTGTGGCCATTTGTGATCCTTCAGATACACAGATAGGTTTCTTCACTGGTATGCAAGTAGCTGCAGTCTGCTCTGATGATGGAGAGTCTGGCTCATCCACGTGATTCAAGATATTGGGGGTTGGACTGAAACAAGATTAGGAGTTGTCAAGACATAGTGACATTTAGAATTACATCACTGAAAATTCATAATTATCCCTACGTAAAAGACAGCTACTGATCATAAGATAAAATGTAGAACGATGCTATTAAAGGCTGAATATACCACATCCGGCCCCAAAGTTGGAACAAAATTCTTAGGAATAAGAGGAACCACAACCATCAAAAGACTGAGCATCTTTACACCTAAGCAAAACACTTTAGGGGCCTTTGACTTTCAACATATAATTTGGTAGCCAAGGCTTATTTTTAGGGGTATTCGGCTACTAGGGCTGAATCAGCCATAAATTTTGCAATTGGTTATTTGTTTTTTTTTAAATTTGCAGATCCATTCATTTAAGTGCTCCTGCCATCACTTAACTTACATACCAGAAGATGATGCTATGCTGCTCAGGTAACAATATGGACTTAAGTTACGTCACTAGCCCCTCACTATAGTTATGAGGGTGACATGTTGAAATGTGTGACAAATTGCACAGAGCAATTCAGTATGTGGCACGAGATTTGCTCATGGATAGTAGAGGTCATTATTTGCTTTCACTTGAGTCGGGTGCAAGAGGTTCTTTGTCTGCCATTAGCCATAGATGCTGTTCAGGTCAATCTGGTGAGTGTGATTCTGATAAGAATAAAGTAAAATAAGCCGGCTATTTAGATCTATTCTTGGCAAGGTGCGCAAAGATCATGATGACACAATTCTTAACCTCACAGGTCTACAGGCATTTCTGAAGCCTGGTCAAATTAGGTCTACAAGTACAATGGCATTGGTATAGAACTGGTTTCTTCAGTTGTCCTCTGAAGTCAAAGCCAATGCATTTGCCATGGGACGAGCAAGTAGATCAAAGTGAATGCCATGATTCATGACATAGCACTAGTCAGCGCATCATTGTGATGATGTATTATTATTTGTTAGTAGGCCTACACATGCTGAAATGTCCCATTTCAGCCATTTCAGCCAGCTTGTTTGAATTCAAAGTCACTTCACATGCCTGATGACAATTTTGGATGGAATATGGTTCAAACATTCACACATTCACAACCGCCGAGTATGTCAAGCACTTGCTGTACTGGTATAAATGATAGGCAACCACAGGTAAATTGCTGTCTAATGGTATGTAAAGGGAGAATTGATGATTATTTTTAAAGGGCATAGAGAATCGGCTGTTGACATTTGAAGGCGAACCATATACTTCGGAACAAATTTCCCATGAAGTCGTGTAAACATATAGGTTGTTGAGTTCCACGCTTTGCACCTGTTCCCACAGTCGTGGAATCCCGCGCTTTGTGCGGGGATCCATCACACTCAAATAGGTGCCAAAGTACTTCTAGATATGAAAACATCTTCAAAATAAGGCCAGCCATGAACAACTTCTAACATCTGGCGGCTCTGGTATTTCTAGATTTTTCCCATCAATCAAAACAAAAACATATTAGAAAGTTGTAAACCAAATTCAAAAGCTAGTAAAACAGGACTGAGTCAACACTACAGCCTACACGTACCTAACACTTTGTACCTTCATTGCATTCTCTCTCCAAGTCAGTCAGTTGCTTTCCAATTCCATTGGATCTCTTTCTCTGTAACAAGGAAAAATGTTAGACATTCTATCTCTTCACTCAAGAATGATGTTACATCCAGTGGTCCCCATGGTGGTAAATACACATGATGTACATTGGTATATTATAGTTGGTAAAATGCGAAAGGTTTCTGTTGGTGGCAATATGAAAATGCCTATGCACACCTACTACCTAAGGTCTACCCACCATAAAAAATTCGAAGAGGTAGCATTAATAATGTAGAAGATATGGGCCAGACAAAATTTGTTTCGTACGGACGGACGGACAGACACACGGACAGTGCCCATTACCATATCCACCTCCTACCTCTGGTCTACCAACGCTGAAAATCTTAAAGGGTTACCACTTTTAGTTGCAAAGTTATGCTTCACACAAAATTGTATTGTATCTTGAGCTTGCTTAATGAACTTTATTAATTAATTAATCAATGAAAGTAATTAGCCACGCAAAATAGTGCCTATGCACACCTTCTACCTAAGGTCAAGCAACCACAAAAAATTCAAAGGAATAGGATTAATTGTTTAGAAGATATGGCCCGGACAAAATTTGGAACTTTGTTAATTAATTAATTAATGGAAGTAATTAGCCACAGGAAACAATGCCTATGCACATTAATAGTTTAGAAGATATGGCCGCAGAAAAATTTGTCTTGCTTAACAAACTTTGTTAATTAATTAATGCAAGTAATTAGCCACACAAAACAATGCCTATGCATACCTACTACCTAAGGTCTACCCACCTTAAAAAATTCGAAGAGGTAGCATTAATAATGTAGAATATATGGGCCGGACAAAATTTGTTCCGGACGGAAGGACGGACGGACACACGAACGGTGCCCATTACCATATCCCCTCCCCCACTTTGTGGGCCTCGGGATAATAAATTAGGGAGCTGTGCATTTGGCAATATAATTGTGGATGGAGTAGCATTTATGACACAGAGATACTTTCTTAAAACCAATCAGCCTGTATGTATTCAAAATTAGCACCTCGCAATAGAAACTGTGGTTGACTGGAGCCATTTTTTTTTTCGTCATAAGCCACTTTAGCTTGTAAGATTTTTGTGTTTTTGTTCAGAAGCCATACTAAAATTGCAGTTGACTTGTTAATGTTTTTTTTCATTAGTTTTCAATTTGGCATAAACTTGTAACCAAAAAGTTAATATTCAGCTCAGTCCACTGTGGCACATCTTACAATCCTATCTAAAACCTTTGGATAATGCCCTATAAATTTTATTATGTTAGGTATATCTTCCTTATCTCTGATGCTTGATAGATACTTAATGTGTTAAATCAAAAGCTTTTGGTGTTGATTCATACATCTCAAATCCTATATACAGGGATTACTCTACATCTTTCAGAGTGGGTCCTTTGTAAAAAAAAAATTGAGAAAATTGTGCTGGTTTGGGAAATATTCCCGGCAAGGGTCAAAGGCAAAAATTCAGACAAGTGGGGTCTGGTGGGATACCCTCCTGAAAAATTTTCATTTATTAGGAGGAAAATAATGCATTTTATGCTATCTGGGGTTATGTATTTCATAAATACTAAGGCTATGCTATGCCACAGGGGCTGATTAGGAAGAAAATAGTGACTGACACTGTTTGGGAAAATAAAAAGGCCCCAGCTTTTGAGGAATGGGGCCCATAATAGGTCACTGTCAATATAGTAGATTATTCCTTGCTATACATGTATGGGGCGTTTCATGGTATTCGGTCCAATACTATGATAATAAAAATCATTAAATTAGAATAGAAATGTTATAGCATCTGAAAGTACACATCATAGGGGTCTTGAGTATGCAAAATTTACACATGTACACCACACCAGGAATACTTTGTTGGCCTTTTTTTTTGGCAAAAAATATAGAAATTTGTGACAGATGTGACATTTTAGTTTTATTTTCAAATATCTTAGAAAATCCACAAAGAAGATTATTTTTTACCACAGGCATAGAAAAATTTATACTCTTGTAATTTGTGCATAAAATTTTGGTCATTAATTATGGGATTAGTAAATTAAAATTTTATGACTGAAACGTCACGTCCGTCACATTTTTTATATAAAGTTGAATTTTCCCTCAAAGTAACAAAGTTAAAATCAAGATGTCAACTGTTTTCCTACTTCTTTATGCGTTTTGATAAATGGGAACTTAATTTTAAAGAATCTTGTATGCGAAGGAACTTGGACCTGTCCGTTTAATTATAGATAATATTTCATTTCAAGATCACATTTTTTATATAAAGTTTAATTTTCTCTCTTAGTAACAAAGTTAAAAACAAGATGTCAAATGTTTTCCTACTTCTTTATGTGTTTTGATAAATGGTGAACTTAATTTTAAAGAATCGTCTATGTGAAGGAACTTGGACGTTTCAGTTTAATTATAGATAATATTTCATTTCAAGATAAAGGGATTGACCCCGGGAAATAAGTCTTTTTTTTTTTAATTTTGCTTACTGTAGAATTTATGACATTTGTAGAAAATTGGGACTGTGATAAATTTGACTCAGACATTGCTTTTACAACATGTGCAATGTACATATAGATGATATGCTGATATTGATATGTTTTTTTTTCTCCTACATTAAAAAAATTGATCAGATGTCCATATTGTATTTTGTGCCAGTATTTCACTCATTTTATGTGGTAATTTTGTTGCCTGACAAAATGTCACATCCGTCATGTCATGTCCTCACAGTACCTGCATTGATAAATTATTGATTATCAAATTATATGAACTATTTGTTTATTTATTTAATTTTTTTTGGCATGTCACTGTTTAATTAACTAGATGACCTAACATAATGAGTCTTAGAATTTATATTATAGAAGATATTGGAGAGCAGAGTTTATAGGTTGAACTTACACAAATGTTGACCTCTAAATAATGTCACGTCCATCATACTCAATAATATGTATGTTATTAAAAAAAATAAATGGACCATTGTTTTTGTTTCTTGGGTGAAGTAAGCATCTCTCATATGGTCTCTATTAACACAAAATGTAGAGAAAACTACTCACAAGATTTCATGGAAATATATAGTTTTGTGTCAAAATGTCACATCTGTCACCCCCCCCCCCCCTTCCCCATGAAATGCCCCGTATGAAGCTTCATTATTTATTAACTAAAACCTAGCAGACATCAAACTCCCAGATAAATTCATCAATCAATATTAAACCATACCATGGTAGTTGGTCTCTCTGTCGCACAAAATAAACAAGCTACAAATACATGTCCCTCACCTTTTTCCTCCATTGAAAATCGCCATCCCCATAGTGATAGCACACCTCTGTGCCCTTTATGATATCCATGGTGCTGAATAGACCCAAATGTGGTTGTCCTTTAACGTCTAACACAAGCATTTTTGAGTTGGGGTTTTTGTGATCATCATTTACAAGCCTTCCTTGACTCCCATCATCAAAGGAAGCATCAATCCTGCAAATGCAAACACAATTAAAGAAAGGAATCATAAGGTCTACGCTGGAAATTTTACAAGTACTGGATACTTGCTAGTACACTCTATATGCATGCAAAACCAATGTTCCTTCATCTTTTATTTAATGAACACCTTTTCTTGGTCACAATTGCAGGTAGACATCCCTAAACTAATCACCTTATGTCCATACTGAACACTTTTTTCCGGTCCCAAGGGCTTTTAAACATAGGGAGGTTTTAGGTTATCTCAATTTGTCAATGTTTTAACTCTTTCAATGCCAATCGCGATTAAAGTCGAGCTAATTTAAGTTGCCCTGCTCTGAATTGTCATAGGGATACTAGATTCATATTCCCTGCAAAAAGTCCTTTCATTCAAGTACCAGCAAGCTTATAGTTCCAGACAGAATAGCCCAGGTCAACAGCTTTTCTCGGCGCACATTGCGCCCAATGCGTGCCGAGGAAAGCTGTTGACTCAGACCAAAATTTGGCGCTGAAAGAGTTAATAACCAAGGCCTGTTCAATTGTAGTAAGTGTGCTACAATTAATGTGTTCTGAAGCACTGCATGACATATCAGATGTTGTTTCATAACGGGCAGTGATGTGAATCGGCCATGGATATTTGTAAATAATTTTCAGATTGATGCTCGAATCGATTGTTTCAGTTTATTTATATACGTCACTTTTAGAAGAACTTAATTGTCGGAGGTGGGCGATATCATTAGAAGAAATAGACTAGACAGCATGGCACAACACATTTTTGGCCTACGGCTACACAGTGCCATCCTGCCAGGGCACTGTCTTAATTCTTCTAATCTCAAAAGGAGGAATTGATCCTTGATCAAATTGTCAGTGGAGGCAAACAGTCTATATGGAAGGAGACCGCGACCTATGTTGTCTGCAGGTGTTTATTATTTTAATACATATTGTGGTTTCTGGTGCGATCTAGCATGAGCCATGTATACAATAACAAAATTTCCCATAACAATGTCTATATATTAGCTTTTCCTGAACATTCCAGCAATCACGATATGTGTGAACCGTACATGTCATGCCAAGGACTATTAGTGACAAAGAAAATACGATATCTGAGTCTAGAAAACACTTCACAATACACTTTCCGACAATTCTACCTCAAAATAATTCTATTTGTCATGTGAATTTTTGTCCGTGCTTTCCAAACATAGCAATAATAGTAGGGTCGAGTGATTGGAAATTTCTTTGCTATTCTTGATTGAAAATGTAAAGCAATTTTTGCACAGCTGGCATCAACCACTAGTTACTCGGATAGAATTATATAAAAATGGGAAATGCCATAAAAAACCCTCGGCCAACACTGCATGGAAGACTGGTGTATGCTTAAAGCAAGTAAGCATGGACAAAGTGATTGCTATATGCCCCCTCCTCCTTTGGTTGGTCAAGGACCTTCAAAATGGGTCAAGGTCACTTACATGTAATCCCATCAATGTACTCTTTAAGACGGATACACACTAAAAACTTTGGTTTGCCTCTGCAATGCTTATCCTGACGGTGTTGAAGTTAACAAAATTCACTCGTGCCGTTTGGACCTTAAAACAAGGTCAAGGTCACCCATGTGCAATCCCATCCAAGGTCTATACAAGAAGCACCAACACACCAAATTTGGAAGAGCTAGCTCTTTTTCTTAAGTTATCGCGATGACAAGAGTTGGGAAAAATGATCTCCTGTGACCTTGAAACAAGGTCAAGGTCACCCATAGGCAATCCCATCCGAGGTCTCTTTATGAGGGACTATCACATCAAATTAGAAAGGGCTTGCTCCTTTTTTCTTTCTAGTTATTGCGATGACAAGGAAAGAAAAAAATTCACTCCTGTGACGTTGAAATAAGGTCAAGGCCACACATATGCAACCCAATCCAAGGCCTCTATAGGAGGAACCAGCACACCAAATTTGGAAGGGGTAGCTCTTTGTGTTCTTGAGTTATCGCAATGACAAGAAGCAGGACGGACGGACAGAGAACATTATGACGACAATACCACTCTGGCCTTATAGGGCCGAAGGCTAAAAAGGAATTTGTATGCTAACCTTGTTTGTACAGCAGATCTAGTCTGGTAGGACTACATGCAGATCCTGTATTAAACTGCTGCAGGTATTGTCTTTGCAATATCTAAATCATTTGAGAACCTAAATTGCCCAAATAATAATTTTTACTTATTGATATTACACAACAAATGTATGCCCATCTGACTATTGCATGTAACTGTCCTGCTATTGTGTATCTCAGTGAATGTTTGCATCAACTGCCCCATCCCCTCCTTTAGTTAAGGTGCAAAATTACATGCATGTAACGTTGATGTCCTCTTTTTAAAGATAAATGTTAGTTGTAATGTTATATTAGCAACAAAGTATGTGCCTTTAGAAAGCATGTCCAGTAGTTATAAAGAAAAATAGTCCCAGACAGACACAGCCTCCCAACCACCCTCCCCAGCAGGACCCATCTTGCCTAATGGTCAGTTCTAGTTTTTGCAACAAAAAGATCTGTGGCTATCATGGCAATGGCATGCATGTGCTTACCAACATATTATTGCCTGTTTAATACAGAGCCTGACAGTAGGAAAATAGACCAAAAATAATATGGTAATATAATGCTAGACTCTGAGGGCAAAAGATAAAGGCTGAAACATAGTAAGAGGCTTCTGAAAAACTTGCAAGGGTGGGGTGGGGGTGAGAGTGGGGGTAACAGAATGTTACAAATTTATCTTCCATCATATATTAGGTATATAAACTCTTCCTGCACTGACTTTCTCTGAAGCTGAATGTATTAACTTTCAAATGTTACTCCCTGGAAGTATTTGAATATCATTTGGATATATGCGAACTAGGGGGTCAAACTTAGTACCCCGCATGTGTGGGGAAGTGTGACATGCACCAATTTTTGATTAATTTTAATTAGAAATAAATATGGTGAGGTCATTCAAAATAAAAATGGTCTGAGGTAAACTTCAAGTACTAACACTATTACTGGTATATAAATTTTATTTGAGCTCTGCTTCTCACAACAGTCATAAAGAGGCAAAGTTGGTGTATACCAAATACCTGTATGTCACACTTTCCCCGGGGGACCCTACAAACATGCATGTTTGCTTGCAAAGCAGACTAATCTTCATGAAATCGCCACTCATTTTGGAGTGTAGGGTATATGTTAAGCAGGTAAAATGTGTGCAAGAGTAAACTTTAACTACTTACCAGTATCTGTCCTTTTTATGACGGAACTCATACACATAGGGTCCATCTCTCTCAGTTGTGCAAAGCACTCCAACATATTCTATGAGAAATGAGTTTCTTACAATATCACAGGTTGCGAAAATGCCAAACCCTGGAAAAAATAACAAGACAATATATAAACTTTAACCCTGAAGGAAGCGATTGACAAAGAATTAAGATATGCAAAAATATGCGTCTCGTTATACTTTGGGGTTTTTTTTTACAATCATCATTCAAACATACAACAAACTAGATGTGTCTAAAGGACACAGATGCCCTCACCTGTGGAGGGACATACAGACACAAAGGACAGGCAAGAGGACCATGACACATGGGACAGAAACAGGAAAAAAGGCACAATAGGGATGCTGACATCAGGATAGAGACAATTTGTTTTAGCTTTTTGCACACTCTATCAATGGCTTTGTCAATGATATTCCTATGAAAGGTCAACTGTTAAACAACTTCGGACAAGTGCCAAATACAACCCCCAATTATGTATATAAGTAAAGCCACCTGGGATTTATATTCGCTTTTGCTCACTATATAGAACTATGTTACAATGTTACAATGTTTGGCACACAGACATTTGATGCAGACTGGGGGTTAACTGCAAGTTAACACCATAGGGCACCTCCATTCATTGTATGCAATAAACAAGATGTGTAACTCTCTTTTGCCCACGTTGACATGCCTTGCACAAACATTCAAATAGCCTTGTTTCTGATTTCTTCAAGGGAACAGATGTGGTATTTTCTGCTGTCATTTGGTGGTTAGAAGTTTGACATAAAGTGAGTGACCCATATCCAACTGAAAGGGTGTCATTTAGAAAGATGTGCAGACAAACAAAACCCCAGGTGCACATCTTCATATGCCGATTGTGATCTTATAAATTTTGTGGCTGCATTTTTGGGCCTTTTTTGGTGACTGCAGGTTGATTTCTTTTGCAGATACACAACACAAATTTCAGGTTGGGTACAGGACAAATAGATGGACAAGGGCAAATCTATATGCCCCAACCTTGGTGGGTGCAGTGTGCATATATATGCTTCTGTGGTTTCTATTGTAATTAGCTATGCCAGAAAACTGCCATATCCCTGGTTATACATATTGGGCAAGACATACAAACATACATACATACATACATGTCTTGCTGTACTCGAGAGGACCACATTACAAACCATATCTACTGAGGACCTTCATTTCTGCATGTATAATTTTAGCCCTACCTATGAAAATAATTTGAAGGCACATACCCCATCAAGTGTCCTAAGGAACACAAAAAAATATTTTTAAAAAGTCCAAATCAGTTTGGCTATCTGTCACTAGAAATCTCCCTATTCATTTTTATAAGATTTGTGTATTTTGATGGAAGAGATGTAAATAGTAACAACATTGGTTTAAATTGTAGAGCTACATGTACATGCAGCGGCAATAACCTAATCTGTTACTTGCTCTTTTGATCACTAATTAAAAGTAATAACCAACATATGTATATTTGTCAAAACATGCAGACATACATATATATGTGTCTTGCTATACTGGAAAGGACCATGTCACAAACCTTACCCATACCTACTGAGGACCTCTATCTCTATAATTCTAGCCCTCCCAATGAAAACTAGAGCTCCCTGATAGCAAGCGATCAACAAAATACCCCCCACCCTTACAAAAATGTGAAGTTAGTCACTAAAAAGATACTTTTGTAAAACATCGATTCCCCCTGCCCTCATCACCCTATGATAGTGGTAGATGGGGCACTCATGACCCTACAAAATTTGTGAAAAGTGGGATAAGGTCATCCATTTTGAACAACATAGCTGTTATAGGGAAACATAAAGCCGCGCAATATAAAAGTCCTAGCTGCAAAGTACAAATTATGATGCAGAAATTGCATTCAGGAAAGTGGCTCTGTGACCTTTGAACTTAGGTGAAGGTCACCCTCTTCACACTTAGCCTAGCCCTGAATATGGACTATAATCCTGTGCAATATAAAAGTCCTAGCTTAAAAACCTCTCCAGTTATCATGCAGAAACCTAGGTTAACACATGTACCACTGTGACCTTGAAAATTTGATAAAGGTCACAAAACTTTAAACTTCTTTTAGCCCTTAAGAAGGACTATATACCTGTGCAGTATCCAAGTCCTTGCTCAAAAACTTCTTGAGTCATTGTGCATAAACCACAAGTCTACCCTCTGTCTGTGACCCTGAAAACTGGGCCTAGGTCACTCATCTTCAAACTAAACCTAGCCCTCATATAGAACCATAAAGCTGCATAATATGAAAGTCCTAGCTCTAAAGTACAATTAATCTATCCTGCACAAACTGTATTCAGCAAAGTGTCTCTGTGACCTTTGAAATTAGGTGAAGGTCACCCACCTTCAAACCTGACTTAGCCCGAAACGCGGACTATAATCTTGTACAATATGAAAGTGCCAGCTTAAAAATCTCTTCAGTTATTTTGCAGAAACCAAAGTTAAATCAGGTGCCACTGTGATCTTGGAAATAAGGTGAAGGTCACAAAACTTTAAACTTCTTCTAGCCCTTAAGAAGGACTATATACATGCGCAGTATCCAAGTCTTTGCTCAAAAACTTCTGGAGTTATTGTGGTAAAACCACAGGAAGTATACTGTGTGTCTGTGACCCTAAAACTGGGTCAAGGTCACCCATCTTCCAACTCCACATATCCCTAATTAGGAACCATAAAGATGCCCAATATAAAAGTGGCTCTGTGACCTGTCAAATTAGGTCAAGGTCCCCCATTTTCAAACTTCGCCTAGTCCCGAATATGGACTATAAACCTGTGCAATATTAAAGTCCTAGCTCAAAAACCTCTTCAGTTATTGTGTGGAAACCAAAGTTAAGTCAGGTACCACTGTGACCTTGGCAATTAGGTCAAAGTCATCCATCTTCAAACTTTGCCTAGTTTTTAACAAGAACTATACCCCTGTGCAGTATCAATGTCCTACCTTAAAAACTTCTTGAGTTATAGTGTGGAAACCACAGTCTACCGACGGACTGATATGGGCAAAGCTATATGCCCCACCTTCTTCGATGGGGGGCACAACTGGTTGCTAACTAGCGGATAATTAGTGGCAAAGTAAAAACTTAGCGGAAAGACTTAGCAGCTAGTGGCTCAGTATTGATAGCTTAGCTGGTGGCGGCTAAGTTATGGTTACTTGGAAAATACCCAAAATGCATTTCTCTAGGCAGAAAATGTTGGTACAGGCAGCCATGTTGGACATAATTGCAAGAAGTATGTACAGTCTCCTGAATTTTGTTCAATTTCTTTGGTTACAGATACAATAACTATTAATCAAACCCATTGCTGTGTTATTGATATGATGTAGCCGAACCATCTTTAGACATTACTTGGTGAAAGATTCATATTGATCTTATCTGAACCTGTACTATGAAAATTTGGTAATTATGGTTTGTTTGACAGGTATTCTTCTTTGATATGAAGCTCTGCATTTATAAGCAAAACTTCACATATTTAGCTAATTCATCAATTGCCATGTTCATATTTATTCATTATTATGTGGGTTGTCTTTGCTGAATATTTTGCTTAGACAAGGAGCCGCTACTCACAGAGACATGTACGGGTAAAAGGCTCCGAAACATGTTGAGTAGTTACCCGCTGAAGACCCTTTAATTTATTTGGGCTAATACAGCCTATGTCAATATTTTACAGAGGAACGTGTGCAATATGGACAATAGAACTTCTATGTATATAAGTTAGACAGGTACAGGTTAGCTTATGGAGAGTAAAGAGTTCGGACTGCGGAATAGGGTAATGACTACTAGGAAGTGGTTTTGGACAAAAAGACACAAATACAATATCTAAAAGTCTATTTTATCAGTGATGGTCTGAATTTGGGGTACATGTAAATTTCAATAGGTTATACTCTCAGTGCCAATATACCTAGTACATGCTTTCCTGTTCCCTGAAAGCAGCAAATTTCGGTATGATTACTACGTAGATTGTGAAAGGTGCACAAACACACCACCAAAAGCCAAACAATAACTTTGGGGTCAGGAGGGCAACCTCAGAACTTTGTTAAATGCACCAAGGGTTCTGTGTATATACCAGGCATTGTGGCCAGTGGCTGTGTATTTACCAGTCAGCTTCATCCTACCTAGCATGCAAGTACTTAGTGGCTAGTGGCTGATTAAGCCTTAGCCGCCAGCGGCTAAGGCTTAGTGGCTAGCTAAGTGCTCTATTACCAGCCAATATATGCGGAAGTACATGAACTTAGTTGCTAGTGGCTAAGCCTTAGCCGCTAACTGCTATGTAACACCAGCCAATGGGATTCTCCATTTATTACAAAGACACTTAGTGGCTAGCAGCTAAGTTTTGTTAACCAGCCAATCAGGTTTCTTGTTCTGGCTACTTTGCCGCAAAGTAATTTGCATGATAAAATAATAACCACCCAAAACTTAGCAGATAACTATCGGATAAGTATCTGTAACTTGGCGGAAACACTTAGCCGCCAGGCATTTTTTTTTTGTATGGGCACTCCAACAAGGATCTATACCTCTGGTGCAGGTTACAGACCACAGTTGTGATTGGCTGGTTGCCCATCCCAACAGAGATACAGTAATCCTGTCACGAGAGACCCCTGTCGTGAGAGACCACCCTCTCATGAGAGACTGATTTTGATATTCCCAAGTCCAATACTTCCCATGCTAATTTACCTGTCGTGAAAGACCACCTGTCCCATAAGACCACTATTTTTGTTGCTGTAGGGGTGGTGTCTGGTGACAGGGACTACTGTAGTCCGTAATTGTGAAAATACTGTGTTTTCAGCATGCTGTAGCTTCTGTTTAAATAAAGTTAGCTACGTCAGGTTTGCTGCGTGGCAGAGTTGCTTCATTGGTGTTCATATAGGTGCACTGTCTTCCAGGCCAGTGGGAACTTTATGGTGGGGAAGGACAATGATGTGACCCTGGCAAGAGCACAGTTCATACACCTGTATAAAGCTGACATTCAGGTGTTGTTTCGTATTTCAATTATCACAAATTAACGAGCAGGGAATTGTATGACAAAAATCCATCCATGTTTTTCTGACATTTTTATCTGTTAAACGCCGTTCACAGAATTTTAAAATACCAAAATGCTGATTTTTTTTACTGAAAAATGCTAAAATAAAAAATAGAAGGATTGACAACTGTGGTCTGCAAGGGTGTAGTGTTCGTACACAAGATTGTGTCTACAGGGGACATTCAACACTCATGCTGACAAGTAGAAGCTGAAGAAACAGCAACTAAAATAATAAAATCTCCTTGTGGTTACATGGGAAGACATAATTATAGAGATAAACCTGTCATTTAAGAATACCCCTAGTGCCAGAAAAAAATGGTCACATATAGCAGGTGGTCTTAAATTCCAGGTAAATTAACAAAGGAATAAAAACTGGTCAGTATTTTGAAAGAGTGGTCATGAAAACTAATGAGGTCTCTCACGAGAGGAGGTCTTTATAGCAAGTACCACTATAGCTCTAATATTTTTTAAAGGGTGCAGCAAAATTAAGTCCGTACCGTAGGTTCCGGCGTATAAACCCTCCTTTCATTTAAACCGCACCTGAACTTTGCTACATAAAAAGGTGGTCTCCCAAGGACTCCCATCAAATAAACCGCAGTGCTACTTTGGCCATAAAGGCCAGTCAAATCAAAGTGCCCACGCAAGTAGACACAATGTTGCAAATCATCCCAGGCCCACTTTCATGGGGTAAAACCAGGTCAAGAATCAAGACTACTTCAAGTTGTAACTTTCAAATTGGGCTGTTTTCACAGACTGATATACCACAATCACACACTGTTTATACCACAATCATAATCCAATTCAACACCCCCGCCTACCCAGGGATTAACACCTGGCCTGACGAAGCTGTGAAAATAACAGCGTCCCGCGTGTTGCCATACTTTTTCTCCTCCTTTCGTAGAGAGTTCTATTGCAAATGGCGCTCGAAAGATTTTACCCCTGTCTGTGGAGCAGTCATTTTACTTCATAAATAAGAATTCCCATGTGCTTTAACACACTCAGTTTAACGGATGGCTATGCGGACTTTAAAGGTAGGGAATAATGATTTTATTGAGGGACCGCGTGGCATTCATATCGTCCGCATAGCCATAGCATGGCTCATAACAGCATAGAGTTGGAACCTGTCCAAATGGACCAAAAGACATTGCAAGTCACTGGATTGTTTCAATCAAGTTTTGAGTTGTGAATCATTTAAAATAATTATGAAAATATTGTATGACTGAAATTAATATTGTCTGAGAAAGCATCTTTTTATTGACGGAGTTGAATGGATCATTTGTACGCTGGTACATGCTGATTCACGACGTGATTTTGCCGATGAAACAACAACAACGATCAAACACAGTTTTGGGGCAATTTTACTGATGTTCTTGTGTAGAATTGCACATGTAAACATGGTTACGGACGGACACAGCAACATAGGGCGTAATATTGCAAGCTTGGGGATGGTTTGATCGATCGGGTGAATTTGTGAACAGGTGAATGACCGCTTGACTTTGCCTAAGTTTGGGACAACACTCAACCAATATGCCGGACCAGCGATCTTATTTTTTTCGGTTCGAAATTTGAGCTCCGGAACCAGAGATTTTTTCAATACTCAGTACATAAACCACACCCCTTTCTCAGATTTGTTTTTAGACGTCAAAAATTGCATCTTATACGCCGAGATGTAGGGTATGCACATATGCTTCTGTGCTTTCTATTGTAATTAGTTATACCAGAAAACTGCCATATCCCTGGTTATACATATTGGGCAAGACATACAAACATACATACATATCTTGCTGTACTGGAGAGGACCACATTACAAACCATATCTACTGAGGACCTCCATTTTTTCTGCATGTATAATTTCAACCCTTCCTATCAAATTAATTTGAAGGCACATACCCCATCAAGTGTCCTACGGAACACAGTGAAATATTTTAAAAGGGCGTTACAAATAACGTGTGGCCTAGTGACCAAAAGTTGGTGTCACTGGCAGCTGCAATGATACACAGGGGACACAGGTTTTAGGAAGCACCGTCTTTTGGTGAAATACATAATGAAAATACCGAACGTTGCACTTGTTACAAGTTCATGAGCATGATTGGAAAGAGATATGTAGCTGCTCTAGATTCCTGGGCACATTCACATGAAAAAATAGTCTTTTAACATTCAATAAATTGCAATGATATTTGATGACGCTTAGTTTACATTGTCATACCCCACAGAGACAGTGGTAGATTACCTACCAAGATCGCGTTTTTTTTTGGACAAGCCTATTGACCAATCAGGTTCCTCCCCTTAAGGGTTCTGAGGGGGATCAGTATAGCCTGGCAATCTACAACGCACAGCATGCACGTGCAGCAATAAATACTTTTGTTTCTTTGATGAATTGACGCTCGTGCATGCTGCAAGCGACATTGTCTTTTCTCCACATGGCAACAGGTTACATGTAAAAAAATACCTTTCAAAGAACGCAGTACCCTTTGGCCACTTTCAATCTCTTTTGCTGTAAGTGAATATGAATAATGTCCCATAGTATCAGGTATAGTTACCTACACAAATACTACTATTGTACATGTGTGTTTCTTGAATTCACTTAAGGAATTAGAATTTCAAATGTTAAGTGGGAGCTGATTCCAAAGTCTCGTGGTGCTGGGGAAAAATTAATTAGTATTATTAAATAGATCTGTTCTAGCTCTAAAATGAGGAAGGTTTTCAGCTTGTCTTGTATTGTGTCTGATCTGGTTTTGATTTGAATAAATAATATCACTTAAGTATTCAGGGGCTAAATTATGTGTAATTTTATACATTTGGATTAACTTGTTAATTTCTCTGCGTTTGGCCAATGTTTGAAGACCCTTTTCTTCGTATAATTTAATATTAGGGGTAGTTCTCATAGCACCAGAGATGACACGTGCGGCAGCCAGTTGAATGCTCTCTAATCTTTGTGAGTCGCCCTGTGTGCAGCCATCCCAGACCACGCCACCGTACTCCATTAGTGGTCGAATGAATTATTTGTATATTATTTCAAGGGTTTCTCCGTCTAGTAAATACTGTAAGCTTTTCATGATATTAAGTTGTTTGGAGGCTCTAGCAATAATAAGATCAATGTGATCGTTCCATCGGAGGTCGGATCGCATTATTATCCCTAGGTGTTTATGTTGGTCGACATTTTCTAACTGATGATTCTGGAAAATTAAGGGAGGGTGATAGACTTGATTTCTTTTCAGAGATACTAACATAGCATCCGTTTTTAGGGCATTGAATGTCACCATCCAATCTGCTGACCAAGAGTCGACAGAGGACAGGTCTTCGTTTAAAATGTCTGCAGTTAGGTGGGGATTATTGTCAGTAAGATATAGAGATGTGTCGTCAGCGAAAAGTTTGATTTTGGAATGAATGATATCCACGATATCATTAATAAATGCAAGAAATAACAGAGGACCACGAACAGAACCCTGAGGGATGCCTGCATTTATAGTACCCCAAGTAGAGGTTTTGCCATTGATAACGACTCTTTGCTGACGATTTGAGAGATAATTTTTAAACCATTTAAGCAAGGAGTGTGAGATTCCACTGCGTTCGAGTTTGAATAGCAAGCCTTGGTGCCATACTCGGTCAAACGCTTTACTGATGTCCAAAAAGACTACTCGGACCTCTTTTTGGAGATCAATAGCGAGAGAAAGTTCATGATAAAGGAATAAGAGTTGATTAACAGTTGAATCGCCGGGCATGAACCCAGATTGTCGAGAAAATAACAGTAAATTTTCTCTGAAGAAATTGAAAACTACCTTTTCCATCACTTTTCCAGCACAACTTAACTTACTTCCTTACTTATACCAATACCACCATTGTGCACTTGACCTTTGACCTAAAAAGTACGTCAAATATAAAGCTATGACCTTGACTTTCACTAGGCTTCTAGCTCACTCTATGAAGCTTCTTATGTGTAAGATTTGGATTGCTGGATGCAGGCTTTCAATAGTTACAACGGTAACGTTGCTTAGCACATGTGGCCACTGTGTGACCTTGAGAATTACATCAAGGTCAACTATGCTTGCACACAAAGTAGGCCATATAGGAGTGTAATATCATGTGCAATTTGAAAGTCATGTCTCAAATATTTCTGAAGTTATGGTGGTAAAACCATGGGACGGACAGACGGATGGACGGACAGAGAGATGGCACCAAGTACGACAATACCCGTCAGCCTCATAGGGCCAAAGGGTAATAAGGCATAAACCCACAAGCAACATAGGTAATCAACCACAGTCTCCGTGGGGGACCGACGATGTTAGTTTATATCAGTATGTTTGTGTGCCAATACAGACATGCCGCTTTTCCAGCAATTGTTTCTTTCTTTCTTTCTTTACGGGTAAATTTGTCCCGCATTTTTCTCAAACACTATTATACAGAGAAACTTCAAACTTGGCACAATTATACCTCTTTACATGAAGTCTTGCTTTTTTATAAAGAGAGGGCATTATACAAATTAGGGGTAATTAAAATTTTAAATCTTCAATATCTTATATACTATAATAGCTGTGGTTCCATATGTATGTTTTTGATGATATTCAAGACAAAAGGTCATTTTTGAGGTCAAGATCATGTCAAGGTCAAAGGTCATTTTGAGGTATGGCTTCCTAGAGGACATTCAAAAGTCTGTTGCAATAGGAATTGCATGAATTAGAAAGCTGGCCATTTTCAAGGTCAAGGTCATGTCAAGATCTGAGGTTCTTTCAAGGTGACAGGTCATTTTAAAGATCGAGTCTCCTTTTCTGGTAAAGGTTATTTCAAGGTCATAGGTCACTGTCAGGTATGGCTGTCTAGTAGACATACTTGACAATCTCTGAAGATATTGCAAAACAATTAACACAATTTATTTCAAAAACAGAAATTCTATTTTTCTGTTTTTTGGCTCGATTTACAGAAATTGGTGACTTTTTGTCGCCATTTCTGGATGTCAGTGTGGTTACTGTGGATTCCTGGTTTTAAACAAACTTTTCAATTCGGGTACTTGTCGGTTAATGCATACATTCCTATTGATTACAATGTGAGTCAATGGGAATTGCAATGGTAATTCACCTTTTCGACTTTTCCAAAACCACTGGTCAGATTCACTTTAAACTTGGTAGGAATGTACCTTGGGTGGGTATCTATCAAGTTTGTTCAAATAGTCACGGTCCCAGGGGTCACATTAAGGATTTTTCAGTATGGGTCCGTGGGACCCACTTTTCTTCTTTTTCAGGAAAAATAGTGGGTCCATGAACTGAATCGATGGGTCCAGTCTGAAATTGTGCAAAGTGGACTTCATTTGATGTAATTTGATTAATTGATTTTATTTGGTATAACCAACATACATGAAAATGATAAATAAATAAAACATGCAGGTAACTTAAGCCTAGAAACGAACATAACATAGGGTCTGTATGCTCATGTAGGTAACGCTTTATTATAGAATTGAAGATTGAATATAAAGATACCAATATGCCAACTTGATGTAAAAGGGTGTAAAAGTTGTTGACTGTACCAAGGATGGATTCAATCTACCCAGGAACCTGCTGTTAAGACTAACTCTATAACACATCCCTGGTCTACCAAAAAGTGGTTGTGAAGGGGGCTTAACCCCTAGCACGCTGCCACTGTGCCAGTATCTGGTGTTGCACACCGTGTGTCACCGGACAGTTTCTTTTAACTCGCTTGCACAAGCAGCATGCGTGATTGAACATGCCTGGCCCTTGGGCTCTGTTATTTTTGCGATTGATTCCACGTGATGAAATGGTCAGAAATTATATAATTTATATATCTGTGCACTTTCTATTTCAATATACCTGAAAAATTTCATGCCATAGGCGGTGTTAAGAGTCTGATTTTAAGTGCTGTCCCTTTTTTCACCAAGCAACATGGTAGGCCTACAAGCCGTGCAATACACACACAAGCGAGTGTATAGAGCCTGTCAAGGGCATGCACCCAGGCATGGTTTTCCACTATATATTTTTTCCCCTGCCTTCGATCATAAATTTCATTTCTATCTTGTTCTGCCATACAGATTAGTTCCATTCAAACATTTCAATAAGATCAAAACAACCAAATTTTGTTTAAAAAGCACCAATAACCACGTGACCCATCGGAGACCGTGATGAACAACATCGTGTCAGGCCGGCTAATGCAAATTTTCGCTTCATCCAAGTGTAACCTTGCGATGACTAATCTGCGTATTTTCCTTGCCGTCCGTAATGAATTTTCACTCCTGCCTTTATCCGGGTCTAGATTTGTTCGATGGAAGTCTTCTTGGCGAAAATATGTCATATATGTGAAAATTTAACATCTTAGTCCAGTAATCTTTGTGTAATGCGACTTGTACCTGCCCAACATTGCGGACATGAGACAAGCACATGGAGAACAATGAATTTGACTGGACATTGAACGGCACTGATCAAATCCACCCAATGAGGAGCCTGGAAGTGCTCTCAGCACAATTATAAGCGGTTAAATGACGTACATCCATTCCCATTCTGGGAATTTTTTGGAGGGATACCCCAGGAATATTTTTTCTTAGCAAATAAGAGAGCTTGTTACATAGAAAGACGAACATCAGAGGATTCCATCAGTACAATAAATAATCATGAGATTGATAATGGTCGATGCAAAACACCGTGACCGCTTGGGGTAATTTTTGCAGTTGTATCATTTAAAATGCAATGCGTTTTTGTGCGTGCGTCCACAGAGACGCAAAATGACAATGTTTTATTAATTTCCAGGCGTCATTTCTTTATTTTTTGCGTCTATGATGCAGGACGCAAGTTTAATGTGACCCCTGTGGTCCAGTGAATTTTGGATTTTTTATGATTTTTTTGGGTTAATTTTTTTGGCAAAATCTTCAAAAATCTTCTCCGAAACCACTTGGCCAATTGCTTTGACATTGCATAGGGACACTTCTTGGGACTTTGTTTGTTTGTTTTTTTTTTGGGGGGGGGGGGGTGCTTTATTTTGACAACAGATTCAAATGTGTTCTAAATTCATTTAATTCATTTGGATAATAGATAACATGTTTGAATCGTTTGAGTGTTATTACTCAACCAGGTAGAATTTCATACAGAGCTGTGTGTACTTCAAAGGTTGAGTGTTTTTCCTCATTTGGAACTGATTTGGGACTATAGTGGTGCCAACTGAGTGTTTCCACTCATCAGAGACTTTAAAATAGACACAGACCAGGTCTTAATGAGTGTTTTCCCTCACATGGACCTCGTTTTCAATTTCTTAAACGAGGCTGAATTGAGTGTTTCCACTCAGCTGGGTCTGTTTACAGGGTGTTGTATGGATTGAGTGTGTCCACTCAAGCAAAATTGTAGATATGTGGACCTGCCAGGTACTGACATCCAGAAATGGCGACAAAAAGTCACCAATTTCTGTAAATCGAGCCAAAAAAACAGAAAAATAGAATTTCTCACATGGTGTTTGCCATCCAAACAAATGCGTCGTTTTTCTATGTGATGTTTTTTTCGGGAGTACTCGCTACCTCGTGTTGTGAAGTCTGGCTTGAAGGATGGGCGACATTTGTATACACACAAATGGTGATTATGGACAATTTATTAAAGCAAGAAACAAAATTTAACGCTGAAAATTGATCAGAATGATAACATACTTCCAGTCTTTGCGTACAATAGAGCAGAGGGTCCAATTTTTCATGAAAGAGAGTAAAATATGCCAGAAGCAGGTAAACATGGCTCGGATGAAAATACCGCTGCTGCATGTGTTGGTCCTCTTGACAGTTTATCAGTGACTGGGGTAAAGTGGGTTTATCAAATATTTACTGCAGCAACAAACAAACTTGACCACTATAATTAATGACAACTATGACACACAACTGATCTTTAGAAAATATTTAACAGGTAGGATTATTTGTGACGCAACCCAAGGAAAATGCGCGGACAAGTGCTAATGCAATTGTATTCACACACGTTTGACCGTTTTGATAAATTCGTGATTGGGATTGATATATTCACTTTGTTAGTGTGTAAGGCACAATTTTTTGTTTAAATTGACAAGGAAACCACATAGAAATGCAGAGAAGGTCATACTCAACAAAAGTCATCTTGATCATTTTGCATGAACTGCAAAAATTAAAAAGTTATAGCACTTTTACGCCAGCAAGTCACATGTTGCGCAACAAAATAAAAAATGTCCAGTGGCTGGCTGTGCCAGATCCAAAAACTGTCTGGTGTACTTGCGGGTTAAACGTTCAAAAGACCCCCAAGAGGGAAATTCAAACTAGTGAAGAGAAGAAGGCCTAGCAGCAGGACCATGCCGTCAGAGTCAAAGTCTAGCTGGCAGCAGGATACTCCGAGAGCTAACTGAAGTTGTGAACAGGGCATATTAGCTCAGTAACTGCCACTTTCCTCAAGACTGACCCTCTTTCCCTTACTTATCCATAGGTAAATATTGTATTCACAATGTGGCAAAAATCACCTGAGATGCCACCAAAGAGCACCTAGATTTCATTTTTTTTTTGGGGGGGGGGAGCATGCCCTCGGAACCCCTCGACACTCACGCAATATCAGAATTCTGGACCATTAAATACTGAGCTGGTCCACTATATATTAAAACTTATTGGCCCAGCTGGACCAGTAAGTTTTCTGTTTCTAGCTATTCATGGGACTTTCGTCCGTCAATCATCACCTGAGCCTGGAAAGGCCTGTCTATATTTATAATTTGTAACGCCCTTTACTAAGTCCAAATCAGTTTGGCTATCTGTTACCAGAAATCTCCCCATCCATTTATATAAGATCTTTGTATTTTGATGCAATTAGTAACAACATTAGGTTTAAATAGTAGAGCTACATGCGACAACCTATTTCTGTTACTAGCTCTTTTGGTCACTAATTAATAGTAATTACCAGCACATGTATGTATATTTGTCAAAACATACATACATAAATGTGTTCTGCCTTACTGGAAAGGACCATGTAACAAACCATACCTACTGAGGACCTCTATCTGTATAATTCTAGCCCTCCCAATGAAAACTAGAGCTCTCTGATTGCAAGTGATTGATAAAATACCCGCCACTCCAACAAGGACCTATACCTCTGGAGCAATGGTGTAGGATCATATACAATATTGTGACTACAGGGGGCATTATTGCCACATAGAACACTCACACTGACAAGTTGAAGTTCAAGACACATCAACTAAAATAATAAATCTTCCATGGGAAGACATAATTATACAGATAAACCTGCTATTTAAGAATACCCCTAGTGCCACAAAAAAAAAAAAAAAAAAAAAAAAAAAAAAAAAAAACAAGAGGGCTGTGTGAACAGCCCATGCTCAGCTGATCTTCACATTCATCACACTTGCAGCTCTATGAACTTGGGAAAGGATAAAGGTCACCCATGTCATGAGTAAGTCTGACCTTTATAAAAGAACACTAAGATGTGCAACATCAAGGTTCAAGTAGTTCTCAAGTTATAATGAAGAGTAAATTTCATGTTTGTTGCAGCTGTGACCCCACAAACGAGGTCAAGGTCATTTATGTACTGTCTAAGCATGACCTTAATACAGAAACATTAACGTGTGCAGCATCACGGTACTAACTCAAAACAGATCTCAAGTTATCAAGTAAATAGTAAATTTTGTGTCAGTTGTCCTGTGCAATAGCATCAGAATGCCCATTAACTTACATAGCAATAAGAAAGCTGCATTGACCGATAAGTACCCAAATTAAAAGATTCCTTAAAATTCAGGAATCCAAAGCAGTACCACCTAGTAAACAACTTTGTTTCACCCTTCCACAAAAACATATCCTTCACATTCAGCTTTATCTGAGTGACGGTTCTGAGAACAAGTGAAACATAGCAAAAACCATACAAAAAATTCATAAACAAAAAACAAAAACAAAAAAAACTAGAACAGACTGAACAACAACAACAACAAAAACAACAAGCGGAAGAAATGGGCACTAAAACAATATGTCCCCTGGCTTCCACCGGGAGACATAATTACAGCGCCACCTGGTGAACAAATTGGGAACTAGGTGTCCCTGGGAGTGTCTCTGTACGATATCAAAGGAATTAGTGAGCGTTTCAGAGGAGAAGAGTTTTTAAGGTTTGCCCTAAAAAAGGACAAAAAAATTCAAAAATCAATAGAGTGTGACCATTTGAACAAACCTGGTAGAGATCCACCCAAGGCACATCCCCACCAAGTTTGGAGAAGTCTGGCCAAAATTATTTAAGTTATAACCGTTACAAGAAATTCCCATGTTAAAATTTCCTATTAAAGCTTTTGTAAAGATTTTTGAAAAAAAATTCATTGAAATTCCAAAAATCCCTAGAGCATGACCATTTGAACAAACCTGGCAGAAACCTACCCAAGGTACATTGCCATCAAGTTTGAAGTTAATGTGGATCACGGTTTTGGAAAAGAAGTTGAAAATGTGAATTAGTATTAGAATGCCCATGGATTTCCATAGTAATCAATAGGAGAGCTGCATTGACCGATAAGTTCCCAAATTGAAAAAATCGTTCAAAGTCAGGAATCCGCAGAATTCCAACATAGTGAACGACTTTGTTTGACCCTTCTTTAAGGAACATATCCACCATGTTTCAGCTAAATCTGAGTGACGGTCCTGGAGAAGAAGTCGAAAATAGCTATAACACACAAAAAATCATAAAAAAATTAGGAAAAAAATTGCAGCGCCACCTGGTGAAGAAATTAAGAACTAGGAGTCCCAGGGAGTGTTCCTGTGTGATATCAAAGCAATTGGGTGAGTGGTTTCAGAGAAGATTTATTAAGATTTGCCCAGAAAAGAACAACAAAATTCATAAAAAATCCAAAAATCACTGGACCGTGACATTTGAACAAACTTGGTAGACACCCACCCAAGGCACATCCCCACCAAGTTTGAAGTGGATCTGGCTGACGGTTTTTGAGAAGAAGTCGAAAATGTGAATTGTGGACAGACGGATGACGGACCGTCACAAAAGCTCAGCCGACTGACAAGTCCGCTGAGCTAAAAATGGTCACATATAGCAGGTGGTCTTAAATTGCAGGTAAATTAACAAAGGAATACAAACTGGTTAGTATCTTGAAAGAGTGGTCATGGAAACTAATGAGGTCTCTCACGAGGGGAGGTCTTTATAGCAGCTTTATTGGAAGTATCACAGTAACTGTACCTCTAATATCCTAAGTGCAGCAAAATTAAGCCTGTGTGTCCCCAACTCTACACATTATGCTTCTGTGGTTTCTATTGTAATTAGTTATACCAGGATACTGCCATATCCCTGGTTATACATGTTGGACAAGACATACAAAGATACATACATGTCTTGCTGTACTGGAGGGGACCACGTTACAAACCATATCTACTGAGGACCTCTATTTCTGCATGTATAATTTTAGCCGTACCTATGAAAATAATTGAAGCCTGTGTGTCCCCAACTCTACACATTATGCTTCTATGGTTTCTATTGTAATTAGTTATACCAGGTTACTGCCATATCCCTGATTATACATGTTGGAAAAGACATACAAACACACATACATGTCTTGCTGTACTGGAGGGGACCATGTTACAAACCATATCTACTAAGGACCTCCATTTGTGCATGTATAATTTTGGCCCTACCTATGAAAATAATTGAAGACGCTTATTGGAAGTATCACAGTGACTGTGCCTCTAATACTCCTAAGTGCAGCAAAATTAAGCCTGTGTGTCCCCAACTCTACACATTATGCTTCTATGGTTTCTATTGTAATTAGTTATACCAGGATACTGCCATATCCCTGGTTATACATGTTGGACAAGACATACAAACATACATACATGTCTTGCTGTACTGGAGGGGACCACGTTACAAACCATATCTACTGAGGACCTCTATTTCTGCATGTATAATTTTAGCCCTACCTATGAAAATAATTGAAGACACGTCCCGTTGTCTGTCACTCCAAATAATTGTTGTTATAAACACTGGAATCTTTAGTTTCGCATGCTGCAATACAAAAAAAAAAAGAAAAAAGAAAAGCTTCCCGTTTGTGTGTTCCCTCCGTAAATTTCGGAAGGTACACACACGTTCACAGGGTGGAAGCCATGATGAACACACTATAACACGAGCCGTGATTGGCTCATTTTTTCATGTGACTCAATTGACCAATCAAGTGATGTGTTGTTTGTCAGACCACATGGCCAATGCAGTGGTTTCTATAGTGGTAGGAAAGATGATGACCGCACACTCGATGTGCATTACAAGGAGACGGATTTCTGATTTTAAATTCTTCGATTGAATTTGAATTAAGAACACCATTTATTACCAGGAACTTGCCGATACTGTATACACAAATTGACAACGATGTACCGATAGCATTCATGGTAGTACGCAAACTATGGCGTCAACATGCATCCCATCAGCGGCAAGAAAAAAGACGATGCTAAAACCAATACAAGTTACAACTATTGATCTGTATTATTTATCTGGAACAGCGACTTCCAAAAATTACACAGTATTTTTCATCGTGAGTCACCCTATGCAAGTAGTTTACTTTTCAATTTTAATTTTAGATATTTTTGCCAGTTTTACTGTTTGCAGTCAGAGCTAGAATTGTGGTAAAAATTGACAGATTTTTGCCGATTTGCAAGCGACAATAAGTGCCAAATTAGGGTAAATCAAGGCCTTTATGTATGGATTGATGAAAAAGAATATTACTATGTTTGTTGCACCGGGTTATACTCGGACAAGTGGATTTTGCATACGGACAAGTGGATTTTAAAATTCACTTGTCCTGCAGACGAGTGCTTTTTAAAAAAAATTTCGTGCCCTGCTCATGTGAACCATCTCAGAAATGATGTCAGTAAAGATAAGTTACCTCATTTGATATAATATTAGAGGCCTGTACTTAAAACATAATAAAGTAAATCAATATCTTTATATTGTTGTGAGCAGTACATGTGTATTGCTGAACTGGAGAGGGCCATGTAACAAACCATACCTACTGAGGACCTCCACTTCTGCTATACTTTTAGCCCTCCCTCTGAAAATAATTTGAGGGCATGTGCCCCTGCAAGTGTCCTGATGAGCAAAGAAAACTATTAATAGTAAGGTCAAATCAGTTTGGCTGCCGCTAAAAATCTCTGCATCGATTTTTAAAAATACAAGATCTGTGTATTTTGGCAGAGGGGATTTGTACGCCTACAACCATGCACTCTCTGCTTTAAAAAAATAATATTAACGCTTTTAATTTTATTGGATTCTGCTTTAATCTTAACTCAGGTCAGGAACTACCTGCATGATCCCAGCCATGGTTTACCGTAATGTAAGCGTATTTTTTTCCTTCCGCCTGTCCTTAATTTCACTCCTATCTTATTCTTTGTTGCAGATTTGTTCTATTTGAACATTTTACTTAAGTTACCCCCATAAAATTTAATTGATTAACATCAATAACTTTGCGTGTCGTGTCTGACAGCAATCAACCATGTCAACAACACATGGTGTGTCACAGATTAGCAGTCGCTTCATCAGCGTGCATTGACAAATCTGCATGTTTTTCTTGCCTTCCATCATGAATTTTCACTCCTGTTTTAATCTACGTGTTAAAGACTTGTTCCATACAAGTCGTTTTCTGAACCTACCACGAAAATAATCAGCTTCAAAATCCACTACATTTTGCGTGGAAACGATAAAGTTTATCGCCATCAACTGGGCCATGATGCGGGAGCACATGTATTCCGACACATTTGATTGGACGAAGAGTGACACATGATGGAATCCACCAATGGCGAGCCTCAGTGGCCTTCTCATTAATTATTGAGGTTTCAGCTCAGATTTTAGGCTATTTTTGGAGGGATATCCACAGAATAATTAAGTGTTAGCCAATAAGAGAGCCTGTTACACAAAGAGACGAGAACGTGACCTTTTTGGCAGTGCAAAACATTGTGGCAGTCAATTAGAAACAAGGAGACTGCAAACGTACAAAGTTACTGAGTTTTTGCACAAAATTTAGGACCCTTATCATTCAAATTGTCACAAAAAATGGGCAGTTGTTAAGATTTTTATCGTTTTGACAGGGAAATACTCCATTTTAGTTTATTTTTACTGCAAAATCGAAATAGCCATCCGTAAGTATTGAAGTTTGGCTACAATAAAATGTACACGCTTGTTTAACTAGTTAAATTAACAATACAGGCGACTGGCAAGCTGATGTATGTCGGCTTGCTGTGCGGGCGGGTGCAGCCGACAACCGTGGTAAATGATGTTCAAAGTATTGTCCGTTGTGCCCGACAACGGCATGCTAGGAGTTAAATTTGACGGTACATGGGTAGTTATCTATTCACTTGAAATGAAAATTATGGATGTTACAAATCAACAGCGATGTTGATTTTGTTGCAATAAGAGTTTATCTTATTAATTGGAATTTTGGTTTTGGTATTTTCATTTTACTTAGTTTAAAATAGGCAATTCAGCAATAAAAATGAGCATTCTGTGATTCCGCCTGCTTTTGCACAAAAGCGGAAAGTGCATGGCCCTAGATCTGAATAGTTACAGTAAATTATGTTTAAATATTATAGCTACATGTAAATGATCATAGTAGTAGTTTAAGGTGTTACTTACCCTTTAAATCACTAATCCATTTACTTGTCAGTGAGTCATTCTTGCTTGCTTTCCCTTGTGATATGAGCCGTTTAGCCACAGTCTGTGCACTTTCCCTTCTTGGCCTCATTCTGCAATTCTGCAATTGAATTATCAATCTTTTGGAAGTCATGGGAATTTGAATCACTGATGTTGGTGAATCAAATAAAACTGCTAAATATCTGCATAACCTTTTAAACCACATACATATATGCATGAACCTTTTGAATTTTGTTCAACCGCAACTTGTAACAGTGTCATGAAACTTTGAGGAAAAGAGTTCCCAGCAAAAAAGAAAAAAAGTTGGTTGCCCGACCGGGCAAGTACCTATTAATTTTAACTTGCCCGAGATTAAATCTGACTTGTCCCGGGCAATTGGACACGTAAATTGTCGAGCCCTGCCCATGTTTAGGGTCTAGTGGTTTTCTTGGCCCTGCCCACAGGAGATGGATCCGCATCCTGTATATTTAATGGGCTTTCCCAGAATACGGTAACCTGTCCCAGGGCCTACCACATGTTGCATAACATGACCTGCCCTGTTCCATGCAATTTTACCATTCATGCAGACCTGGATCTTTTAAAAGCTAAACCCAGAAGTAGCATTTTGCTCCTACATGCAAGAAACCATCCAAAATTTACACATACAAAAATAGCAACATTTCCTCTTAGAATGATCTTATTACTTATTACTAAGGAAATACCAGTATAATATATTGAGACTCAATTCATGAACCGAATCCTACCGTGATATATTTCTTGTGAACCGGTAATTTTTATACACCCTCTTCAACATTGCTGTTTTAGATTTTGTACTTAAACACAGATAAATCATTCCCAGATTCAATAAATAACTAGAACAGACTGATTTTCCAACAGAAAATCAAATGTCTCCCGGTGGAACACTTACGTCTCTGAATTAGCTACAGGTGATAACAAATTACAAATGACCAAGTGTGCTTGAAAATTACAATCCTATTTTAGCTCTCAGCTAGATACATTACTCTAGCAATTTTCATCAAGTTCTTCAAGACTTACTGCAGATAAACCAATTTCACATAAACGACCATGTGACCTTGAAAATTAGGTCAAGGTCAACCAAATACAATCCAAACCTAGGTCTTGTCAAGATACATAATTCTACCCAGTTTCATCAAATGCCATCCTGTTCTTCATGACTTCTCGCACGGAAACCAATTTCACATATGTGACCCTCTGACCTTGAGAATTCGCTCAAGGTCATCCAAATACAATCCCAACCTAGGTCTTGCCTAGATACATAATCCTAACAAGTGTCATCAAATTCTGTCAAGTCCTTCAAGACTTATTGCACGGAAACCAAGTGTTGAAGAACCTGAACAAGAAGAAGAAGAAGCAGAAGAAACCGGCACTTAAACAATATGTCCCCTGGCTTCCACGGGGAGACATAGTAATATTATTATTGTTGTTCGGAGTTCTTACTACTTTATTAGTTGTTTGGACAATTTTGCGTGCACAAATGCACTCGACTTGGGTCCCGTTTTCAATAACTAGGTTAACTACAGCAAAGCGGTTTGGCTGGATATTTGTGTTTTGTGATATCAGTTTTTGGTACAATAAAATAATGGATGGTCACAACTTTGACATTGTGCAACTTGCAAGTAATTGCTACCTTATTCTACTGGCTACAATACAAAAAACATGATATATCTTGATACATCACTGTGTATTGAGAATTATCACGATACCCAGTAGGGCTGGGACTGGATCAAATTTCTCAACCCAGGCCCCGAAACTGAACTGACGGGTTGTCCCCACGGTTTGGTCATTACCTTCAATGAAAGAAAAACTGTATGTACACAGAATGACGATTGATCGACCACACTGAGGAGATTAGCGAGCTCCTGCAGGGCAAGCCTACATGGTGATGGGTTCATAAACTGTGTGTATTTTACAAATTGTAAAGCCACATTCTTAAGCAGTTTTGCCAATGGCCCAATACACATTTAAATAAAGAAAAGATGCAGAATTGCAGATATGATTTTATGTGCTGTGCGAGTTGGAACTTCGAACAACACAAGCGGCAAGGCCAATGTGCAATCCATGCACAATCTTTCCAGAGGACGAAGTCCATGTTCTGATAACCTAAAAAATGTGGTAAAACTTCCTCATTGACTTTAACTAACCGGACAAAATATTCAACTGTCATGTGGTGAAATCTGGACTTGAATTGCATTATTGTTACAACACCACCAGTCAGCAGTTTAGTAGGCATGCAGTGCCAATGAAAGCAAAGTTGAGAATCAAAACCAAAACCCACATCCACGCGGGCATTCCCATTTCCCGCACACAGCATGCTGACCTGGATATCATCAGTTTTTCGTTTTTAACCGAGGCAAAAGCTGCTGTTGACCAGCGGGTGCACTTTTTTTAACTCATAGGTTCAAACAAAGTTTGCTTCATTAATTTTTACCCAAACCAACTCTTGAACTCGATGGTCATGAAAATGGTGCGGTGACCGAGTTAACGGGTCAACGCCCCAGCCCTATTTATAACAGGATGAAATCGTCACCACGTCCAGTCTGTTTACAGAGTACAAGAAAGTATCCACATGAAAAGATTTGCATCCCTTCAGCCTTCGGCTTCATGGAATACAAATCTTTACATGTGGACATTACTTTTCTTGTATCCCGTGAACAGACTGGTGGTAAATGATAATAATATAAAGGTAGCCCTGTGTAGTGTGACAAATAGTGGCATTGCCAATCTCATCAAATTTCAGACAAGAGTTATTATCAAATGAAACCCCATTTCAGACAAGAGTTATTATCAAATGAAACCCCAGATACCATCATGCAGTTGTTGTAAAATATCCATATGAATCTGCAGAAGGAATATGTGTGTTGGGTGTTATGTCAAAAATCATATCTTTATCGCAGGTCTACATTTTTCATGCCACGTGCTTCAGTTCTGTAAGAGCAAGTTTGGAGGGCAAATCACGACTTTTGTAGTGGAATCTCTTCAATTTCATGGCAAAAATACTATCAGGATCTTTTAAAAGATGTAACATGATACTAGTATTACCTGAATTACCAACGCATCATTTGAATGTGGAAAAAAGCAGATTCAACACAGTTTTCGCATATATATGGAAAATGCACAGAATTGCTGGGGACATGCATCTAGTATGATAGTATCTACATGTAAATGCCATTTGACATACAAGCTGTCATTTGTGAGTCATCAATCTCTCGTCGAACAATTACAAAGTAACAAAATACAAATACCAGAGCTGCTTACCTAGTTTTTTGAGAATTAGTATTTCTGGTAGTCAAATTCCGTATTTTCAGCATTTTTCCATAACAGACACAGATAATGCAAAGTTGAATCAACTTTCCTTCCAAATTCTACTTCACGTATAGTGTGGTACAATGTATGCATCTTATGTTCCATGCATGGAGAAACCCTGTTCTCTCCTCATGGGCAATGCATAAATTTGTTAGCTACTTGCCTAGCATAGCGGAATCCACGGGAGACTAAACTGATCCTTCACATTTATCAGAGAAACAATCTGATTTTGAGAAGCATGTGGTCGGACAACATGCATGTTCGCCATATTTGTTATAACTTTGAAGCCATGAACTTTGACCTGTGGATAGCTGACAGCGCCATCTGCTAGATCCAGAATAATTTTTCTATCTTCAACATGTGAAAAAAGGCCCATTCTCTGGGAGATGATCAGGGAAAAGTAAATTAAAAACATACAAGCTTGCAATCATGTTCACCTCTCATACTTTCACGCGGTCTGACGCTCTCCCATATGGGAAAACAGTAGCTTAGGCTAGCTCCTACAAGCCTGTGACAGTTTGCTCTAATGAGCCCATAAAGCAAACAATGCGACATTCCTTAGTTTGAACTACGGCAATGTGCTTGTGAGTGACACTTGTTACCAGCGTAACACCTACCATTCAAACCGATGTTTTCCAATTTTGACCACCAAGTTTTTTGTATTGGCATATTGATTCTTTTATGTGAGGTGTCAGTATTATATATTTTATTTCCGTAACATCGTATTTTAATTGAAAAATCATACAAGTAGGCAGCTCTGTACATGTAATAAATTTTATAAACATACTGTTATACATAAATATTAGTATTTAAAGCTAGTGCAACTTCTTAAGTCCTACCTGAAGTTTTGTCCATGGAAACTGATACATTGTGTTCCTTTACTGAGTGGTAACAAAAATATAAGGGAAGCAAAGAAACCTGGCACTTGACCAGTGAAGAAAAATACAAAAATGAATGGGGTTAAAGAATAAAATCACATCAAAACTTCCAAATAAAGCCTCTGATATATCCAAATTGTGCAACTGGCAAAAAAACAAAGACTGGGTATATTCACTATTAAGGCTGAAAAAAACCAGGCCTGCTGGGGGTTGTTCCATTTTGCCTGAAATTAGATAATTACCATTGAAGTGCTCTTTTGAACTTGCATGTGAAGGAAAATTGTAATGCAGGGTCATTCCATGTCATATCAGCAAATGCCTTCCACCATCACATCTTAGATTTTCTAGATTTTTTAAAATGTTTTTGTCCATGGTCTTAAACATAAAAATTAAACATTTCAACATCCTAGTGCCAATAGTAAACATTTGTGGGTTACAAGGGGGGAGGGGATCATTCATAAAAAAAAAAAACGCCTATTGTTTCGAGCTACATTTCAAATGATATTTCAAAAAGTATTTCAGTTACACTTTTGAAACTTTCAGCATTACTGGAACTTTTTTAGTTGGATTAGAATATAGAAAGAAACAACCCCTACTTGTAATAGTATAGCAAATAATCAGATGCAAATACTGAAAAATCCCATGTAATTTAATTTCCGAAGGCAATTTTAAGTGGGAATATCTCTACAACGAATTTTCCAAGAACTTTGATTTTTTATATGCTAATTGTAGATAAAATGTTGAGCTGATTTGGGAAGTTTGAAGGTTCTAAAATTTCTAGCCCTTGAGAAATGAGATGTGAAAAGTGCCATCAAGCAAAATGATGCCCAACTTCAGAGGCCTGGAATTCTACCTGGTAAACTAAGTAGCACAACCTTCAAACTTGTACAGCACAAAGATCAACATCACTACAATATTTGGTAAAATTTTGGAGTTGGTGTCGTGTGTTTTTACTATTGAAACTATTCATTATAAATGGCTCTTTTTTTCACTCTCATTCACAGCTTTCTGCATATATATATACATATACATATACATATACATATACATATACATATACATATACATATATATATATATATATATATATACATATATATTTCCCATATGGAACAAAGCAGATCTGGTGTAAAAAATTAAATAGCTGTACAAATCAGACTTTATCATCAAAAGAAGTTAAGTATAAAATTATTTTTTCCATGCATAGTATTTGGCAGGATTTGTGAATCTGGATGTGCAAACTCCACAAAACTGCCTGTGCACCTCCTATCTTCTGCATGTCATTCAGCACGTAGTGTGCAGGGATAACCCACGAAAGTCGATTTGACTTATTTCCAGTGGGGTCCTCTCTGCAGACAGAAACCTGCTGCCGCCGCCAACGCAGCTTCTCTTCTTGATAAACAGCAAGGGGACTTTAATATGCATTTCCCACAGACAGGTCAACACATACCATGGCCTTGGCTTTGATAAACCAGTCATGGACCACTGGTATAATTGAGAGCCAGAGACTCCATTATAAATTTATTGAAACTTAGGTGGGTTTTGAGAAATTGTGTGTGCAGAACACACCTGCACACCTGACTCGATAATTAATACACCGTTTCTATGAATACATTATTTCGTTGTCTTGTAAAAATTAAAATACTCATTTTTTGGCTTCAATTTTAAGTTGTTATGCAGGATATCATTCCGGATTAAAGCACCCACAGTGAAGATAAAGCTATAATCATTGCGCTGATTGTGTTGTAGTGATCACGCCGATGCTGGTCATGGATAAATTTTAAGCAATCAGAGAGATATGATTGAGCACAACCATGAGTTAAACGCCACATCAAAATGTCATACACCTGATAGGATGCCCAGTTTTCAATTTCAGTCAGTGATGGAAATGATCGGAGGGCACAATGGTTTTGTACTGTAAACAGGGCTAACAACATTAACTTCTTGAGGCAATTTCCTGAACCTTGCCAAAACCTCACAAATCTTCAGTTACGTACTTGTCATTTCATGGAATCTTTTCCTATGTTAATTTTGGGCAAGTACAACAAAAAGCCTACCTGCCCTGAACTTAACATTTTCAAATTCTATCTGCCATGGGCAGGTGGGCAACCACTAATCATGTTATTGTTGAACCCTGAAAGCACAAGCTGAGACAAGTCTCAATATTCCTTGTCTCAGGCACAAAAAAGTTATCAGATTTATATTTGAGTGAAACAGAATGATTTAGTGTGTAAAAAAATAGCCAGCTGTCCAAACTCTTAACTGTCCGAAAACTGGGCCACCACCCTTTCTAATTCTATTTATTATATAATTAGTGTGGACTGGGTAAAACCTAGGCCTACTCCGAATCCGATACTCGACCGACCGCTGAAAAGGCCGCGTTTTTCTCGATCCGGGTCGTTGTAGTAACAACGCATAAAACATTAACTTTCATTTCCAACAGGTAGTATGTACTTTGTATGATTGTTTTTTAAGCACTTTCATGGCTGGTAATTAGCAAATTCAATGCTAAACGTGTGGTAAAATAACGCTAGTTTCGGTTCGCCCACGAGGTCGTTGGCTCTACTTTCAGTCTCCAGGCATAGAGCCTTGGGCCTGTTTCAAGGGCTGAACTATCAGTAAAAGCGACAAGAGAATCCTCAGAGATATCGTTGACAATGTGGCAATTGTTGGAACACATGCATTTTGAATAAGATGCCTACCTGTGGACATCAAACATTGGCGTTTCTGTGAAGATGCTGATTTTTCTGACTGCAGTCTGTTGGCGCTTCTTTCTCCCAGCTGCACTATGCTGTAACCAATCACAACGTGCTTCACAAAACTGTCCAATCACGTTTCCCCTACCTCCTTCGTTGGGACCTTTGCAGTACGTTGTGTAACACCGGTGATTCGTGTTCGTCATCATAAGGCCATAACTTTTGCGAATTGAAAATAATACGCTATATTACAACACTTCATCGAGGTCTCCCTCCTGAAATGTGTACAAGATTTCCTCGTAAATTGTACCAAACTACAAGTTGACATGTTTAATAGACGTACGAATTCGACTAGAGAGGACCGAATCACCAGATGGCGCTATAGGTCAGAACTTGCGTATTTCTGACCAGAATTTAACACACTTGATACGCAACCAACCACAGAAATCGATCTTGGTGAGGGCCACTCTTAATTGCACAAAAAATTGATTAACTGTTAAGGCCGTTTGAAATCCACGTTTTTCCTTCCGAGGACCGGATTTTGGACCTCAGTATGAAAACGGCCCTCACATTGTTGGTGTGTATCCTTGCAAAGGTCCGGCCTAGACCATAAAAACAAGTCCACACACACACACACACACACACACACAAAACCCCACAGCAGATCTAGAAAGGACCAGATGAAATTCTGAATTAGTTGACTAAAATGATTTGTTTGGAAAAAATTGTTGATACCTTAAGTTTATGTACATCAACTTTTGTTCTGCATAGGCCTATGACTTACAAGAAAGAACGATAGATAATTCTGTGCTGGAAGCATGTGCAAAAAAATGGGATGTTATTTAGTTGGACTTGTGTGGGCGTGTTTTCGGAGAATGTATACGGTCGCGACCGATAATAGCAGATAGATCTGGCTGAAGCAGTGACCGAAAGAGTGAGAGAATGAGGCTTCTTTGTATAATAAATTTTATGTTTCGAAACGTACAGTTCCTCATCAAATTTTCATGTCGCCTGTGCCATTATACCGAACACAGTGTGACACCCGAGGACCCGTTCAGACCGTTGTGCAGTATACCGTTCTGTCAATGGTGACAACGTTCAAAGCTTGTTCTAATCCATTGCAAATGCATTTGGCTAGTGTGGTACACAGCAATGTGAGATTACAAGTACAATCCTTTCTAATTTTTCAAAATAAATTCGTTATATTGTCGTCGAGAAATGTTGGTAAAATTCTCTGTCGGACGAGGCTCTGAACAACGTATTGCAACTTCCCACACAAGTGGCATGCAGACAAATGTCTTAAGAAAGAAACTCACACATTATACCTTGCACAATCTTATAGAAATACAGAACTGATAAAGTCAAGTTCATGAGAAAATTTTATGGTGCCCCCAGGAAAATTGATGACGAATAGAATAACATAAATCTTTGACATCGTAGACAATAACAGCTTAATAAGTAGCGGAGGTCGCGGGCACGTCTTCCTCGCAATATGTGCAGTCAAGAGCTGCCGATGCAGACAAAATTTTATCTCGAAGTTAGCGGGAAACGTAGATAGTATGCCCATTTGTTTGTTGTTTTTTCTCTCTCTTTGTCTCTGAAGTTGCCGTCGTCTTTACTGATCTTAATTAACGGCACTTTTGTCCCATGAATTTGATTACCTAGCCACTCCCCCCCCCCCCAAAAAAAAAAAAGAAAAGAAAAAGAAAAGAAAACTTCATCAAGCTGGAGTGGTTATAATATGATTATGATATTCTGATTCAATCTCGATTGATTACAAACACGACTGATCAAGTATCCATGACGACTTGAATATAACGACTTCAAAGAAATGGGCGGCTCCTGTGATCTTTGATTTTTTTTTCCCGGCACGTGCGACAATTGGGCACTGCTCTGAGCATCAGGCCTGTTCAGAATGAATGTAGCGACATCATCATCACTTGCACGGCCAAGGCTGACCTTGTCCTTCTTTTACAACCCGCTATCGCTCCATATTTTCAACACCGATGGAAACTGTGTGTGTCTGTCTTATTTTGTCACGCGCAGCTGGGGCACGTTTCTTTTCGCTGTGAGTGGCGTAATTTTCTTGGTCGCACAAGCAGTCGAAAAGCCGGCTCAGACGGAAAACATAAGATGTACGCATGCGCGAGATCTGTATGTAAATGACCCAAATGACGTTGTCCAGGAATTCCCTACCGCACTCTGTTTGAATATTGAAGTTCCATCGGTGGAACCCGAAGAAGACGTGAGGATTACTCGGTAGTTTCACAAGTAAGTGTGTGTTTTTCATATTTTGTTGTTTTATATTGTGTATTTTACACGAGCGAAGATGTGTTTGTATAAAATTTGACAGGTTCCCTGCCACCAGCGGTGTCATAGCATCAATGTGGTATCCACGTGGTCATTGCCATGTCGACCATCACATGAACATTAATAAAAAAGTCATTATGGCAATGTCGCTCATCACGAACACATGCTTTTGAATATCAATGCATTGCTCACAAATTAAACTTGATGTGTGTTTTGAAGTCTTATACTGAGTTGTTATTGTATGTCACTTGGTCTGCTTTATTGATTGCGTTCAATTGATTGTGGGATTCTAAGATGAATCAAGATCTAGGTCATGGATCCGAGCGAGAAGTCGATGTTTGTAAACATTGCCATGCTGAGACTGTCGACATTTTCAGTTCACGTTTTGAATGACCTATCACTCAGTGCTGTACTCACTCAACCTTGCGCTCGATAAGGCCACTTTGTTTGATGCTAAAACTATTTTTTCTTCGATTGATATACTGTATAGGGAAACTGTGTGCCAGAACAGTCACGGAGAGATGGGAAAAGTTGTGTTTTAATGGGAGGGAAAATGGCGTCAGTGAAAACTATTATTAAAGCAAAGCAAAACTTATATAATTTAAAAGATGGTTTGATCATAGAGGTATTATAGGTCCCTATAATACCTCTATGGTTTGATTCATTTACATGTTGAGCTTTAGATTTGTCACATCGTAATCATTCATAACTTGCCTTTTTTGAACGATCTGAATAGAGGTTGAAATGTATGTATGTATGTATGTATATATATGTATCTATGTATGTATATATATATATATATATATATATATATATATATATATATATATATATATATATATATATATATATATATATATATATATATATATATATATGCATATTTTAAGTGTGATTAAAACCCCATCTTCTGCTGGGATTTTGGTGTGATCTTTACCTCAGCTGACTTGTCAGTCAGCTGAGGTTTTTTTAGGGTCCATCGTCCATCGTCCGTCCGTCGTCCACAATTCACATTTTCGACTTCTTTTCAAAAACCGTCAGCCATATTCACTTCAAACTTGGTGAAGATGTGCCTTGAGTGGGTCTCTACTAAGTTTGTTCAAATGGTCACGGTCCAGTGATTTTTGGATTTTTAATGAATTTTTTTGTCCTTTTTTGTGTAAATCTTAAAAAATCTTCTTCTCCGAAACCACTCACTCAATTGCTTTGATATCACACAGGGACACTCTCTGGGACACTTAGTTCTTAATTTGTTTACCAGGTGGCACTGCAATTTTTTCCTAATTTTTTATGAATTTTTGTGTGTTATAGCTATTTTCGACTTCTTCTCCAGAACCATCACTCAGATTAAGCTGAAACTTGGTGGATATGTTCCTTGTAGAAGGGTCAAACAAAGTTGTTCACTATGTGGGAATGCTGCGGATTCCTGATTTTTAAGGATATTTTCAATTCTGGTACTTGTCGGTCAATGCAGCTTTCCTATTGATTACTATGGAAGTCAATGGGCATTCTAATTCTAATTCACATTTTTGACTTCTTCTCCAAAACCGTCATCCAGATTAACTTCAAACTTGGTGGCAATGTACCTTGGGTGGGTTTCTACCAATTATGTTCACGTGGTCATGCTCCAGTGATTTTTGGATTTTAAATGATTTTTTTTTTTTTTTTTTTTTTTTGGACAAATCTTAAAAAATCTTCTTCCCCGAAACTGCTTACCTAATTGCTTTGATGTCACACAGGAAGACATCTAGGGACTCCTTGTTGTTAATTTGTTCACCAGGTGGCGCTGCAGTTTTTTTCTAATTTTTTTGTGAATTTTTGTGTGCTATAGTTATTTTCGACTTCTTCTCCAGAACCGTCGCTCAGATTAAGCTTACACTTGGTGGATATGTTCCTAATGGAAGGGCCAAACAAAGTTGTTCACTGTGTGGGAATGCTGCGGATTCCTGATTTTTAATGATTTTTTCAAGTCAGCTCCTTTGGGGTAAATGCACCTTTCCTATTGATTACCATGTAAGTCAATGGGCATTCTAGTGCTAATTTACATTTTTGACTTCTTATCCAAATCCATCATCCAGATTAACTTTAAACTTGGTGGCAGTGTACCTTGGGTGGGTGTCTACCAGGATTGTTCCAATGGTCATGTTCCAATGAATTTGGATTTTTTTGTGATTTTTTTTTTTCAAAAATCACTACAAAAGTTTTTATAGGAAAACTTAACATAGGAATTTCTTGTAATGGTCATAACTTTAATAATATTGACCAGATTTACTTCAAACTTGGTGGGGATGTGCCTTGGGTGGATATTTACCAAGTGTGTTCAAATGGTCAAGCTCTATTAATTTTTGGATTTTTGATGAATTTTGTTGTTTTTTGGGGGGGCAAACCTTCAAAATTCTTCTCTGAAACCACTCACCCAATTGCTTTGATATCGTACATGGACACTCCCGGGAACATCTAGTTCCCAATTTGTTCACCAGGTGGCGCTGCAATTTTTTTCAATGAATTTTTTGTATGGATTTTCTATTTTTCACTTGTTCTCAGAACCATCCCTCAGATTAAGCTGAAATGTGATGGATATATTGTTGTGGAAGGGTCAAACAGTTGTTTACTAGGTGGCACTGCTTTGGATTCCTGATTTTTAAGGATTTTCAATTCGGGTACTTATCGTTCAATGCAGCTTTCCTATTGATTACCATGTAAGTCAATGGGCATTCTAATGCTAATTCAGAGGACAACTGACACGAAATTTACTGTTTACTTGATATCTTGAGATCTGTTTTGGGTTAGCTACACATGTTAACTATTTTGTATGAAGGTCATGCTGAGACAGTACATGAATGACCTTCACCTCGTTTGTGGGATCACAGTGCAACATACATGAATTTTACTCTTCATTATAACTTGAGAATTACTTGAACTTTGATGTTGCACGTGTGGGTGTTCTTCTATGAAGGTCAGACTTACTCAGAACATGGTGTCCTTGATCCTTTCCAAAGTTCATAGAGCTGCAAGTGTTATGAATGTCAAGATCAGCTGAGGCAGGGGCTGTTCACACAGACCTCTTGTTTAAGGTCCATCTTCCTACATACCCTTGGAATGGAAAATGACAACCTGTATGTATCAGATGTACAGGGTGGCCTTTTACAGATCAAGGGTAGAAACTAAACCAGAGGAGAAGCACTTCCAGTGATGAGGGGGCTAACAATTCTGTTTCTATTTTGCACCACCTGATTAAAGTGTACTGGAGCTCAAATGAAATAATACAGTGAAAACTCAAAGTGACACTCAGTTATCTGACATATTCATTATAATGACACAAATTTGAAGGGACTGAAGTTGTTGTTCCTTTGTTTTTTGACTCATTAATCTGAAATATTCAGATATCTGACTCATTTTCTTGGAAAAAAATAGTGTCATTCTTACAAGTTTTCATTGTGCCTGCTCTGTGTTGACCCTGACAAACATTAAAAATGTAGCAATCAATAAAGCAGACTTAGTGACATACAATAACAACTCAGTATAAGACTTCAAAACACACATCAAGTTTAATTAGCGAGCAATGCGCCGATATTCAAAAGCATGTGCTGATGGTGAATGACATTGCCATAATGTTCATGTGATGGTCAACATGGCAATGACCGCGTAGATACCACATTGATGCGATGACACCGCAAGTGGCAGAGAACCTGTCAAATTTTAAACACGCACTTACTTGTGAAACTACTGAGTAATCCTCAGGTATTCTTCTAGTTCCACCTCTTCGCAGTGGCTTCAGCAACAGGTCTTTTCATACGTCACTGTTGCTGCTTTACAGATGTCATAACACATTATGCGTGGGCATAAACGATCTCCAAAATACGCTCACTCCCACCCTAGAAATAAATTTTTGTTTGATCATACACAAACCTACATGTATTGAAATGTTCACAAAATATTCATATTAAGTCCGGTAAATTAAGGTCTTACAGATATTACTATAATAGCCATGAATATTTACTCGCAAATGTACCCAAATTTCATATACATGTATGTGTATATTATACATGTAAATATATATTCATGCCGTAATGAAAACAAAGGAAAAACAACAAAAAGCCCCACTTCCAGGCTTTAAGCCTTGTTTTAATTGAAACCACTAGGCTTGTTTTAGTAGGTGTGCTCATGCTGTCAGGAGTGTAACATACGAGAATGTCTGATGTGGACAAGCTTGGTTTCGTGCTTTTATCACTGCAAGTGGATGCGGTACTCAAAGTGCTTTCTGGGGAACAATTGTCAGTGATTTGGTAAGTTTGTCGGGTAATCCTAGAAGAGGGTTCCACACTCTGGTGACTTATTGGGGTAGTATATTCTTTTTCTACCAATTTTCTCAGTGGAGATTGTTTGTCAGAATCTGAAGTTGTCGAATCACGGGTTGGTATCAATTTTACTGAGGTTGCACAGAAAGAGACGTGGGATGTCGATCCCGTTGACACCGTTGACAATTTTTCACTGAGGCCAAGCTTGGTGATAATGTCACTGAGAATCAATCTAATAGCATGCTTCCCACTTGTATCGTCCATGTTGGAAAGGAAGGCTCTCATCACGGCGTGGCATAGTCCAAAACGCACAAAGTCTGGAAGTAAAATGAGAAAATGTATATATTTACTACATTTCATACATATACGTAGGGACGTATTACAAGACAATTTTATATTTTATTTGTATTTGGCCCTTGTGGTTTGTATTGGTACTAATTGTAGTAGGGTTGCCTCTGCACACACCAACTCAGGGGTGTGTCACCCATCCCTGTCACATATAAGTAGTCATCTCATATCACTAATTTGTAGTACATGTAGACTTACCATTTTCAGATACATCCCAGGTGCCATTGTCCCCTGGCTTGACTTGACTCATTTTTCCCAATGGGTCAAGTTCTTTTTTCGGAGGCAATAATTTTGTAGTGACATCTTCTCTAGTGACATCTTTACTCCCTGTCAAATGTTCATTTAGAGAACACTATCTAAATATAGGGCCAATGGAAGCTTCATGATTAGACTGGAACCGAACTGAATTAAACCTTCGATTCACAGGATTCTTATTGTCATCGTTGCAGATTATGGAGACTGTCACCAGGTCGTTCTTGTCACAGCCCCATAACTGAAATTAAAGGATAAAAAGTATAAATGGGCAATTCCATGCTAAATGCAAGTATAGTAAAGCAGACAGTTTTCGGCCCCTTAACACTTGGGGGGGGGGGGGGGGTCGGCCGTCAATCTACTGAAGGCGAAAAATTTACGGTCCAGCTGGGCGGAAATTCATCCAGAATATTAACCGTACAGACCTGTATGGGGTCGCATTTCACAAGGTGGGCAATAAAGTGTGACATGGGTCAAAAATACCATTTTGGGAAAACATTAATATAATAATCTTGTACCCAAGACCTTTTGAAAACAGTAATGTCAAAGCATAAAAGTGATTTATTAACTGAATTAAAGGTATAAAACCATATTTAAATACTATATAAAATCATTATAACTTACAACTTCAAACAGGTTTTTCTCCTGTTTCTATTTTTCTAAAATAACTTATCATTACTCAATTAGTATTGGAGCTATTAACCTCAAATTTTCTGGAATTACAGAAAAGAACTCAATAAACAAACAGTAGAATTATTTTAGGGCTATGCTGATGCATCAAGATTTTACAACCACAAATGTGAACACATAATTTTTCAGAAATCCAAAAATCGAAAGTGGGCAACTTATTATTGGAAGGGTATATAATGCTTATTTAGGGAAATTAAAAGCACATACATGTATTGTACATGTACCTGTATACAAATGCATGCCAGTAAAATATATTCATAACTTGTCAGATTTGAAAAACATTTGCTATCGAGAATAACACAGTCATGATGTCCTGGTGGTCAATGTTATCCAACATGAAATTTTCCTTCCTTGGCTGAAGTTGGACTCCTACATACAAAATAGAATCGCCCTGGAAGAAATAGGTTTCTTCCATAGTTTTGGAAGAAAAGGAAGAAACTAATTTCCACAAGGCAATCACTCTAAAATAATAATTTTAACTCTGGGATTTTATATTTAATATTAAATTGTTACTTACTTTACTTCCAATTTAAACAAATGTGTATATACAGTCATGTACATGTAATGTATTAAGTTACATGTATGCACAACTATGGATTATCATTTCCCCAAGACAAAATAGTCACTTAGTGCTTGATTTCTTGAAAAAAATGTGATAAACATAACAAAATATAGCGATATTGTCTGCTGAAGGGATTGAACAAGAGGCCCATGGGCCTAGTGCTCTGCTGTCACCTTTTACAACTTTACTGCCACAGTGACCTTGAAAAGGTAGGTCAAGGTCATTCATATTACACAAGCTTTCAATTGCAGACATGGTGCTTATTCACTATAAATTTGGGGAGTTTAGCTCAATTATTTCTGGATTTCAAAGTTTGGGTCTGTTACTAATGTGCCTGTTGACCTTGAGAAAATAGGTCAAGGTCACTTTATTATTAAAATACTGAATTTAATGTACTTTCCACCTTTTTGTCAAATTCTCCGTGGATTACCATAGGTGGCGCCACCAGTACTTTAGGCACCATAGCATATTGTCTCTATGATATGCCTGTAATGTTACCTTCATATTCATTCACACAATGAAATGTACAAGATCCATTTTTAGAAAGTCACCTCTTTGCAATTTACAGGCCCAGTGACCTTGAAAAAGGAGGTCAGGGTCATCCATATTATACAAGCTTTTAAATACAGACATGGTGCTTATTCCCTATAAATTTGGTGACCTGAGCTCAATAATTTCTGGATTTGAAAATTTTGGTTGTATATTAATGTGCCTGTTGACCTTGAGAAAATAGGTCAAGGTCACTCATATTATAGCACAATGTGAGCCTTGACCCAATGCATATTTGGTATACATTTGGTAATGCTAATACAATTTATTGTCAAGATACTGAATTTAATGTGTTTTCCATCTTGTTGACAAATTCTCAACGGAATACCATAGGTGGCGCCACCGACACTTTACATGCCATGGGCCTATGAAATGGGCAAATAACGACAATTGCTTTGCAGGCACTGGAAACATCAACATCCACAGCAAAAAGTCAAGGAAATATCCATTTTCTGCCCAACAAATAGCCATTTAAGACACTTAAACTACTAAAACCTAAATGAAAATTTGAGGAATCTGTCGGAAGTTTCCAATACCTGAGTTTGACATGTTGACTGCAGCCTTTTTTGTTCCCAGATTGCAGATTTTTTCATTTATTGTGTGTGTGTGGTCTTTAAGGTGATGCCCGACATGTGAAGGTGAATTCAATTCACAGTCAAATATTTTTGCAACAGTCTACATAATCATGACATATATATATATTATGTACTTGACTGCGAGAGTCTTGAGAATGTACTGATACCAACAACTGTGGTTTCCTGGTGATAACTGTTGTGTAAACAAAGAGATAGTGAAGAAATGGGTATGCTTTGCATTTTTGCGTCATTTCTGGAAAAACAAAATGCTTAAGTGTGTATGTGTTTTCCTATTCCCCTACAGTGGACACAGCATGGCACATGCAATAGCAATGTATATGTTAAACATGATATTAAAAGATTGCAAAATTTACTCACTGTTTTAATAGACTGCCCAACAAAGATTGTAAGTGCTCACTGTCTGGGCATAAAGATTGCAAATGCTCACTCTTATCATGGACTGTCCTGACATAAAGATTGCAACTGCTCCCTCTTATCGTGGACTGTCCTGACATAAAGATTGCAAATGCTCACTCTTATCATAAACTGCCCTAGGGATTAATCTAGGGTTCATGGGATAGGGGGCTCAGAGTTTGGTACAGGCAGTGATACAGCTCGAACCATGTGATAACCTATAAGTATCGTCACCTTAATATGGAGAGATGTACAGTATCGTGACACAATGCATGGTCCCACCCCTACAGGTTTGCACCTTTATATACATGTATATACAGGTTAGTCACACAGTACATGTAGTACAGGCTGTTTGTGTTGATTTAAATTATGAGCAAGGGACTGTACCTATATATGGACATGTTGATCACACAGTAGTACAGACAGGCAACTGTCAAACTTACAGAGCTAATTCACAGTGCTACCTGCTGATTTGGTTACTCCTGTATGTGGACAGGCAAGACACACAGAATTACAGACAGTTACCTCGATATTGACATACATTTATCGTATCATGACATGAGTGCATGGTCCCGCCCTTGCATGTTTGCACCTGTATACAGACAGGTTAGTCACACAGTAGTACAAACCAGTCGTGTTGATTTAAATTATGAGCATGGGATTGCACCTACATATGGACATGTTGATCACACAGTAGTACAGACAGGCAATTGTCAAAGTTACAGAGCTACATGTAGTGCACAGTACCTGCTGATTGGTTACTCCTGTATGTGGACAGGCTAGTCACACAGAATTACAGCCATGGCTTAATTTGGAAAGAATGCACAAGTTTTGTCAAGTTCAGCTGATTTGATTGTCAGAACAGTAGGGCTATATTTGAAAGCTCTGTGGTCCATGATGCCACCCTGACCTCATCTTTATGTGCATCATACACATTTTGAGGACAACAGATCGTATACAGCTTTGCAGGCAAATGTAATAGGGAGTCTTCCCCAAAAACTCACTAAATCAATCTACACTGATAAATGAAAGGTACATGTTAATATTTTTTTATGCATGCATACTCAAATATAAGAAAAGGCCACTGAACTTCTCAAGTCCTACCTGAAGTTTTGTCCATGGAAACTGATACATGTATTGTCTTCATATAATGGCAACAAAATGTAAGGGAAGCAAAGAAACCTGGCACTTGACCAGTGAACAAAAATACAAAAATGATTGGGGTTAAAGAACAAAATCACATCAAAACTCCCAAATGAAGCCTCTGATACATCAAAATTGTGCAACTGACAAAAAAACAAAGATTGTCTATATTCACAATTTAGGCAGAAAAACACCAGGCCTGCTGGGGGCTGTTCCATTTTACCTGAAATTATGAATAAACATCGCACCTTTGACATTGCCTGTCAAGGAAAATTGTAATGCAACTTGTAAAACAAAAAAACAGAAGGGCTGTGCAAACAGTCCATGCTCATGCAGCTGACCTAGATATTCATCATGCTAGTACCTGTCTGTCCCTCATGATAGAGGACAACTACCATGTACAAAATCCAGTTCAAATAGTCCTCAAGTTATCAAGTGATTTCCCCCAAAATGAAATAAAGAGGATCACCATTGGTCCAACATGTTCAACAACAAAGTCCTAGATTACATAGTTATAAAGTTATAATGTGAACTGTAAAATTCACATGACCCTGTGACCTTGGGAATGATGCCGAGGTCACCCAAATAATGTCTTAGTCTGGCCTTTGCTCAGGACAACCGTCATATGCAACATCAAGATCCAAATTCAAACAGTTCTCCAGTGATCAAGTTGTGTCAACGGCCCTATAGATGACCTCGGGAATGCTGTAAAGGTCACTCATACACTGTCTGAGTCTGGCCCTCATAAAGGACAACTAGCATGTGCAATAATGTACTAGCTAAAATAGTGCTCAAGTTACGGGATGGTAGAAGTTGACATGCATGTACCGCATAATCTGTATCATGTTTTCTCAGAAATGTCACCTATATTCTGTACCTCGGAGGTTCCCTTCGATTGCATTGGGCAACATATGCAAGATCATATCTTGAAACTAAATTTATCCCAAAAACCCAGATGGTTGCTTGTGGGTGGAATGCGAGCCAAAAAGTTATTGCTTGCATCTCCTCTGTTGTGATGGTACTTCGACAAAGGATTAACAGTTACTCGGGTCCATCAAGTAATTGAATATAGAAGCGCACCATGTTTACGGCGATTCACAGAAACTGTGGCTGAGGTGCGAAGGCAGGGGGCCAACCAGGGAGGTAGTCAGATATTTGCAAATACAATGAAGTTGATAGGAAACTCAGCGTACGGGTCGTTGCTCATGAATAAAGATAAACATGAACGACTTAAATATGTTCAAGGGGTGGAGAAGGCCGCAACTTATGTGGTAGACCCTTTGTTCAAGAGGTTGGGTGATTTAGGCGACAGCGAATTGTATGAAGTAACGTTGGCTAAATCGTGTGTGAGGCATGACATTCCCATACAGCTGGGGTACTTCGTGTTTCAATATGCAAAACTGCATATGCTAGAAATTTATTACGATTTTCTGATGCCTTTCCTGGGTAAATAAAAATTCGAGCTCCTGCACATGGACACTGATTGGTATTACTTAGCATTGTCTACTCCCTCACTGGAAGAGGCGACATGCTTCCATTGTTCAGAAAACAAATATACGGCCGCTGTAGTGATATCGAGGGCAACACAGATGAAAATATGGTTTCCCAGGCAATGTTGTCATAAACACCGGAAGAATGATCTTTTCCCCCCAGGGCTGTTTAAAGTTGAATTTGAGGGTGTTGAAGTAGTGGGGCTTTGTTCCAAAACCTATGCTGGAGAAGCTGAAAGTGGCACCTTCAAATATAGTTGTAAAGGTGTCAGCAAACTTTTGGGTGACGATCTTATGTCACGGTACATGAAAGTGCTCAAAACTGGAGAACAAAGGGTTTAGATTAAAAGACTCCAATGTTTATTCATACGAGGAGGAGAAAATGGGCTTTTCCTATTTGTATTGCAAAAGAGAGGTATTGTATGACGGAGTGCACACGTCACCTCTTGATTTAGCTTTGACTCCAGTGGAAGAATTGACATGAACAAAAAAGTACTTATAGAGAAATGGGAAGGCCACTTGTTGGTGGTTTTTTTTTTCCTGGAGGAAATATATATAGTTTTATTGTCGCTTCAAGTAATGTATTCAACTTAAGAGTTTCTACCTAATAATGATGGGAATATTTAATTAATTAATTTCAAGTGATTTAGCGAGCTTAGTGTGGAAGTAAAATATGGTCACACCGAGGCTATCTCATTATTGTTGAATGGTCTCTTCGCACTAAGTCGTTAAATAAACATGGTCACCCTCTCTGCAGAAGGGGTGGTATCGCGTCACGTCCTGTAAGCTTTATTGCACACAAACTGAGAAGAAGCTGACACGTCACAGCATGCATTAAGTCGAGTGGCTGAGCATATAATAGCACTAGGAATTAAGCCTTGGAACGACTCAACTTGAATCGCAGTTATACAGTAAACTAGCTCATAGAGAACTAAATCTAAGACAAAACTCTTTTTAATCAACCAGGATACACTTTTATCTTGTCTCAACTATCATCCAATAAAGAATCCTTTACATACAGAAACATCTATTGCGTTGAACATACGTGGGGCTCACTGCCTCGGTTACCCAAAGCGACTTGCACTACAGAGACATCTAGTGGTCAATACATGAACCTACGGGTGGGTCCCAACTGAGGGTGTATTTTTACTCTCACTACACTACTCTTGGAGCATAGGGCACATCAATTTTATGTCTTGAAGTCATGCTGCAGTTATCTTGTTCATCTTTGTAATATGCCACACAATTGTCAGTAGATACAATTAGCTTTTCTGCATTTCCACCACAATTTTTCATGGCCCAATATACATGGGTTTTGCGAGATACGGCCGTGCCAGACAGTTTTGAATGCCATGTTTTGCCATCGTTAGCATGTGAACTTGAAACATATCTTCTTTGCATCTCTATTTATCCTTTTGGTAACATGGTATCCTTGGCATTTTCTGTAGGTTGATGTTCGTCTCTGACAAACTTTGTCACGCTGGTATTATTGTCGTGGGCATGTGTAATAATTTGTACATCCTCATTGTCAGAATATTCATATATCCTATTTATGCCAAGAGGTTCGTGGCACTGTGATACTTTATCGTCAGCATTTGTTATTGTTTCAAACATTAAAATTTTGTGGGTCTGGTTTCGAAGGCAAACTACATCACTGAGCTTAGCATTCTTCCGCCAGCAATGCTGAGCATCTGTGACAATATTTATTCCACCAATGGGGTGATGATATTCACATGCTGCAATTTCTTCAAGTAGCATCTGATGTGGATTGTTGCGCTAAATTTTCAACAAGAAATCTGCAAATGCAACTTTAGCACTCTACTGGCATCTCCGCCGACACCACATTTTCCTCAACCTACATGTGAAGGTAGCAGTTACTAAAGTACAGTGCAGGAAAATTAAGTTTTAGTCATACAGTAGTACCTGTTATCTAAGACCACCTTTTTTTGCCAGCCAAAGTGGTCACATGCTGTAGAGTGGGTGGTCTTAAATTTCAGGTAAAGTTACATAGAAGAATAGACTTCGGTGTCCGCAAAAGGCTGGTGGTCTTTCATGGCAGTGGTTTTTAATTGCAGGTTGTACTGTAATTGTGAAAGTTTGCTGATTACAGTGCAGTTTTTTTAGGGCAAGGAACAATCGGGTCTACTCCAAAGTGGCAAATCACTGGACAGCAGTTGCATGTCGGGTGCCAAAAGACTATGCTTACATAGCAGACATAATGTCTTTAATTATCAGGAAGGTTACAGAGGAGGGAGTTGTTCTCCGGAGGAAAACAGTCATGTCTGCTGATGACCCTCGTCATATTGCTTCTACCATTGCACCATCTTCTCCTCCAGCTACAAGGGATATTGTGCAAAAGAAGATTTCCAGATTCACCAAAGAGGATAAACAGTGTTGAAAACTAGAAAAGAAGATATGCTTCAAAGTAAATTGGTCTTTGTGCCTTCAAAATAGATAAATATGACTCAATGAAATATTCAGAGGTCCAAATGACATTGACCTAGGACCTCCAGTTGTTACTTGTAAGTAACAAAAATGTGCAGAGTTGCAGTACTTACAATTTCAGCCAGACAGGACTGAAATTGGACGAAAATTGACCAAGTTATGACTGGATTATCATTTCAAAGGCCCAAATGCAGGGGTGAAATTTTTCAGTTTTTTCAAAACAGAATTCTGTTGTGAGCAAAATTTTGCAAAATAATTTCAATCAGGATATGTTCTTAAATATGCAAATAGGGCAAGAAATCATGGCTGAAAATTTGAAAGAAGTGTTTTCTGTTTTGAAAAAATTGTTGGCTTTCACCCATGCAAATGACCTTGAACTTTAGAGGTCATATGTAAATTGCGAAAATATAGTGTTACAATATCTACACTGTAAGCCCATAAAATTGACCAAGTTATGGCTAGATGAAACTTTCAAAAGGTCAAAATGACCTTGACCTTTGACCTTTAAAGGTAACATGTTAAGTACAAAAATATGGAGTGTTGCAATACCTACAATTTGGGTCTAACATGGGCAATTTGGATGAAAATTGACCGAGTTATGGCTGGATGAAAATGGATTGATTACCTGCACCTATAATAGTTTAGAGATATTCAAGATTTAAATTTTCAAATAGCCCTAATTTGGATAATGTTTCAAATCACCATCCCTTAGCATTGTGTTGGCATACAGACATAACTTAATTATCATTGCCTACATTAGTGGGTGACGTCTGTATCCAGTGTAGCGATTGTTTGTGACGGGGAATTTGTCCCTAATTCGACAAACACAACAACTTGGAATGACCTGACGGTTTCCTTCATCAAGCTTTCCATACTGCCACAGAATACATTGCCTATAGGCACCATGACGTTGACTGCGTTTCCTGTCATCATCTAAAGCTGCATGTAGGCGCAGCAAGTCATTCCGATATAACATATGCAAGTCCAACACCATTGGTTCCAAAATGTAGAGGTCCATGTGCGGCAAACAGAAATGAACTTTGCTGTATTCGAATCGTGGAGAGAAATGTGGCTGGTGTGTGGAGATTCAGACACATGCATTCTACCTTTAGAAATGAACTTGTTACCACTGACATTTTTAAATACCAAAAGATATTGTAGTTGTTGCTCGATATATTTGTGTATATATACAATATTTTCGTTACTTTGAATAAGACTTCTGAGTGACAAAATCATATAAATCTTATGAAACTTTCGATGTTTAATAATTAATATTTTTTGTCATGCAAATGTGGACAAAAATCATCCTGGTTGCATAGACAGGTTTTTCTAACAGAGCTATATAACAACTCTTCGCACAGACTGCAACATTGATTGATTATATATACTTGTATGTACATGTATTTAAGACAAAGAGAGAGGGAGACAGTTACCTATGTTACATTTACAAATTCTTCTACGTTGACAACAGCTTTTTAGATACAATATTTATATACACAGGTGTTAAAGATCACCTGTAAGACACCGCATTAGTTTGTAACACCACTTGCTCAAGACACTGGCCTTATTTCTATTACATGTATACAAACATATTTTGCAGCATTTATAATGAAAAGATATAAAGGTAACCTTACTGGGTGCATTGATAGGCATTCATTTGGGGGAGCACCACAACAGAGTCGCTCGAGATCTGTTGGCATTTCCCTGCAGTGTTGGCAAATGCACCACCTGGGTATCTCCACAGGTTCAGGATTTGGATCCTGTCCATTACCATCACCGGCTGCAGCACTTTTTTCCCTGGCTTTTTCACACAAATCGAGAATAACTGCAGACCTGTCTCTCTTTGCGTATTCAATCAGTACTTCCTTGACCTCTGCCTCATCCAATCTGTCAACCAGGGCTAAAAGCCTTTGGTCTCGGTCCTCCTGTAGTTGTTGAATGCGGTCGACAGTTTGCTGTTCAGTCTCGACCACAAATCCACGACCAGGTCGCGTACCTCTGGAGCGTTGTATCCCTCATTCCCTCTGGTATGTCGTGTCCTTCTGGTACTTCCTCCTCTCCCCACATTTATTTCTACATATTGACCTTCCTCTTCGTCCCTGTTGCCTCTCCTTTCTCCTCTGGCTCGTACCCGCCCCCGTGTGCCTCTTCTGCCTCTCTTCCCACAACTGACCACACCCTGTCTGCCTCTTCTACCCCTTGTATGTACTCTTCCTCTTCCTATCCCAGTTGGAATTTCTTGGAAAGTACTTTCTAAATAAGTTGGATTTGAACTTGTTATCGATACTGTATCACTGTCACTCATGTTACTCTGTGAACAAAATGGAAGAAATAACTCTGATTTTTAATACCAAATGCAATATTTTTATTTGTAATAAACCATCATATGAAATTTGTCAAAATTTGGTAAATGCACCCAGTCAGATTGGTGTAAATTCCACAGCAGACTTTCAGCAGGAAGAACATGAAATTGACATTTGAGAAAGGTTTGAAAGTAAACAGAATTTATTTTTTTTCAAACCATTGAATAACATGTATGTACCAAATGCTTTAGGAATGTACCTTTAAATGATTTCTATGGGATGAAGTTGTGTAATTCTAAACATTTCAATTATGTACCATCTCATTATAGAATTGGCTGAGAAAGTAAAATTCATAGCAACATAATATAATATTTATACAATATTGTGTTGTTCTAAAGAACTATCTAACAGCTTAAATATTTTGTTTCTTATCAGAACTAAGGATTCCATTATTTACCACAATGTATTTAATAGAATTTTTCAGCAAAATGTCTCCTTGCTTGTTCCTTAGGTAAGGCCTGTTCAGGTGTTTGTTGTAGTCAATCGCGGCCAATTGGCATCTAGCTCTGTATACTGGAAAGCTAAAAGAACAGCTTTTCGCTATAAACATGGTACTTTTATCACTATAAATGACAGAAAAGGCCCTTCTATAAGCAGAATCTATCCTGCATCACGGTTCAAAGTAAATTAATTTTTGGAACACAGAACACTTTGATCAATTGAAATATTACTTTTCTTGAAATATGAATTCCAGAAAGGGGTCTCCACCTTTGCAGAGTTCCTATGCCTTTTTTTTTTACAGGACATTTCACCAAACTACATTTCACTCTTCCTTTCAAATTGCCATATACAGTTTTTTTTCCTGTTGTTTTCACTTGTGAAAATATAATGTATGTGTATGAATTTTGGTACCATAAGCATCATTATCATCCAAATTAATATTGATTCAATTTACACTTCATGTCACCAGTTAACAACAACATGAGCATATCTAATGAACATTTTATTGTACTTTGTCTCAATCTGTTTACATAGGAAATTTTTTATATTAGATACATGTACTATGAAGTTTGTAAGTAATTACCTGGAAGCAAATCTTTTGGCAGCATGCATAAGTATATGGTTATTGAAGGACTCCAGCTCTGCTGTTGTTCTAGAAAGCATATATGTGTGTGTGTGTACATCCATAACCTTTTTCCTGTGTTCATCATGATTGAACCATCAATGCAATTAAAAATCATTTCATGGACTCAGGGAAAAAAAGTTTTGAGATTTTTTATGGAGCTCATCATTCCATGAACTATGAAAACAATCCCACCTCTCATTGGGACAGCATTGTCTACATATTCTCAGCATTAACACAATGTGCTTCTCTTAGGGTTTGTACATTCAATTCTTGTCCTAATGATATGGGGTGTGCAATATATTTACAACAAAATGAAAGTTTTGAGATGCAGAAATTATGTAACATTCTTTAATTTCTTTATTTGATTATCCAGCATATTCAATCTAGTTGACATAAATTTTATGGAACAACTGAGGATTACCTTCACAGTAATTATCTCTGTCTGTCTGTGTTGGTGGGGTATGGGTGCATGGATAATAACCTGAAGTTGACATAATAAGACAAGTTTTTCAGAAATCTGGAATCCATTGCAACTCTCTGCAGAGCTACATGAGGCACTGAATTGGGTTCGAGCCACTCTTTGACCCTGTCTTGCTCTTCCACACTGAAAGCTTCATGCTCGCAAGACCCCAAGGCCCATTGTTGTTGAATGCATTAGCACCTTCTGCAATCCAACCAACTCCATATTAGGAGACTTCAGCTGAGTTTCACGTTTGTCCACCACTTGGATGTCGAGTATTTTTTGCTGTGAAATTCCATTCCAGTATATGTACAAAATTTGCCAGAGTTGCCTGGACTATCCATGCGTCCATCACCTACAATGTACAAAATGAATCAGACGCTTTGTCACGAGTTTTCAGCTACTGTCCCAAGAAGCATGTTTTTTTAAAAAATTCATCCTAATACTTAATGTTATAAGTGCCTGTGGCTGTGCCTTGTTGAAAATTTGGCAACCAATCATCACTCTATGCATCTGACAGATCACCATTGTTTGTGCCACCCCCTAATACTTAATGTTATAAGTGCCTGTGGCTGTGCCTTGTTGAAAATTTGGCAACCAATCATCACTCTATGCATCTGACAGATCACCATTGTTTGTGCCACCCCCTAACTTCTGTTTCACTTTCAGTATCTGATATATCAAAACCTTCAAAGTCACTTTAGTCACTGCTCGGGCCAACAATTTCATAAAAATGTTCCAAACCAGAAGATTGTGCCCCATGTTCATCTGTGTTAATGTTATTGTCCGCTTCTGAATTTTGTTTAATTTCCTCTTCAACTGCAAAACCTTCAGAGTCCGATTCACTATCGCTTTGGCCAACCAATTTTCTGAAAATTTCCATGGCATCCGCCATGTTTCTTGGCTTCAAATTTCGGGGGGGGGGGGGGGCAGAAAATTTGAACGTGGGCCACAAAATTCAGTTATAGATCATAATAATTATCACAATTTCATCACTAGGGGACAAGAGCGTTCAAAGAAAAAAATACGAACAAGAAATTGAAGTTATTCAATGAAAAGGCCAATTTTATTGCCTTCCGTTTTACAGAAAATTCGAACTGACTATCCTTACATGTTGCACAGCAACTTGCGCAAGCATCTATGATTTCCATCAGAAATCATCGGTAAATTCTTGGTTCTATCCTCACAACCCACGTATTCCCCCATTACACAGAACGAATAGACCAGTTGATAAGTCTATTACGACTTGTCCTCACCTGCAACAATTTTGAGTTCAACGGTGATCATTACCTCCAAGTCAGTGGTACCGCCATGGGTACCAAGGTAGCTCCATCATTTGCCAACCTATTTATGGCAGATTTGGAAGAAAACCGTTTACTCAAACATCCTCTTTCACCACTAGTCTGGTGGCGATTTATTGATGACATATTCTGTATATGGACTCACTCCGAAGAAGAATTAACAGATTTTGTCACTTTTCTGAATTCTTGTCATCCGACAATCAAATTCACATGCAATCGGTCAAAAAGTGAAATCAATTTTCTAGACACAACTGTGAAAATTGACTCACAACATAGAGCATACACCACGCTCTATGTTAAACCCACGGACACCCACACCTACCTACACTTTAGGTCAACCCATCCCAGACACTCCAGAACTGGAGGGCCGTATAGTCAACTTCTGCGAATTAAGAGAATTTGCAGTAAACCAGAAGAATTTGAAGAGAATTCAAAGAAAATCCTAAAGTACTATGAGAAGATCATTTTTACAAAGTTTCTCGGCCTAATTTCCCGCCCAGATCTTTCGGAAGAATAGTACAGATTTTACCGGCAGCCATCTTGGATCGATAAAGCATGCTCATGTTCGATAAGTTCACAAAAGGTCCTGCAAAGTCCAAATTTTTAAATGGCAACCGGCCATTTTCTTTCCTTGCTTGAGAAGTATAGAAGACGATTAATGCGCATGCTTGCTAGGGATTGTTGTCTTCAGTTTCCAAAAAGAACATTTTCCCCCATGAATCAGCTATGTTGAAATGGTGGATCTATTTGACAACTGTTGTGCAACAGCGCTACGATGAAGGTGGATTCCTTCGACAACCACGTGTTAAACTATCAAAATATCTTAATTCAAAGTCAAGCTATGCCCCATTCAAATGTGATGGACTAGGGCTTTTCGGGAAGACAGACAGCTGAGAAAATGGCCTTCAAAGTTTTTGAATGGTTTCTTGCAAGGACTCCTTAGCAACCAACACTGCTATTCAGGGGATCTTGTTGAAACTTTGCACACTTATGTCAGTAGGTATCCCTAATCTTCATGCAAAATATCAAACCAGTATCTTGAATAGAATTTGTTTGAGGACTTTTCATTTTGTAGGGATAAATATGAAACCTTCGGTAAATTTGTGCAATAAAGGTAAAAATAACCTGTATGACAATACTACCTTTTTTTTTGTTTAATGGCTCCACTGATTTTATTTCAGACTGCTTTGTAACAGTCTTTACATTTTTTTTTTAAATAAGAAATTTCATATTTGTATAAAGAATCAAGTTATAAACAACTAATGCCCCCCCCCCCCCCCGGGGGGGGGGGCGGCTGCACTCGGAACTGTGACGTTCCACGAATTCTGAGTCTGAGTCACTTCCAAGTATGAAGTAAATGTTTGATACAATAACCATATATGTATTTGGATATCAGCAAACAGTCTCACAGTTCAGTTTCATGAAAGGGTGCAATTGGTCACAGTCAGGAATCAGAATTTCCCCCTCTGCCTTTTCCACGTCCTTGGCCGTGACCCCGGCCAAGTCCGCGGCCACAACCATGTCCACGACCTCTCCCCGTGGGGCTCGGAGAAACTTCAAAATCAGAGCTGTCACTGCTATTGGAGGGTCTTCTCCTGCATTTGTGCCCACCTCTGCCTCTGCCCCTGTGGTGTGTGACATTCTTGTAAAGGCAGGCAGTTAGCTGCTGGCATTCCAGGTGTAGGACACAAGGTATCCTTCCAGCGATTTGGCACAAATTCCCTGATGTGCCTATACAGGTACTCTTGGCGGTGTATGTCGAGTCCACATGGGTGGATGGGAACTGGCGGTGTCTCTGGCAGAACAGTATCTTCTTTAAGCAAACAGAAGGCTGTCTCCGGGCTGTCTGGATACACTTTTGCATCCACCACACCGACTTCTGCTGAATCAAACTGGCAAGTAGAAAAACAACTTTCTTCTGTGTGTGTACTACTCAGCAAATTGCTGTAATTTACCATTGAATATTTAAAACACCATGGTGATAACAAATAAACAGATGAAAAGGTATTATTCGTTAATATCTTAACTTGAAGCATTTCAAAGAAGTATGGCAATTGATAAAATTTTATCTAGGTATCTGTTTGTGTATTACTATTGTTCCTCATAAGAAAGTCAATAGGATAATCATGCTCACAACACGGGTTCATAAAAACTGCACAGAAGTATAATATTTGGTGTGCAAGGAATGGAGCCTGCATCTTGATTGAATAGATCCACCCTTTTCTGAAATAAAAAATAAATGACTTTTTTGAGGCTGACTTACCTGAAATGGTGGTATTTCTTTACCCCTTGCAAGGCCTTAAAGAAGGGACTAAGATGAGCCTGCCAGTCACCAATGGGTACATTCACGTTGCCATCCTCTCTGCCGACGATCTGAGCCACGTTGGACACAGCACTACCAGTCACCATGGCCTCCATCTCTTCCAGTGATGACACTGCATGGCATCTGAAGGCCTGCTTGACTAGCCCAAAGCACCAGTCACGAGCAAACTTGGTGTGTCCAGCTACCAGGAAACTAAGATTTATGGAGCTGTGGAGACTAATAGCTACCGTCCAGGCCAAATACCACAGCACAAAACGATTTTATTTTGCCCCCCGCAATTGTCACAGTGGAGAGTAACATTAGTTTCTCCAAGTACATAGTTCTCAAAGAAGAAATGTAGGTAGGACACCACCGCGTTGGATCCCTTGCTGATGCCGTGAGCTTCATCAATCAGAAAGTTCACCTGCAGAGGGAGTTCTTCACAGCAGATCCCAAACAACCCACACTTCCTTTATACAAGGAAGTAGAGTGGAAGTAGAGTGGGCCTGGCTGTAAAGGATCACAGGGCAGCTGGACATGCTGCGCAAAGTCAAAACTGTAATGCATGGTGATCTCGTGGCTGCAGGGTTCACTGGCCTGTAGATCACTGATCTCCAGCTGTTGACATGCCTTCTTGCCTTCCTGGACCATGCAGTTGTACAGGGACCTTTCAAGGTGGACCACACGAAGGTGTTCTTCTTGTTGCCTGATCCTGTTAGACTTCTTTGCCTCTGGATTGTTGGCTGATCTGAATATCAGAGTGTTGTTTTTTTGGTATGGCCAGCAGAGGTCCGTCATGGGCTTACTGGTCACTACATAATGGACAAGCTGTTTCCAGAGAAACCTAAAGCTGCTTGGTCCAACAATCTTGTGGTCTGACAAATATGCACACAACATGACTTATATTATTACGTACTGCTGATGTCAAATTAATCATGTATACATACACAGCAATAAAATGAATGTTGTAAGCTGGGAAAAGGTGCTTTATTGGCTGTTGATCTGTGTATGGGTAATTATATTCATTTTAAATTTACAAGTATTGGTGACATTGTAGTTTTTTACTCTATCCTGGAAATTTGATACACAAGGACCATGTCATAATACAGTTCAGCACAGGGTTAGTATCAGGGTATACCGGTATTTTAATTTAATTATCGTCCCAACCCTACTTGTTGCCTTATCAACAGGTAGACATCAAGCTTTTGAAGTCTGAAAATGTTGACTTTTCATTGTTTTTGGTAGGGAACGATGTAGCTTTCATTTTACAGACAAGTCCTCCATGACACTTTTGCACACAACACATATGTTTTGTAAATTTGTTTCAAGTTACATGTACTATGGATTCAGACCTAGCAAAAAATACCTGGATGCATTTATCAAATACACCCCCAAATTGCCATTTTATTTATTTTTTAATGAATAATGCCTGGATCATTTCCATTTCAGTTTTGCACTGTTTCAGAAATTTTCTTTTTTGGAATGTGTGGTGTTTGGCATGACATAGAATTTAAATCTAATCACAAGTATAATTTAAAACATTCTTTTACTGCTAATGTATTGTATTCAAAACCAAGTACATGTTCCAGATAGTGACTCCTTGTACTGCAGGTATACCTTCACCTTTGTCAGGGATGAAGGCAAAAGGCATACATCATTCCTCTTGAAGCCAGGGACCCTGCCTGGAAGCACTAATGCATTGGTGTCTGCATAGTGCTTCAGGAAAGTAACAACACGCTGCACATCTTCAAATTGTAAACTCTTCCTGTTATTCTTTCTTCCCCGTCTTCTTTTCCTTTTGCGCTAGGCCTTCCTGCCGATACCACTTAAGTAGGCCACTCAGTCGCTCTTTGGACACACTAAAATCATTAACCATGAATAATAATTATTCTCATGAAAGGAGATAATGGAAAGTGCTACAACCTGCATCCTACAACTGTCATGTAATGACTTGTGTGTTTCAATGAATATTATATATATGGGAGCTCTATACACACAGAAATTTAAATGTGATTGGCTATGCTGTAGATACACTCATTATCAATCATGTAATCTGGCAATGCCCTCTTTATCGCTCATCCTTACCTTTTAGATCACCTGTCTCATGAACTTTTTCAACATGTCCACGGAATCCACTCGCTGACAAATATCTTTTGCTGCAAATTGGGCAAATATGCGCTGGTTTTGTACTTCTGTTGTCCTTATTCTCTTTCCCCTTTACTTTGCAACTTTCGTCTGTTTTGGATGTTTTGCGGCTGCCATTATCGCAACATTTGCTGGACGTTGGAACTGGGTTGGGAAAACTCTTCGTCGCTAATGCATGAATGATGGTTGTTGTCATAGTCCATGCATTCCCCGAAAAGCAAATCAAGGTCCATATCATCATCATCCCATGCCAGAAAATCTTCTTTGGTACACATTTTGTGCGTTTTTCGATCATGAAAACGACGAACAAGTCGATGTGTGTGAGCAACGCGGAAGTAAGTGTCACTATCAAAACAATCAGTACTGTGCATGACCACTGGCACAGTGTTGCGCAAAGGGCTGAAATACGTCCATTGGACCGCTAATACACAAGGGGATTGCTAATCGCAATTAGCTGATAACAATGCTGATAACCGGCAGCCGAAACACTGACTGCTTCAAAGGACCTTGCTAGTAGCGAATCCCTCTCAGTATTCCTTTTCTCAGGTCATGTGGATCTGAAGTTGACTGTTTGACAAGTGACAAGTGCTTTTGGTACAGATGAAATGGCAACACAGTGAGTGCAGCTGTTAGTAGCCCGTTTTATGATTCTGTTAAAATCAAGTGCATAGAAATAAGGGGAATCAACTTCTTTAAGTTGTTTAAAGGAGGGATGACCTAGTTGAATGTGTGATGAGATAAAGAACCCATCAGACACGAGGGACAACAATACGTTCTACACAAAGAGCAAAGGAATCTTGATGGGGTACCATTAACAAACCATCTTCGGCAATAGTAACTCTTTGCAGATGTCTTTTAACATCCTGAACATTTGTCAGTTTTTAAGATGGAAGAGTACCCTGTTTAAGATGTGCATGTGTGTTCGGCATAAATCTGAACAATCAGATTGTATTTGCAGCCATGTTGATCTACTGACAAAAGGCATCTTAGCCTTTCCAGCTCAAACTCAAACTCAAACTCAAAACTCATTTATTTTAGCCAATCAATACAATGACGATTTCAATATTGAGATATATGTACATAATGATAAAAAAAATTGATGTGGCTAGGGGGACTCCTATTAAGACAAATACATGTCGCTCTCATAGGAGCCACCTTTAAGTCTTAAACATTTGAAACAATATAGATGGCAGTTACTTTAACAATAAATGTCGAAATAAACTTCAAGATATAATACAGTTTACACACACAACATGGGTGGGAAAATATAATTGTTAATTATTTTGACAAACATAGCAGTTATATATATTACAACTCTGTTCATAATTATTCAAAAAAGTATTTTTAATATACAAGGAAAACCCTTGTAAACTATGAGTATGTATTTTCCTTATAACATTCTTATCTGTATGATTCACTGTGACTGGAATATCATAGTTTAAACTCTGTTTTGCAAATATTTTATTGACTCTATTAATAAAAAGGTTATCATAATGTCTGTTGTTATAGTTTATTTCATTTATTGGGATGAATTGAAAAGAGAGTAATCTTAAGGGTAGATCATTGTGGATAAATTTATAATAGAATTTTAATTTAGCTGATGTAAAAATGTCTTGAATTTTTAAAAGTTTGAGAGCTTTCAAAATTGGTTCTGAATGGGCATTGTATTTACTACAATTTATACAGCGTACTGCTTTTTTCTGAAGTTTTTCAATTTTTGAAAGTTTAAATCCCCATAGAAGTATTCCAAAATTTATATGTGGAAGTATTAATGAGTTATACATAGTTATTTTAACTTTCAGCGGAAGTTGATGTTTAAGTTTATTTAGAATTGCGATAACTCTTGATATTTTACTTGAAATTTTGGTAACATGCTCCTTCCATGACAATTTATCATCAATTGTAAGCCCTAGAAAGTTAAAAAATGAGACTTGGATTATTGGGATATTATTCATTTTTAAGTGTGGTTTATTAACTTTTTTATTTGAATGATGAAAGATCATAAATTTTGATTTATCAACATTTAATGATAATTCATTAACTTGAAGCCAAACACAAATTTTTTTAAGTTCTCTGTTAATAGTTTCTGTCACACCATCTATAGATGAGTTGACATTTAGTGTAGTTGATAAGGTAGTATCATCTGCATACAGTATAAAATTAAATAAATCACTGGCATTTGATATATCATTTATATAAATAATAAACAGTAGCGGCCCCAAAATAGAGCCCTGAGGTACTCCAGTTTTGATTTCTAACAGTTCGGAGTTAACACCATCAAGATCCACATACTGTTTCCTATTATTCAAATAACTCTCAAACCATTTTAATGCTGGACCTCGGATTCCATAATGATTTAATTTTTGTAACAAGATTTTATGATTTAGAGTATCAAACGCCTTCGAAAGATCAAGAAAAATACATAGAGGTACTTCATCATTATCAAGTTTGCTTATCAAGTCATTTACAAGTTCTATAGCCGCAAATTCTGTTGAGTGTCCTTTTCTAAACCCATATTGCCCTTTATGAAATAAATCAAATTGATCAAAGTATTCAACAATTTGATTGAATATTATTTTTTCAGATTTTTGATATAACAGGAAGTAAAGAAATAGGACGATAGTTTGTAAATAATCCATCATCATCTTTTTTATATAAGGGAATTACTCTAGCTATTTTAAGTTTGTCTGGAAAAATACCGGTTTTTAAACTTTGATTTATAATTTTAGTGATAGGATGAATCAAGACAGAGCTAATTTGTTTAAAAAGTTTCATAGACATTTGATCATATCCAAAACTAGTTTTGACTTTCAAACTATTTATTACTTTGTTTACATATTCACTTGTAACTTCCTGGAATTCAAAATTATCATTTTCAATATTGTTCAAGTATTTATCAAAACTAATGTCCTCAGGTTTGTTGATATTTTTGGCCAAACCAGGTCCAATATTTATGAAAAATTCATTAAATTTATTTGCAATTATATTTTTATTATTAATAGGTGTTCCATTTAAATTGAATATTTCAGGGAAAGATTTCTTTGATTTATTTTTATTAAGTATATTATTGATAGTTGACCATGTTTTTTTCATATCATTTTTATGTTTGTTAAAAATAAAGTCATAATATCTTTTCTTTGCTAGTCTTATATTTTTCTTAAGGATCTTATTATAGGTAGATAGATTTACTTTTAAATTATTATATTCAACACTATTAGGATTTGTTTTTCTCAAACACTTATAGAGGTTGTCTCTAAATTTTATTGAATTAAGGATACCTTGTGTGATCCATGCATTGTTTTTGTGTTTATACTTATCAAATTTTACAAGCTTCAATGGCATGAATTTTTCAAGTGCATCTTTAATTTCTTCACTCAATAAGTTATAGTTATTATTTGGATTACTGTTTATATCAAGATTTAATTTTTCCATAATATTGGCATTATGCAAATGCAATTTTATATTTTCAACTGATTCAATAGTTTTTGGATAACATTTCACAAATTTAGGATTTTTATCTTTATGCAGATCTGTTTCCAAACAAGTGAAGTATGGCTGATGATCAGATAATTTGCGCATGAAAATACCTGATGTTGTATTAATTGATGCTTCACTTATTTTGCAAAATATATTGTCAATGAGAGTACCATTTTTCTCTGAAAACCTGGTAGGTAAAGTTATTTTAGGAAAGAAACTATGCGTAATCATTTCTTCAAAAAACTCATTAAATATTGGCTTTTCATTTATCTTAAGTAAATTTATATTAAAATCACCTAATAACATTATTTCTTTATTAACATCATCAAAAATTCCAAGCGCCTGTCTAAATTCCTCCAAAAAAACATTCAAGTTTTCACTAAGATTTCTGGGAGGTCTGTATATATTCCCAAGTAAAATACTTTTCTTTAATTCTCTGTGTGATATTTCAATAAACTGACCTTCCCATATTTCAGAGAGGTTATAGATATCATTTCTTGTATTATACTTATATTCCTCATTTAAATATATAATTAATCCACCTTTATTGCTACATTTTTTCCCTTGACTGATACACTGATAACCGTCCAATTGGCAAAGTGACAAATCATTTTGTGAGGTAATCTGGCATTCCTGGAGACAAATTGCGCTAAATACGATGCCTTGATTTTTGAATTCCTCTACCAGCAGTACAAGTTCGTTAAATTTGGCTTGAATGGAATTAATATTTGTGCTCAGTACACTAAAACGCTTCTTATCCCAAGATATTTGATTAAAATTTTCAATGTAAGGTGAATGTTTTATCATGTCCGTTACATTGGAGTCTGTATCGTTGTTATCGTCATGATGAATTTGTAAAATATTTCGAAGTGAGTTTCCTTCAAAACCACCCGTTACATAATTCAGAAAAGTTTCGTCTGTGTTAGCCATGATCGTGAGATAAACATAAATGTTTGATAAACTTTCGACATCTCTTTACATTAAAAATACGATGGTTGTCATGATGGACATCGTCGTTGAAATTATTGTAAAAATTGTTGCATAAATGAGTTGAGACACGACAAAGCAGTGATAAGAAAATAAGAAACATACCTATTCAAACGGATAATGAGAGTTTGGTCTGTTCATCATATATATAGATACCAAAAACATTGAAATAACATGATAAAAACATCAAGTCGTCCGCCATTTTGTACTTTCTATTTATAGTTGTAGCCTCGTTTTCAAGGACAATAAGCGGTACTATATTTTAGCCGCGTAGAGTTTTTTTGCGTAAGCTCGGTGAGACGGCTGTCGATTGGATGAGGGAACTGAAATCAAAGATAAATTTATCACATGGATTTACGTTGATTAAGAAATAAAACGATTTTAGTCGGATGAAAGTTGAATATAGCTTGGAACAGTCTGTTTTAGAGCTGCCATACTGGTAATCAGTTTTGGCTCATCTTGATGTTTGATTTTGATGTACACTGATCCCATGATTGTCCATGTGCTACACAGCAACTTTTGCGCTTTGGCTTTCCTGGCATGATAAAATAATTCAGATTGTTGTTTGTTCAAATCCTCACTGATAAATACTCCAGTATAACCCTTTTTCCTTAAATCCGTCCTGGCAGCATATAATTTTCTCCTCGCCCAAACGTTCTCGCATTTTACCAAGATCGGTCTAGTCGTTTTCTTTTCATTTCCGCGCGTCAGATATCGCAGTCGGCCAAATCGGTGGGCATTGAAGTTCATCACATTTATGTTAAGTTTGTTTGCTATTTCTTTCACAATAGCTTCTGGGTTATCATTCTCTTCATCTTCTTCAACACCAGTTATTATCAAATTGTTTATTTTTCCAGTTTCTGTTAGAACGTTTGCCTCCTTGGTTTTCGCTTTTTCATTTCTAAGTTCCGCTTGCAGACCCATCATTGTTTTTTCCAGTGTTGACACTCTATCTTGTAAAGGTTTCACTATTAATTCGATTTCGTTTTTCATAACATTTCGTACGACAGTACTCAGGATGGAGATGAACTCCGTAGACTTAAAAGCCTGTTTAATTTGCGATGTAATGTTTTCCATATCCGCTGTTTTACCCGATTCTGTCATTTCGGTACCAGCCGTACTCGGAGTAGGTCTGGTGTTGCTGTTTACACTTTTTGCCACTTGTGAACGATTTTCTTTTACTGCCCTGCCAGATTTAGGAGAAAACCCTAACAATTGTTCATCTTCCTGGATTGAGTCATCCGATTCCATTTTGAAGATATTGCCGCTGGAAAGTTTTAACACATTATCTTCCAAGTTGAGTATTTCCCAGGTCACACGTGGATTTGTTTACAAATGGCGACAGTGGGCGTGGCAACTGAAGCTAACTTAAAAAGTCCGTAGAAATAAAAAATATGGTGATATAACCGACCTTGAACTTGTTGAAGATCTTCACAACTTTTTCCTACTCCATTTTGAATAACTTTTTTGGTAACTTCCAAAGTTTTTCCAAAGTTTTGACCAAAATTTCTCTGGAGGCCTAATGAGCCGAAGCCATCACTATAATGTCTTCGGTGGTACTCTGTATATGACAGAGTCGTCCAGGTATCTTACAAAACTACAAATTTTGGCAAGATAGGTCATGACAGTTGGGTGCATTGCGACTAGAGAAGTCTCTTGGAATACTAACTCAGCGGGGCAAGATACTGTATAGATGTTTGGTAGGGACTAGCTGTGGATAAAAGGGTTAGCACACAGAAAAAGGGCAGAGAGCAAAATTAAAAGGCAAGGAGCAAAGAAAAAGGGCTGGGAGCAAAAGAAAAGGGCAGGGTAAATCTCCCTTCTATTTTAAGCTGCAGAGCCCACTGAATTATAACCAGTGTGTTTGATCCATCTGTGGTATACAATAATGTAATTACTGTTTTGAAAATTTTTGCATAATTATCTTGACAATTTTGCTAAAATAAAAAGTTTGAGGTGATTGTTAGTCATAAACACTTGTTTCAACCTTTGGTCTAAGTTAGCATTCCTAGCAGCCTGAATAATTTTTTCGCTTAGTATCAAAATAAGTACATTCCCCCCCCCCCCCAAATGTTTTTCATCACCTGTAAGCTCAGAGTGACATAAGTTGCATAATCTTTAATTTTTTGCCCCCCCCCCCCCAACCACCACCAAAGGTGTGACATAGAGTTAGTGAAAATTGGGGGCCGTCCGTCCCTAAAGTTAACTTAAACCCATCTAGAGATTTCCTCGTGTGTGTCTGCAGTCAGAAACCATCATTCATTGTTGGCTCCTCCTATTTCATCACTTGGGTGAAGAGGTGACTGTATAGTCAATTACCTTCAACACTCACTTCACGATCATTGTTAGGGGTCGTTCACAATTGTGAGAAGCGATGTGTTCCTAGTTGGTCCTTTTGTTTTACAGTGGTTTGTAAGGCAGTTTTTTCTTGACGTACTTCTGCATCTTTGTCTGGTTCTACCAGAGGGAATTCACCTTTAGATTCAATATTTGTTGATTTCAGTGAAGAAGTGGGACCTGATAGCCACATGGAGTCAGCCAGCTGATCAGCACTGATAGGTCTTGTCCCAATGTCTGCCAGGTTTTGGTCTGTAGGGATGTATCTCCACTGTTGTGGTGTGGTGACTTGCTGAATGAGCTGAACTCTGTTACTTACATAAGTGTAGAACCGCCTGGTGTGGTTGTGTATGTACCCCATTACTACTCTACTGTCAGTATAAAACTTCATAGGTGTAATGTCAATGTCCAGCTGGTCAGCTATCAATTTCGCAATATCTCTAGCTAGGACAGCAGCACAAAGTTCTAATCGAGGTGTGGGCAGGTGTTGGAGCCACTTTGCTCTTTCGAAAGATAAATCCCACCTTTTCTTCGCCGTCAGTATTTATAAGTTTTTGGTAGCCCACTGCCGCTATCGCCTTCTCCGAGGCATCTGCATATATATGTACTTGTCTGTCTACTGCCTGTGAAGATGAGTACTCAGTGTACATGCGTGGTATGTTGACTGATTCCAATGACTTCAATGAAGCTTGCCATTTGCCCCATTCTGGCTGTCTGTTCATGGGTAGGGTATCATCCCAATCACCTTGAGCCTTTAGGGTAAGTTCACGCAGCAGTAGCTTCCCTTGTATAGTGATGGGTGCCGCAAAGCCCAGGGGGTCGTAGATGCTGTTAATAGTAGATAGAACACCTTGGGGGGTGAAAGGTCTCTCTTCTGATGACACAGATATTCAAGGCCCTTGAATATACAAAGTTGGTGTAAAAAGTCCATGGTGATTGTATCATAAAAAAGTTGGTTACTTACAAGAAGTTGTCCCTGTAGCTGGGTGAAAAGTTATAAAGTTGTAAGAGCAAGCACACATGTAGCACGCGAGTCATATCTCTTGTTCTCTGGATGCAGAACCTGACAGCTGAAGCCACCTATAGGTTGGCTGAGGTACTACACAAAAGACCTTTATGAGGAAAACACGAGCCCCTAGAGAGAAGATCCTTACATGTTGAACAAAACTGTCATTCACTCGAAGTGGGAAGAAATAACTACTGAAGACTGGGGTTGAAAAGCATGAAGTAGCGGTCCTTTATTGCATGACGCAGAACAAACGGTTGACCCCCTTGGTTAACTCTTACACTGTATTCCTCTGTAATCATTGCATTACTGTGAAAAAAAAATGCACAAAATACAATTACCACTCATATACGAATTAATCTCATAACATTCAAGAGCACGTATATTCAAAAATTAGCAATCTACATCTGCATCAGTAATAGAAACGCGTAATTATAGCTAGCAATGAACATTATTAACAGTTTCATGAATGCAGAAATATGCTTTGGTGTAAAGCGACAAATTACATATTATATCTATAATTTTACCACAAAGCCGCATAAAGTATTTAAACAGCACGTAAATTTACATTTTTCAAATATCAAAGCCGCATATAATAAATGAGCTACGCCATCATCATTATGAAAGCTATCACGCATCAAGAATCACATGTGCCACACCCAATAACAGCAGCGCCACCTGTTGTGAACTGGTGACTAGATAAACCGGAATAACCAGATTTTAGTATACTGGCCTGGTCACAAATATATCGTGACAAATACAGTTTAATCATGAAATTAAATGTGCATGAATCGGCACAATACTAAGAATTAAAAAATACACGTGCAACTTAAATAAACTGAAAAAAATGCGCAGGGTTTCGTATATATTCGCAATTTAACAATATGGGAACATGTGAATCGTTTTACAAGCTATTTTATATGAAACTTTTAATAGAGCAACACGCTACGCAAGTACCCAGCAGCAAAATTTTAGTGCAAATCCATGGGATGACTCCCGGGGTTAACTCTAACACGGCAGTTTTCTGTAAACATTAGAGCAACTCATAATGCATAAAAAACGTGTACTCACAGGAACATTTAGAGCAACTCCATGGGCTGACTCCACACAAGAAAAATGACAAATGCTGCAATGCCTCCATATCCTGGGAAACGTACATTCGGCTGTATATATCCACACCAGGGCAAACTGAATTCAGCAAAGGCACGAACGCCCGGAGCTAAAATAAAACGTAAAGGGTGGGCGTGAAACCACTCTGAATCCCAAATTCAATAACTCAAGAACATCGAACAAAAAAATATATAAATGAAGCCTTGACTAAATCGACACCAAGCAAATACTCACACAAGTACCCTTCTCCGTGAATGCATGGCCAGAAGAAACAGGATAAATAAAGTATCAACCGATACATGTCCGCATTGACAGCGTGGAAAATGGGTGTCTACTGTGTGCTTCCAGAGATTAACGAGACCGGACAACGCGAATGGGTGTCTTTATATATAAGTGTCCAAGACAAAGAAAGACAGGACGACAACACTCGAAGGTGCTTATGTAATAACTCGGACCACAAACGAAGATTACCGATACCGAAGTTAACAAACAGAACCTGACGTACAACGGAATATGCAGGGCACCAAAAACATTAAAAAAAACCGAAACGAACTAACAGAGAATGCAAGATAGACAAAATACACAAATACTATATATTGTATTTGACAAATACTTATTATCCCACGCCGACGAAGTGGGCGAGGCGATATGGTAATGGGCACCGTCGTGTGTCCGTCCGTCCTTCCATCCGAAACAAATTTTGTCTGGCCCATATCTTCTACATTATTAATGCTACCTTTTCGAATTTTTTATGGTGGGTAGACCTTAGGTAATAGGTGTGCATAGGCATTGTTTTGTGTGGCTAATTACTTGCATTAATTGATTAACAAAGTTCGTTAAGCAAGCTCAAGCTACAATACAAATTTTGTCCGGGCCATATCTTCTAAATTATTGATGCCAGCCCTTTGATTTTTTTTATGGTGGGTAGACCTTAGTAAGTAGGTGTGCATAGGCATTGTTTTGTGTGGCTAATTACTTGCATTAATTAATTAACAAAGTTCGATAAGGAAGACAAATTTTGTCTGGCCCATATCTTCTAAACTAGTAATGCTAGCCCTTTGAATTTTTTATGGTGGGTAGACCTTAGGTAGTAGGTGTGCATAGGCATTGTTTTCTGTGGCTAATTACTTCCATTAATTAATTAATTAACAAATTTCATTAAGCAAGCTCAAGATACAATACAAATTTTGTCCGGGCCATATCTTCTAAATTATTGATACCAGCCCTTTGATTTTTTTATGGTGGGTAGACCTTAGAGGGGATATGGTAATGGGCACCATCCATGTGTCTGTCCTTCCTTCCGTGTGTCCGTCCCTCTATGATTACTGTGGGCGGGGATATGGCTAGCGTCAGCGGCTACTTGTTAAGTACTGCATTCATTAATGGAGATTTATGTCTATAAAAATGTCCATATGATTATAATAAATGACCTCATGGGGCAGAACAGTGTTCATTAAGGAAGTGCTTCCATCATGTTCATCAACAATCTTAAATCAGACCTTAGCCAAGTAAGACAATATTTTCTGGCTAAAGATATCGCATCGCACAACTCACTGTTTGTGGCTGTTGTCTGAAATACACCATTCAAAAATGTGCCATGTTCAGACACAGAACAAATGAGGTAATCCTCTTCCAGGTCTGGGGTATCCTTGGCCTCCAAGCACAAGGCGTTCTTGATAATGTAGAAATGTGGTGATGGTGAACTCCACAGATTTGCCAAAGTGGCTTCTTACAGTAAAGTATTCATCTTCTTGTCCTGTCCAGTGGTCATGCCCAGATACACCGTTCCCATGTTGCATTGATCAGCACAGCTTCTTGTTGAGAGTCCATTCTTGACTCTGTACATGTGGCAGACTGTTTAGGCTGCTCTTCTGATTCATATGAAACTTTGTGTCCCTGGTACACATACAGATTATAAATGTTCAGTGGTTATTTGAACAGTAATTTTGAAATGATAGGGCTGACATTTGATTGCATGTAAATTGCTGTCAGTTTTCTCGGACACTATTACATTTGGAAACTCTGAACTTACCATAATTACAGCTCCAGACATGAAGTCATGTCTTATTATGGAGAAGGATGATTTTGAAAATTATACAAATGAGGACCATTTGAAAATTTAAATCTTGAAAATCTCCAAAACTATTATAGGTGCAGGTAACCAATGCAACTTCCATTAATATGTTTGTAATACTGCACCTTTTTGTAATTTACATGTGACCTCCAAAGGTTAAAGGTCAAGGCCATTGGAAATTTTCATCAAGCCATAACTCTGTCATTTTTCATCCAATTTTAACCATGTTGGACCCAAATTGTAGGTTTTGCAACACTGTGTATCTATGTAATTTACATGTGACCTGAAAATGTCAAAGGTCAAGGTCATTTGGGCCTTTGAAATTTTCATCCAGGCATAAGTTGGTCAATTTCATTCAATTTCAGTCATCAGACACAAATTGTAGGTACTGCAACACTGCACGTTTTTTTTTTTTTTTTTTTAAATTTTACATGTAACCTCTAGAGGTCAAAGGTCAAGGTCATTTGGACCTTTGAAATTTTCATTCAGCCATATTTATAAATTTTGAAGACACACAGATATGCTTTGAAGCAAATCATGTTTTCCAGTTCATTATATTATCAATCAATCAATCAATCAATCAGTCAGTCATTAATTGCGTGAAAAATAGATGTACATTACAGCTCTAACTATTGAAAGCTTGCGTCTAGCAATCTAAATCTTACACACAAGAAGCTTCATAGAGTGATCTAGAAGTCTATTGAAAATGGAGGTCATAGCTCTATATTTGACCTACTTTTTTAGGTCAAAGGTCAAGTGCACAATGGTGGTATTGGTATAAGTAAGGAAGTTTTTATGTCAGTAACATGAAATTTTATACACACATGTATCACAACCAAAGAATGTGTCATGAATCAAAAGTAGGTCACTAGGTCAGGTATCTTGGTCACAGTGACCTATTCATTGAATTTTATGTACCACTATAACATCAGAAATTTTTGAGACATGACTTTCAAATAATTGAGCATGATAGTACACTCCTCTATGGCCTACTTTGTGTGCAAGCATAGTTGACCTTGACGTAATTCTCAAGGTCACCCAGTGGTCACATGTGCTAAGCAACATTACAGCTCTAACTATTCAAAGCCTGCATCTAGCAATCTAAAACACAAGAAGCTTCATACAGTGATCGAGAAGCATATTGAAAATGGAGGTCATAGCTCTATGTTTGACATACTTTGTGAGATGAAAGATCAAGTGCAAAATGGTGGTATTGGTAAGTATGATAGTACACCACTATAAGGCTTGCTTTGTGTGCAAGCATAATTGACCTTGACCTAATATTCAAGGTCACACACGGGTCACAAGTTTACTGAGTGACATTGTGCATGTAGAAATCTAAATCTTAAAACAAAAGAAGCAACATAAGGTGATCTAGAAGGCCATTGAAAGTCAAGGTTATACCTCTATATTTGACCTAAAGGTCAAGTGTACAATAGTAGTATTTGTTGAATTTATGACAAGATTGCCCTTTGTGAAATTATTTGATGAGTGGCAAAATGGCCGTGATCTCTTACACTACAGGCTACCAGCAGCTTTCTGATCATACATTATACCTGATACTATGGGACACTATTCCTATTCACTTACAGCAAAAGAGATTGAAGGCGGCTGAAGGGTGCTGCGTACTTTGAATGGTATTTTTGGCACATATTTCCCTTATTTATTGTAAAATTAGTCTCATGTTATCAGTTTGTCTCTCACACACTCAAATTTTATATATAGTGGTGAATTTTTGATACATTAATCAATATATATATAATTACCCATAATGTCCCATATATATGATACTATTGCACTAAAATATCAGGATCTGTGTACCGTTCACAGTTGGAAAACCATTCAGGTTGTTTCTCTTAGTGTTTAATACCATGGTTTGCTAAAATAGAAAATTTGTGGCACATACAAAATTCATACCTTGCAATCAACAAGACATATTTGTCATGGACCAGACAGAATTAAACAAAATATCACATGTATAGCCTTAGATTATAAATACCAGAAAAAAAGTCAAGTTTGGTTATTTTTTCAAGGAGATTTGAAATAAAAAGCAATGGTTGTTTGAATCTACAGACCCAACTAATCCTTGTAGCTAACACAAACAATCAAGAAATAATGGTAACAAATGTTTATATCGTTTATTTATAATTTGATCTCCCTGATCTGTTTGTCTGGGTACTTGTTTCTGCTATGTCAACAACAATACTTTGAATTCACAGCGTACTGTCTCCCTGTGCCAAACAACTTAAGCCTATGAGTGAAAGTCCATCAATCAATCACAAAAAATAGTGACCTGGTGGTTGTGAAGTATGTAAGAAGGAAGTCCACTCAGATCTTTCTGGGCGAAATCTTAAAAAATGAAGGGAAAGAAATGGAAGTGAGTTTCTTACAGACGCGTGGTGATGACTGCAAGAAATTGATGTTCCCCATGAGTGAGGACAAAGCATGGATAGACAGTAATTAAATAATTGGAAATGAAACAAACCTAAAAGAACAACTGGAGCAGAGAGGACTTTATAAATATAGCAGTGATGTTTTTCTCTTCCTTTAAAAAAAGAAATTCTATCAATTTAATTTACACAAGCCAACAGCACAAATAGACTTTTTGAAATGTGAGTGGACATAAATTTACCTGTCAATTGTGGATTGTAGCTACAGTACTATATATTTGCCAAATATAAGATACTTATCTGTTGACATCAATAAAAGTTTAAATTCAGCTTTACATTGTTTCTTCATCTGAAATACTAGGTTCATGTACAGTGGTACCCCTCACTTCACACTGCAGGTGGGTTTAACAATGCAGGCACATTTGAGATAGACATGATATAATCAATTGTCTTCAATAAGTAGTCTTCAGAAGACATGTAGTCTCTCACAGGAGGTGGTCTTCATAGAAGATACTACTGTGTCGCAATTATAATAAAATTAGATTTTGTATTAATTTAAATATAAAAAAACCCTTCTGTTCTGTGGTATATTAGGCTTCCAGCATGGCATTTTATGCCTGTATGTATGACAGCAAACTTCAATTAGGAAAAAAAGTTCTTTTAAATAATTGGACTTCTCAATGGTATATTATGTTTAAAAACAATATTCTTAACCATCGGAGACTACAGTTTATCCAAAATACCCACAAACTTCACAGAGTTTTCAACATATGTGACAGTTTTTGTCCTTAAAAAAAATAAATCGGCAATTAGCATAGAATAATATTCAAACTTGTGACTAGGTTCTCATTTGTTGTATATGCAGGCAATTAGTAAAGTGTTTGGCGGTGGGGAAGTACAAAACTATAATCAATGTTCCCCTGTTCGTCAGTAATACGAAAAACCATATACATGTACATTTGCCTCTTTTCCAGTTGCCCTTTACTTCATATCTGAGTCAAATCTGCTCTTGTGCTTTTCCAGCAGCTCTCCCTTTTCTGGTTTTTCCACTGGACATATGTATGGTTCTAAGCTTGGTGGGGGTTCAATTAGAGGTAGATCCCTGTTGCTTGTGTGAACATGCAGTGTTTTTTCCATCAAGGGATTGATGTGTAGTCCGTCTGCATCTGTTGATTGTTTACGGACAACCCAGGTTTTTCTTTGCTTAGATGCAACCACATCATACCTTCATATGGGAAATGTGTTTTCTTTGGTACATATTTGGCCATCATGCTGTGAAAGACCTCCAGTTGTCCGGCATGACAAAATCTTGTCATATGTGGCAAGGCATCAAGTAGCCTTTTGTTCATGACAGCCTCTTGAAGCACTTTGAATGCAGGGGACTTTGGATCCAACCACAGCTTTTCTGTGCCCTCTTGAGCTGTCAAGGGCTTGTGCTGGCATTTGTGAAACTGGACACCAGTGGTCCACTCGTGTTGGTTCGTGATGTGGTTCAGAATGGAAGCCCATTTTTCCCTGTTATATTTTGTACAAAGACATTTCCATTAGTATAAATATTTATAAAATCAAGTTATCATGGCAGTTCAATCTACAAATGTAAAGGTGTAAATTTAAAAAATACAAAACAAACAACCCCCCCCCCAAAAAAATAAACATTTAATACAGTTGCATGCTACTGACACTCAGGACAGCTCCCTCCTTTCCAAAGTCGATACCAGAAAATTGCATATTCCAGACTGTTCAGTTAAATGTTTCTCTAACAAACAAAAGGTAACTAAGTAAAGATCTCAGATTATCTTATGGCAGTGGCCAATGTCTGTGTATTTGTTGTGCCAAAAATGACTGCCTTGTTTTTGTCCCTGCTAGAATTAGGTAAATGTTCATGGACCTAGGGTAAATGTACCTTTATAATAGAATTTGTATACATGGGGACATTGTTTTGAAATTGCAGTGGTCCCTCTCTTATAAGGCCACCCTGAAGAGAGACCACCCCATCTAGAAAGGCCACTTCTCCATGCAGCAAGTATGGGGTTGTCATAACATACTCCCCTTCAAGAGAGGTTTCTATTCCTCTAGATTATACGAAAACATATGTGGTTTTCAAAAATAATTTAATAATTTGAGATTACTTGAATATAAGTCTAAAATGGTACGACTTGTGTAAGTTACATGTAGAGACATTTCTACAGGTAGAAATGCTCCCACACAAAATCAGTAAGCGTGACCAGTTCACTGGGCACTAACATTTCTTTGTGTGAAGTCACATAGAAGTTATGACTGCATCTTAAAATCCCTGTTATACTGTTCCATGTGGAAACAAGTCTGTCATTGTGAAACAATCATACCATTGTAATATACCTTGTGGATATAATCATGTTTGAACGCTGTGCCAATACTAATACTGGAGCATGTGCAAATACCTATACTTTAACATTGTGCCAATTGCAGTGTTCTGTAACACCGGTACATATTGTTAGGTTTTTCACCTAATAAAAATGAGGACTGTAACATCAGGTTGATCCCACAGGCTGCCACCAGTGTTAGGTTTTCACCTAATGAAGTGAAGACTGTTGGTCACTTTTACCATTTATTCTGCAGATCTCAAAGCATGTACAAGTTAACAACAAAGTGCTGATAGTGCTTCAGTGCTGTCACATCTAAGTCTGGTCTACTGTATGGGTCTGTCGGACTGTGCCTCTCAAGCCACATCTGACAACTGAACTTTCAATACAATACTGCTATGCTGGGGGAAGGCATCCCTTATATACCCAAGCTGGGCCCAAGCCCTGCGCCCAAGCTCTGCGCCCAAGCCCTGCGCCCAAGCTCTGCGCCCAAGGACCATCTGGGTGGCTGGCAGGCAGCCAAGTAAACAAAGCACTCCCCAGCCTTCTGTGGGGTTTCCCCAAGGGTCCCAGGGGGATAACCCAATTACTGCTACTGCATAACTCCCTGGCCTATAGCTTCCCTGGCAAACATAAACAACCCACCTACTTACTATGCTACTGGCTATGCTATGGATAATCATTCACACTGAAGTGTATAAAATTTTAGCAAAAATTCCTCACTCTCCCCCTCTTAGCGTAATGTTCTCCTGGACATTACTTATCTCTGTAATTACAGTTTGAAGAATTATGCCAAAGTTACTTCAACTAGCCTACTGCTCCTACTTTAAAGTTGAGCACTGCACTTTACATTTCAGCACAATAGAAAGCATGGTGGAGCTCACACTCCATAGGTAACTTCTACACACATGTAAATAATGACTACATAAGAATGCTGTTCAAGAAAAATGCAGTGTCTTTCAGGTGTCCATTTCTGACATGATAAAAATAACCATGTCTCACATGTCAACAAAGATAACTGTTGACACTGATTAGTGTTCCCACAGTGTCCCTCAGTGACAGGTACTGTCCACTGACAAAATCATAAAAAGAGTTAAACACATCTATTCCAACAGTCCATCAAACATGATTAAAGAAAAAAAAAGATAATGTTTTACAGGTCAGCCAGTGCTGACATTCGCAAGTGTTCATTAAGTGTTCCTCACATGAAAAGATCCATCAGTGACAGGTACAGGCCACTGACTTAACTCGACTAAGATCAATTTTACTCTGTGCAGAAGAATGGAAATCAAAATATACACTAGTCTCATCTTACAAATATACAACTAGTTATACAGGAGTCTATCATCCATTAAAGTCGTGTCCTGATGTGTGTACACCCGCTTTGTACAAAAAGGTTCACCACCACTGGGCAAAGTCATGTCCAGGGTTTTGCACACTCGCTGTGTACAAGAAGGTTCACCACCACTGGGCAAAGTCATATCTGTGGTTTTGCACACTCGCTATGTACAAAAGGTCCACCACCTCTAAGCAAAGTCAGATCCATGGTTTTGCACACCCGCTATGTACAAGAAGGTTCACCACCATTGAGCAAAGTCATATCTATGGTTTTGCATACTCGCTATGTACAAAAAAGGTTCCACCACCACTAAGGAAAGCTATACTCATAGGTCTGTACACTGTTTACAGGAATCCACCACCACAATGAGCAACATCATGTCCATAATTTCGCACACTTGTTTACAGCAACAACACAAGCTGCCACCACAAGCAGTAAAGTCACATCAAGAGATATGTACTGGATGAATGTTCATACTTCCAGAGTCCTAAGGCTCTGCCAGGAAATCCTTCACTGCCTTACAGGTAGGGCAGCTGGCCAGGTTCATAGTGTGCCTGTAGGTGAGGTGAAGTTGCCTAAGTGCAGAGTCCCGAGCAGGGGCCACACTGGGCCCAGCAACAAGCCCACAGTGTGCTGGTTTGATGGCTTTCTGTATCGACTGCTTCAGGCCCCTTGTCTGGTCCACAGCCACCTGGATCATCTTTTCTTTTATTTGCTTTAGGAGAATGGACTCCTTGCTCTGCAGAAGATTCATGATCTTGAGCAAGGACAGCTCAACGTTGCCTAAACGGTCCTCCATGCAAGGTCTCTTGCTTATACCATTCATGTCCTGCTCTCGCAGTCGCTTGGGGGGATGCCCTTGGCCTGGGAATATGCACTGCAGGGGTGGCTCTGGTTCCTGGCCCTGGGGCATCTGTGGCGGCGATGGCTCCCTGTCTTCTTCCTGGGGAAGTGGGAGTGGAGACAGCTCTCCCCCCTGATCCCGGGATATAGGCATCTGGGATGGCTCCGGTTCCTGGTGCTGGGGCAGAGGTGGTGGGGAGGGCTCTCTGTCCTGGGGAGATGGTCGTGCCGACAGCACCCCCTCCTGATCCTGGGATATAGGCTCCGGCTCCTGGTGCTGGGGCAGAGGTGATGGAGAGAGCTCCCCCTCTTGGTCCTGACCCTGGGGCGTGCATATTCCCAGGAGGTTGTTAAGGCAGTCTAGCTCCCAGTCGTACAGTGCTGCTATTTTGCTGTCTGCAGAGTGGGCCCCTTGGCCCAGGGGTAGAGGCTCTTCCATAGATGGCCGTACCATCTGGTCCTGGGTCGTCTGTGTCTCTAGTGCCGGGGGGGGGGGATGGCTGCACCTTCTGGCTGTCAGGTGAGCATATGCCCAACAGTTCTTGTAAGCAGTCTATCTCCTCCTCTTCCAGTGAAGCCACCTCACGATCCTCAGACCCAGCTCTATGGCCTGTGATCACGGGCTGGGATACTTCAACTGTAGTAGCAGCTGGCTGGGGATCGGCAAACTGCTCCGGTGGCATATACACAGGTTCATCCTGGAGTGGTGTGCCTAGACTGGAGACATCTTCATACAGGACCTCAGACAGCAGACCCTGTGTTGATTCGGTTTTGGGACCACTGCTATGGGCTGGCTCAGGGGTCTCTGGGCTGGGCACATCCTCGAACCCTTCCATCAATAGCTTGGTTGGTGTTGGTTGTAGCATGCCACCCTCCTTACTCCTGGCCAGATGTGTGGGTGCATGGCAGTGCCTGGTCAGCCTAGACTTGGAGGCAAATGCTTTGCCACAGGGCTCGCAGCCATAGATACCGCTCCCATGACACTCTGCCTGGTGCCATGTCAGGCTCCTCTTGCTGCCCAACTTCTTGTTACGTTTACTGCATTCCATCTTCTGCTCTCAACTTTCTCACTACAGAACTCTTTGACAATGGGTGTTCGCTTTGCAGCTACTAACATCAAACTGATCTGTGGGAGCATTGTACCCACCCCATCACATGACCAGTGGTCTCTCCAGGGATGCAAACAGCCACCATCTTGGACAGCCTTGGTGCCATCTCACAAGCCTTCCCTTTGTTGGTGTGGGAAAGTAAACACAGCTGACAGACAAGGCAGTGTCTTGTGGACCCCCATGGTCCAACAATACATTCCAAAAGTACTCAAGTCCTCTGAACTGGTCAGGGTCTGATTTTCACGCATCGGTTCCACTGCAGACCACAGGCACTAGCCAGACAACCCCTTGGCTGCCTGGCCCTTTGATTCACCAGCATGTTTGCAGACACCTAGTGAGAGGCTGGAACACTTAATGGGCTTCTGACTGTTAACAGGTGGCCATCTGCACTTTGAAACCCTCTTGTGTTTGTGCTATGCCCTCAGGGGTCCGAGTCCCACACTTTGTTTATCACTGTCAAGCAGTATGCATATTTGTGAACTTAACAGCTTTCCACAACTCATCTTGAACCAACTTTTCTATGAGGGAGAAGCCTGCAATAGTTTTGAAAGTAACTGGTCTAACAACCATAAAACTGTGTCTGTTTCCTTGGCCGGTCACTAAAACGTTTATAGGGAGTAGGACCAAACTGTTTGCCTTCTCTTTTCCCCTTGCCGAGTGGTTCCCCTGATTTACCAGGGATGTTTCTCCTGTCACTTTCCTGTTTCAACCTTGAGTTGGGCTATGCATTGCCTCTTCCTGCCATTGGGCCATTATCAGGGTGACTTTCTGAGGTGACATTCTCCTCTCTTTTCACAGAGGAACTTGCTTCATTTGTGGTGTCCATACCATGCTTAGGGGTGGGCACTTGAATGGATACAGATTTCCCACCTGGATGTGCGCCAGTAATAGGCAGCCCCATAGACGTAGGAGTCTCAGCCTCTTTTATAACATCATTGACAAATGGACTGTTTACCCCTAGTTGTGGGGTGTCAGACTGTGTGGCCACATCAGCAGTCTTGTGGGCCTCACTCATGACTTTCTTCTTGAACCCAGCTACCCATGCAGGCCAGTCTTTGCTCAGGTATGGCTTGAGACGATCATGATGCAATATCTTGGGCTTGGCTTTAGGGTGACCTTGAATCTTAAACAGAACTGCACTGTACTTCTGTACTACAACACATGGTCCTTTCCATATGTCAGAGTTTAACTTTGGGCTGCGACCCACTGTCCTAGTTGTATCTAGGTATTACACCAGATCCAGGCAAAGTTGAGGCTGTAGTCAGTTGGCCTACCCCAAGAAACACAACTGATGTGAGAGCATTTCTTGGACTGTGTGGTTATTACAGGCGTTTCACAAAAGGGTTCTCTGAAATTGCAAGTCCAATGAATAGCTTGTTAGAGGCCGGACAGGCATTCGAGTGGACTAGTGATTGTAAGCAATCGTTTGAGACCCTGAAGGCTGCCCTGACCAGTGATGCAGTCATGGCATATCCAAATGATAAAGGTTTATGGGTACTGGACACTGATGCTAGTGCCAGGGCCATTGGAGCATGCATTAGCCTGGTTACATGGTGTGAGGAGACCCAACAAGAGGTGGAACAACCCGTAGCATATGCCAGCAAGTCACTCACAAAAGTTCAGCGACAATACTGTGTCACCAGGAGAGAGCTGCTAGCAATTGTAGTGTTTCTACAGACATTTCGTCATTATTTATTGGGTAGAAGCTTTGTTAACCTAACACTGGTGGCAGCCTGTGGGATCAACCTGATGTTACAGTCCTCATTTTTATTAGGTGAAAAACCTAACACTGGTGGCAGCGGTGGGATCAACCTGATGTTACAGTCCTCATTTTTATTAGGTGAAAAACCTAACAATATAAAAGAATAGAATATCATTTGCTGCACAACTTCAGGTAGGAAGTGCTGGACCAGCGGACTGTCAGACCAATGAGATGTGTTCCGCCCTTTACAGAGACGGATTGTCACATTCACTTTAAGTGTCTGGAAGTCAATCTAAGAGCTAGACTACCATCCTGGAATCATCACTCAGGGATATTGATCGTACCAGCTCTTCAGGGAGTGGTCTGGTTGCTAGCATGATAACAGGAGGTAAGTTCTCCCCAGGCTGAAAAGTACAAGTCCCTGGAGGTTTAAAAAGCACCCCTCTGTCAAAAAATGGCTCTCTTCTGTTCGCTGCATGGCCAATCCCTTTTGGTCAAATCTTACACCTGCGTGAACACCTGTGATCCATTTCAGCCTTTTGGGCATTTCTAACATCCATAAAATTATTACATGCCAGTTCTTGAGGGCAAACTGTGACATATAATTCAGGACACCTTTTATTAAATGTTATCTCTCTCCAGTTTCCAAGTGGAACTTGGTTTTTTCATGTAAATTCTTACAAATTAGTAATTCAGCTCTAGAACATGACCTTTCAAACAATGTATACTTTGTGTATCTTTACATTGATACTTTCATTTCATCAGCAAAAAGAGATGAGGGCTTGCAAAAATACATATTGACTGTACATGTCCTTAATTTAATATTTTAAAATTAGTCCCTGACCCTTTTTCTCATATTTAAATGTTAATAATGAAAAAAAGTATCTAGTTTAGCACCTTTTTTTAAACTTTCCATCTCGTTGCCATTAGATACTGTCTGATGTAGCTTTTGTACCAAACTAAAGTTGCTGAAATCTATTTTTAGAAATTGCCAGTTTAACTAATTCCATGTACCAAAATTAACTTGCTGTCCTGTTTTGTGATTTTGAAGACAACTAACACCCACCTAGCCTAGTCCAGTACTATACAATGCTCTAACAAAGTCCTAAGAACGGTCCCCCATAGGGAAATACCCTATAGTCTGTCATGAGAAACAACTGCTCTGTACATATTAGACAACTTGGGAGGAACGGAGTTTCAGTTGAAGCAAACAACATTGTAACAGATGATCTATAATCTCTCTCATACTTGAGAAAATCCGTAGCGACCAGTATTACTGTACCATCAAATAAGAATCGGATACCACAGTAACAAAACGGAGCTGCAGTTTTGTGTTATTTCATTCACTGGCATAATCACGGTATCTTCTGTACATGTCCCATTGTCACAGCTCTCTGTTGTCATGCCTGGTGTACAATCTATGATAACTCCATATCCCATTCCTCTGCCACAGCTCTGCATTGTACTGCTTGCTGTTCAGACATTGGTAACTCTATATCCCATTCCTCTGCCACAGCTCTGCATTGTACTGCTTGCTGTTCAGACATTGGTAACTCTATATCCCATTCCTCTGCCACAGCTGTGCATTGTACTAATTGCTGTTCAGACATTGGTAACTCTATATCCCATTCCTCTGCCACAGCTCTGCATTGTACTGCTTGCTGTTCAGACATTGGTAACTCTATATCCCATTCCTCTGCCACAGCTCTCTGTGTCTTGCCTTGCCTGGTGTTCAATATGTGATAACAACTCTATATCCTATACATCCTGCACCTCTCTCTTATCTCTCTTGTCCTGTCTGGTGTTCAATCTGTGATAAAGACACCACATCCGCATCCTTTGTGGCAACTCTCAGCTGTTCTATCTGTCTTTAATATATTTTTTTTCTTTTGACATTTCTTACAGGCAAAAGATTGTCACATGCCAGTACTGGAGGGCAAACTGACATATTATCTAGTGAAAGAAAAAAATCACACAGGAAACCTTTTCTTATTAATGTTATCTCCTCTTCAGTTTCCAAATGGAACCTTGTTTTTTTCCTGAAGATTTTCATAGCCTTTTCCACATCTGCTTGTGCTGGTGTCTTTTTTTGCTGAGATGAAGTCCTTAACAATGGTGTGCACCTTTTATTGTTCTTCCTCGGTCCACTTGTGTCTTTGAGAGGCTTCTTTAATATTGTTTTGTTTTCTTTTTTCTTTTTTGCATTGCTAACAGCCAGAAAATTATAACATGCCAGTCCTGGAGGGCAAACTGCGACATATAATCCAGCACACCTTTTGTAATGTTATCTCTCTTCAGTTTTCAAATGGAACTTTTTTTCCTATAAATTCTTACAAATTTAAAATCTCAGCTCTAGAACATGACCTTCCCAACAGTGTATACTTTGTAACTCTTTGCATCAATACTTTCATTTCATTAACAAAGATAGATCAGGGCTTGAAAAAATACCTATTGACTGGTAAGTGTCCTTAAATTGATATTTAATAATTAGTCCCTGACTCTTTTTCTCATATTAAAATGTAAACAATGACCTCAAAGTATCTAGTTTAGCACCTTTTTTTTTAACTCATTCCACACCAGTCCCTGATTTTTCCATATATTTATCTAGATTTAAGACAATTCCATATCTAAATTCTTCATGAAAAGAGGTTTCATATGCTGCAGCTGCCACAAAGGCAGCTGCAGCATGACATGCCAGGCAGTGCCAGAACCTCTGACCAAGGCATGTGACCAGAGTATGGAATAAGTTAAACTATCCATCCCTTTTCCATTAGATACTGTCTGATGTAGCTTTTGTACCAAACTAAAGTTGCTGAAATCTATTTTCAGAAATTGCCAGTTTACCTAATTCCATGTACCAAAATTAACTTGCTGTCCTGTTTTGTGATTTTGAAGATAACTAACACCCACCTAGCCAAGTCCAGTACCAAACAATGCTCTAACAAAGTCCTAAAATCGGTCCCCCGTAGGGACATACCCTAAAGTGTTTCATGAGAAACAATTGTTTGTACATATGAGACAACTTATCCCTTTCCTCTGTCACAGGTCTCTGTTGTCTTGCCTTGCCTGGTGTGCAGTCTGTGATAACTCTACATCCTGCACCTCTGTCTTATCTTTCTGTTGTCCAGCCTGGTGTTCAATCTGTGATAACAACTCCATATCCCCATCCTCTGTCAGCGCTCTCAGTTGTTCTACCGGGTGCCCTTTGCATTTTACACATCTGCATAAAACTTTGGCAAGTGAATTGGACATTGTTTGAATATACTTCTGTAAAACGAACAAAGATTTTTTCAATATGAGTACTTTAAGCAATCACAGATTGCTAGAACTTACAATGCCTCCCATCTCTGCCACCTGCTCTGGGCTAAAGATTTGTGGAAGTTCAAAATGCCCTAAAGTCAAGGGTAAAATTAAAGTCCCCTCTCCTGGTATGACATTTTATATGCGTGTATCATTTTTGAACTTGATATTTGACCTGGTGATTTAGTTTTTCTTTGTGACACACCCTCAGGTCAAGGTTCACATTTGTGTGTAAAGTTGCATAAATGTAAGTGACACGGCGAGAGTAATATTGCCCAGACAAGAATGTGTAACATATGAACAGACACATGGATGGAAAAAGCTATTACTGTGTGCACCTACTTCTTTGGTGAAGGGCAAAACAAAATTTCTTATCGTACATGTATCAAGAGCTATTGTTGGACTGCCACAAATCCCATATTATATCAATATATTTGAAAATGGAGAGGGCTTACTGTGGACATTGCCTTGTACAATGAATGTTCATTATAAGTGCCCAGAAATAGGGCTGGCAGAGCTGTGTTAACTAACCGTGTCAGCAGCTCTAGGGTAATAGGCAATCTAGCTTCTGAAGGCTGTTCCAGATTCTGCACACCTTCCAGAGCTTTTACCACTAGATATGACGTCATGGGATCTACCACCCCTTTTATTTTATGATAGAATGACACATAGCTGTGGCAACAATGGATATTGCTGTTGAGTCATGGCTAAAAATTGTTCCATCGAGCTATAGGCAAATGCGCAAGTTTTTTTAGTCGATTTTGCCAAAGAACTTGCAAGTATTTCAGTCAATTCAAGTCCCAAGCTGAGGGTAGCAGTATTGCTGGGACCTAAGTCTTCTGATCGTCCAGCCATGGTGCCAGATCTTGAAGATCCTGCAAATCAATGCCCCTAGATATTTATTCAAGGGACTACATTGGCATGCTTTCCACAATGTGTTGTTCAACATTGAACTTAGAACAAACTCCAAGCGAGATAGCCATATTCCAGCCATTTGTTGAAGTAGCCTCTCAGTTTGGCCTTCTGATCTGGTTTCACAGCCTTGTTGGAGCTTTCGATCATGTTTTCTGCAAAAAAAACATAATGGCAGGAAGTTCACAATCATAGCTTTGACTCCACGGTATTTGTGAGCTTGGAACCTTGTTCCAGAAGATTTGGGGATTTTCTGGATGAGGACACCCTCCTCTCAGCCAACGTGGCTAGAATTCTCCAACATTTTCCACTGTTCTTAAATAATAGGTGAAGGTTTAACATCATTTCATCCACAGTGACAAAGTCTGCAGTTTCCGTGAAAGCATCCTTCATGGCTAACTCCACCCTGTGGGCATTACAGTTTATTATTAAGAGCCAGTCTCTGTCCTCTGTCTTCAACCCTGTGAGGGCACTATTGAACCCATGTTTACACTTGCCCCATCTCCACATGCAAAAATAAGGCACTTCATGTTAGGGTTGTCGGAGATTTTTCAAAAAATCATCCTACATGTACAAATGATACACCATTGGAAAGGTCTTGTTACCAGAAATTCAAAGATATCATTCTTTTTGCTGTGGGTCAATTAGATCAAAAGTTATGGAGGATCAAAATGTTTGAAAAAAGGGCGTTTTTCTGCCATTTTTCCACATTTTTGTTATAATTTAATAATTCTAAAATTATAATACATATATATTAATGTCATACATCATTGGACTGGCAATTTCATGACAAGTTCAGAAATATAAGTTTTATTCCTGTAGGTTAGTTAGTACAGAAGATACAGGGGGTTAAAGTTAACCCTAAAAATTAAAGTTTCGAAAAATCTCATAATTTTCAGTATTTTCACCAGTACTCATCACAAATGCACAAATTGTGATGTTTTTCATTGTTTGTGGAATGCTAACCATGAGACATGTTTAACTTCATATAAAAAGAATGCCATTAACAATGATAAGATGAAAAAATGTAACTATATTGTGAAATAAAATGATTGAGTGCCACGCCCCTTTTTAAATGCATGTTGACGATGAGGTTAGTTTCTCCTTATAAATGCAGTTGATGTTTTTTTTTTATTATGCGTAGATACAACTTAGTGTGAAAAATTTGTTTTACAGTTTGTTTATATTATGCATAATTATTCCGTCTTTCATTTTTTAACTCGACAGCTGGCTTCACTACATTTTATGAGATGTTAACTTTCCCCAGGTTGTCACCAAGTAACTTGCCCACAACGTGGTTATGTTAACATAGAAGTGGGTGTGGCCTCACAAGGCGGATTGGAGAGAACAGCACAAAAGCTTATAAATAAACCTATTGACAACCACAAAGGGTAGTACAGTGGTACCTGCTGTATGCAACCACTGCCATGGGCAGCCACATAGCCTTCTGTGGTCACTAGGCTCGGACATACGAGTCACTTTCTTTGCAAATTTACCTGTAGTGACAGGTCACATGCTGTGTGTAGCCAATTATTCTTTGCAGAGGAGGTGGCCACATACAGCAGGTACCACTGTACTTCAATGTGTTATTTGCATATGATTTCCCCATTTGCAGTCAATATCAATAAATCTTTGAAGTTTTTGCAAATCATATGCAAACAATACCACGTGGTCCCAAATTCCACTATCCATGAGCACCTCCTACAGCCAAGTTCTGCCTGGGATGCAGTTCATATGGAAATTCCATATTCAACTTGAGCACAGAATTGGGCAATCAAGAAACTGCAATTCTTGAATGCAGTTGAACTGGTGGTCAGCAAGTGGGGGTGGCTTCACATTCACAACGTGGAATTAATGGAACAGCGGAAGAGCTCCGTTCATAACTGTCTGCAGATTCAAAGTCCCCACAAGTATGACAAGAGGGATCAACTCAACCACTATTCTAGGAATAACAAGCAGAGACTACTTGTTATTTTAACTCCTTTATTAATCATGTGTCATGTTGCATGGTTTGAAAAAATATGTTCACACACACACACACACACACACACACACACACATAGAATTCATGATGTATGGTGCTCCCCTTTTATTGGAGCAGCTGTCATTAAAGTTTTGGCATTCTGCCACACAAGTTTTGCCACAACAGTAATGCTTTAACTTATATCCCAACATATTTGTCATGTGTTCTTACATAATCAAACTGGCATTGATTGTGGATAAAGTAATTCATTGTGAGAAATTCAAAATTGGTATTTCAAATACAGTGAAACCTGTTTCGAAAAACCACCACTAGGGCAAGCTAAAAAGTGGTCACATAAGGCAGGTGGTCTCTCAATAGAAGTACAATAACATGGGAAAGATAGCAAAAGGGACATAGTAAACATAGTCTGAAAAGGCAGGTGGTCTTTCATCACATTGGTCTCTCAAAACAGGTTTCACTGTACCATCATTAGGAACAAACATACATTTCAATCTGGCTGCATGCTGTCATGAATAAACTTGTGCCAAAACTTTAAGGTGCATCACAACAGTGCATTTTAAGTATTTTTCATTTCCTTTAATTTGGATGTTGCTGAGTATGGAGCAGGTTATCTGGTGAATAATTCAACCGTAAGATGAGATGCTCAGATACGGTCTATGCAATCTAGAACTGTGCAGGATTTTGGCGTTGTGATCAACCTTTATGATAGGGACCTAGCGGCATATCCTATATACTGTTACTTACCTATTGTTTTGGAATTTGTTAGAGAAAATTGTAATTAACAAAATACATAAATTTGAAGATAAAAATAAAATAACACATGCTCAAATCTCATCACAAGAAAAAATTCATGTTATATTTTCAGTATTTTCTTATGTAACTTGGCAACAGGTAAACAGTTAGAAGATATGCCATAAGCGATTTCATACATTATGATTTGATCATGCATGTCATTAAATTTATACCAATGTATGTCATTACATTTTAAAATGCTTCAATATATTTTCTTGTCAAGGATAGGTTTATTATAAACCAATGGAGTTTTAGGTATTGCACATGTATCATTACCCTGGTGATCATGTACTTTAACTTTAAGTCTGTTTCATTCATTGACACTTCAGTAAGGATAATTTTGTTCAAGTTGCTGAGACAGCTTGAAATTATCATTTTTTTACATGATATATCCAAACTAATTTTACATCTTTTGACCCAAAGTGAATGAAAAATCATGTTAAATGATATGCATGAATTAGTTGGCATTGTTAAATTTTATTGCCAAATTACAAAATCGCTGCTGTCATTTTTTGGTGCACAGGACCAGCCTAAATATAAATATATGAAATTGCTTGTGACTTGTACAAATGTAGAATAAAAGAGTGCACAAAGCCACCCAGTGCACATCCTTAAACCAGCCCTGTGGGGAAGGGAGCTAAGATCATGGAGGGACAGCACTAAGCTTCGAAAATATTTAGCTGAAATGGGACATGAGAAATAATTTCATGTTGAAGATCTTCCTTTTTACATAATTTATATGCCAAAGATCAGCTTTTTACTTATTTTTGTAACTAAGTGCAGCAACCTGTAGCTGCTGGCTAATTGGTAAGTGCTTTGTGTTGTCCCTGACAATGATAATGAATCAATTTTATTTACATGATTGAAGACAATTTACAAAGCAATTGGTCATTACAGAGTCCTGAAAAAGCACTTAAGAAATTCAGAGTTCATTAAATGACTCGAAACACTCAAAGTTCGCTCCATATAGCACAAGCTCCAGCTTCCACTTTGTTGCACTTAAGAAATTCAGAGTTCATTAAATGACTCGAAACACTCAAAGTTCGCTCCAGCATCTGCTGTGTGTCATGTGATAACCACATCCAGGCTCTAACTTCCACTTTGTTGCAGTGAAGATATACAGAGTTCGCCAAATGACTCCGTGGAAAGGGACATCCACATAATACTGTCTGCAGCTGCCGGGAAATGACCAATTAGATATCCGTACACTGACAAACGTTTGTCTGTTCCCCACATGCTGAAATAACGAACCTGCAAATACACAAACTAAACAACAGAAAACTGCAACTTTTTTTGTTTTTGTTTTTAAATGCAAAACACACATTCAAGCCTTTCATGTTCAAAAAAAATGAATCAAAGTTGTTACAGAAATGTATCTTAAATGACTACATTTGCACTTTTGAATAAACTTGCATAGATTAGATATATTTAGTGGCTTGATGATGTTGATATGGTAAATTTGGGTGAACATGGAAAAGCCATTCCAAAACACAGCTAAAGCCAAAATATAAGATACAAATATGTAGAAGTTTCAAGAGACTGAGGAAAAGCCATGGTATCCCAAGACAAGAAGATTGCATCTACGTGTCCACAGACACTATGACTTTTTCCAGCCCACTCATACATATTTAAATCTGATCATAATCAGTACTGATCTAGCTATCTGTGACTGGCGAAACTTCATCCTGACCCAGCCATCCTGGCACTATGTGCCGAATCTGACTAATCTTACCATTTGGGGAACTTTATCCTGGCCCGGCCATGCTGCCAAAATATGCAGAAGCTGACTACTCTTACCATTTGCAGTACTGATTATGTCTGACTACAAATTCAATATTTTTATCAGTACTGATCTAGCTACCTAGTGACTGGCGAAACTTCATCCTGACCCGGCCATCCTGGCACTATGTGCTGAAGCTGACTACTCCTGACAATTGCAGTACTGATCTAACTCAAACGGTTCGATGCAGAGTAAATGTTCACCAAAAATTAAACACGTGGTGATCAAAGTGTCCATTGTACCAGTATTTGTTTAACAACTCACCGAGACTGCCAATTTGAAATGATTCGGACCCGAGCAGTCTATATATATGCATAACTGATTATATCATTACAAGTCATAATTTGGAAGAAGAAAAGCATGTGTCTGATTACAAAAACAATTACTACATCACAAATATCTATAAATGCATACCATCTCTGGAATTTTTCTTAGATATGAAATAATTGTTTTTTGCTTTGCACTTTTTAGGACATTCTTTCAAACTGTTGACACAGTAGTGATACCTCCTTGTGAATGAAGTTCAAGGAAGCATAGCATTTTCAGATTATATCTAGACATAATTTTGTCCACACTTTCCTTCATTAATGCTCAAATCTTCTTCAAACTTTGTGTGGTTATTTGTCACTAAAGGTGTGGTCATGAAATAACAACTTTGAGCTAAGCAGGTCAAGGTCACAGCCAACATAATATTTGCTATTGATATGGCCAATATCTCAGATCTTCTTCAAGCTTTCTTTCCTTGCTGTCTACCACTAAAAGATATGTCACAAAGTGACAATGAGCAGTAATGAACTTTAGCTAATCAGGTCAAGGTTATGGCAGGTATATGCAAGAGGTATCTTGTGCACACTCACTTCTTTCATTTGTCTTCTTCAAACTTTGAATCGCAATCTTCCTTTACAATAAGATGTGTCATGAAGCAACAATGTCTGTCCAGCTGGCTGTCTCAGAATTGTTGCAGACAAACATCTCATGACTCACAGGCAACCTGAGAGTCAAGTTTATCTAAATTGTACCTTAAGACCATTTCTTGACCTGATTACATTTTGGTAACCTTGACAATGTTTGCAAGGTCATTGGATTGGATCTACATGTCCACAGACTCCTTGACTGATGATAACATATGTAAGTGTGCCCCAGGGACAAATATTAGTGGCCTTTTAGCTTTTGGGGGAGATTTCTTGGTTCTTACACATACTGATTGCTCCACCCAAACTGCCATAATATTTGGCCTGGCCTTCATCATTTAGATGAGTGCCATCAGGCAAAAGATACTTTTCTCTGTTCACCTAACTGTCAAAGCCATTGTGTTAGTAGAAAAATATCCATCGCTCACTTCTGAAAAAATTCTGGAGGTGCCTATTGACCTCTTTGGCCAGGACATTGTATTTAGGAAAATAATATTTGCTGCCTGCATTGCGCAAAAACAGCGAAGAAACAACCACCTGTCTAACCAGCAGGTTGTAGTGCAAATGCTTAGCAAATGACACTATTTCCTGGGCAATAAGTTCAGGATTGCAATCCCTGACTATGTCATTGCCACCTATTTGCAGGACTAAGATGTCCACTGGCCAGTTGCATTGAATAATGCGGTCACTTTCTTTGTGAAGTTTAGCAACTTTGGCACCAGGGTGACCAACATAAAAAACTTTGGTTCTATCCTTACAACCAAAATCCCTGCTAAGCTATGCTTTATGAACAAACTTTTCAAATCTTTTGACGAAAGAATGTCCATAAATGAGCACTCTTTGTAGCGCACGTAGAGCGCTCCAAGGGGGGCTGGTCAATAAAGACGAGTGAGACACAACGTTCCCTACGGGTTCAATAGTTTTATTGTACACAAAGACCAACCAAACTGTACCAGTCGAACCGAACCATTCAAACTGTGAAGACTACAAATATAAAGAACATGCAAAACCATTACTATACTGAGCAACTTACAATGCGGGGACGAGTTATAGACTATATTATGTCACATTGCCTTTTCAAACATTTACATATAGTACAAATACATGTAGATATCTTAATCAGAAACCTGCCAAAACATTAACATCCATTACGCTGCTTTTAACCAATTAAATTATTTCAGTTGCTCATGATACATTTATATCCTACAGATAATCAGATTACATAATAGATCAATTAATGGTACTTTAAACACATACCGTACGCGCCTTTGACCAGCTATAGTCTTACAAGGCTCTCAACAGGGATGAATCAAGGCTCTGATTATGCCATAAAAGTCTGTGTGCATCTTTCTCGTATAGACCTGAATAAATTACCGCCGATTCACCCGACCATGCTTGTCAAGATGGCAATGGTGTGGGAAGAGGACGCTCATTATGCAGGGGCGACATACGTTGACTCAAATATCATGAATATGGTACATTTACGAAGACATATGCAACAATGGAGCAGCTTATTGTTCTACATACTACCAAATTTACTTACATAAATAAGGGTAACAAACGTACTAGCTAATGACAGATAGTAATGCCTCTGAGCTCGAATATTGCATCGGAAGGCCGCTTATAGCAATGTACAAGTTTATATGAATATGCATGGGGACCAAAATACACCGACCCTCAAAAGTTATGCAAACATACAGTGATAGTCAAAATTAAGCAACTGTATAAATCACGGCCGTTACACTCTTGGTTCATCAGTGCAAGCCATTTTAATTGCAATGTGTGCAATGACAGAGATGATTCAATATCAATATGTAAAGATATGTATATATGCAAAACAAATATTTGTGATGCAGCAGTTCAATGAACTATTATCTCTAAATCCTTATCTTTTTCGTCTTCAATATTTTTGAATGTATACACTGCTGGGTCACTGTCATAAATTAGGTTGAACCAAATGGGAAATCCTGGTACCTGTAGAAAAAGACAGAAGGAATATAATTAAAAACCTATCAATGTGAACAATGGTAAAAAGTCACAAAAAATGAGTAAAAGTATAAACATGTAAACAGATCTGAAAGTTACATATTATACATGCTCCAGCACCTGCGTAAACTACAAATTACCAAATTATTAGTATTATGTGTGATAAGAACTTATCTCTACACTGCAAATACTATTGTAGATCTAGGTAAGCTGTTAAATATTATACAGCAAGACTACTCTACCACCGAGACAACCATCAGACTGACACAAAATTACTAAAAAGACCATCACAGAATAAATCAACACAGTAGTCCTTTTTGGGAGAGACCTCCTATAGCAGCAGGTTCCAGTTTTTTTTTTTACCTCAAATGTTAGTGGCCTGTCAATTGAGGTGAAATAAAATTGTAAAAATAACACAAGGCACATATGAATTGTGATCTTAAAAGCAGGTGGTCTAATTGGAGTGGTCTTGCAAAAGATAGACTACTGTCTTGTGCATACATTTACTCCTTTACCTGTGAAATAATCTTTGCCAGGTACAATGTTGCTTCTCCTGATTTGGGATCAATAAACCTATGCCTGACCCTAGCCCCTACCCATATGTGCCTCTTTGTGTTGGTTACTTCATCCCTAACTAACGCTTGCACAATGAGTTCCTTCAGATTCAAAACTAACTCCTCAACTGAAAGTGCAACTCTTGCATTGTCTTTGTTGCCTTTTTTTGGGGGTGAAATTGAACACCTCCTTGTTTTCAGGTTCCTGTTGCAGCACATGCTTTCTGAAGTTCAGCTGTGCTTTGAGGGCTTCTTTCTGTTCTGTGATCCCCTTGTATGAGCCCACCATCTCATCAATTTCCCGCTCGCTTTGCCACAGACCATGGTGAATTATATCAGATGTGTACTTCTCTTTAAGTTGGAGTTTCTTCTGTTCCAACTCTTCCTTCTTCTTCATGTTCTCCATGATTGCTTTATGCTGATTCTCTGCTATTTCCCTCTGTCTGGCTTTGAATTTCTTGTGAACCTCAGTGGCTTCACTCCGGGCAGAAGCCAGCAGTGATGCAATTTCTGCTTCATCCTTTCCTTTCAACCATTGCAATGTTTTGTTCTGAGCGAACATTACATATGATTCGGCTGATAGTGTTGTAATGTTTGGTTTTGTCCTCAAAAGTTGGTCCAATGAACCAAACACACTCTCAGCTAAGCAACTGGTTTAGGGGGCACCCTTCACCTGTTCCCAAGCTTCATTGGGCAGATTATGAAGCTTTCCTCCTGGAAGATGGTCCTCAAACAGCCTTTTGCTGAGAACACATAGAGCGGGGAAAACTACACCCAGAATTGATGCCACAGTGGCATCAAAATCCTGTGGAAGAAGCAAATGTGTCAGCATTATATCATCCTGCTTCACCTTGTCAGGAAATGGCATCAGGTTGCCTTCCATGAAAATTTGTATGTCTGTGGCAACATCTTCAAAAAACTTAACGAGCTGGAGGTACTTTTCATTCATTGAGAGGATGTGTACCTCTTTATCTTCGAGCAGTCGCCACAGAGGCTCTGTAACTAACTTACTGATGAGACCCAAGGCCTTCATGCCAGCTGCATACTGAGGAATTTTGAGATCATACAGAACAGCACTGGTAAGCGAGTTGCGTTCATAGCCCTCTAAAAACTCAATCATTTTCTCTCTGAGAAAATAAACGCTCCCTGCATTTTGAAACAAAATGTTAAATCTTGATCCACGGTAGGGCACAAGGGGCAAACTTTGAAACTTGTGCTCCCGCAGATAATCTGCAACAAATTGTTTGAAGGGACCATGCACCCCAGCCTTATCATCACCTCCTTGAGAAAAAGCCTTGCAAGCTGTTCTTACTACTCTGGTCATTCCAGGCTCGCCAATTTTCCGGAATTCAGGGTCATGAATGGGGTTGCCATTTGGAAATAAACCCTTCTCAACCTCAACCAGAGATGCCTGCACACAAGTTGCAAAATTGACCAGAGAATGTAAACCACAGAAAAAATTTTGAAGTTTCCCTGTGGCTTTCTTCTCTTCCTCTGTAAAGTTATCAAAATTTGAATGGACAAGGGGCAGGATACTATCTCTCGGTTCTTTTAGCTGGTCAGTGAATTTTTTTTCTGTAGCTGCCCTATCAGACATTGTGGCTACGGTGTGACTAAGCAAATCCTTTGATACCCCTGTTGCTTTGTCACAGATATCATCAAGGTCTCCAAGTATTTCTTTGAAGACTTTCAGTGTGTTGTCAGCAGATTTGCTTTCTATATCCCGCAAACCTAACACCCAGGGGTTACCATGACCATCATATGCTTCAAACCCCATATACTTCTGGCCATACTTACTTGTTTCATCTGTCAGAAGTGTAGTGTTTGGGGTTTGAGAAAGCACCTGTGCAATTTGCTTCTGTGCTAGAGCTATCCTTTCTAAATTCAAGCTAAGGACAGTGGATCTACTTGGTAGTTTATTGGCTTCTCGGCCAACAAGCTTCAGCACTGCAGAAATCACAGGTGAAACTTTGTTTGCGCTCACATTGTGCTCAAGCAGCTCATATACACACAACTTAAGGTCATCTGTGTATATCTTACTAACATCATCAAAAACCTGGAGACACTTGTTATCTTTCAGCAGATCTGATAAATATTGATAGGAGCAATCAAGTTCTTTGATTTCTGCTTTGAGTTTCTCATTTTCTACTGCAATTTCTTCTTTCTCTTTCTCAAGAGCTGCTAGTTTCCTTTTCATGTCATTGTATTCATGAAAGGAAGTGGCTGACTGTTTTGCACCTTCCCTTTCTAAATTTTCAGACTTTTTTTGATAATAAGTCAAACTGGACCGTGCTCTCTTTACGGTCACATCCTTAACTTTAAGTCTCTCTTCACATGTTTGTTTTTGGTTTAGTGGCTGTTCTAGTTCATTTTGTGCTTTTCTTACCTCTGTTTGGCTTTTCCTAAGCTCTTCTGTCAACTTCTCCACAACCTCACCATCACCAGTATGTGACATTTGTGCCGGGCGTTTTTTATATGTGCCACGCTTCTTGGGAAAATCATAGGGTTTATCAAGAAATTCCCTCAAATTCTGTTGAGACCCTGGGCGTTTTGTCTTACAAATGGCAATCTTTTGCGTCACCAAATTTGTAATTGAATATAGAAAAGATCTCTTTGTTGGTTGATCAGGGTGAGGACAGATGGAATGTAACCAATCAACACATGCATCGTGTCCCTCTTCAAACTTCTCTAATACCTCCTTGACAGTTGGAGTCGCTGTAGCCATATTGGTATTTTAAAGCTAATTTGACTGACTAAGACACAAAGTAGAATCTGGTAGGGGTAGGTATGATATATTTCTGCTTCTAGAAAGTGCAGCATGCAGTGATGTTATATCTAATAGTGCCCTACAATGCAAGAACACAGAACTACACATAAGCTATTGCTAATTATAAAAGCCAAGCATAAGTAATTCAGGGTTTTCCCCAGATAAACCTAGCAGTGCAGAGGGGCTTTAAAATTTAAACAAATTTAAGCAAATATGAATTACAGCCCTATACTCCTACATGTATACCTTATACAGTAAATTGCTTTCATTTGGCTGTATTCTAATACCTCTACAATTTTCAGGCTCTGGGGAGAACCCTCGTACTTTTATACGTGTCACATATATGCAAGACATACTTATCTATTCATACACTATTTGCAGTTAGAAGTAGGACATGTGTTTTTTAAACCTTAAATTTTTTAAATACCGTATTTTTTTTTTACATTTATTGGAATCCCCTTCATGGATTAAAATGGAGGAGCCATGAAAGATAGGAGTTGTCTTGCATAAATAACTTCAATGCTTTGAGGACCTTAGCACGCTTACCTTTGGAAATGAAATATCTAAGGTTATCCTATCTCTTCCTTTTCAAACGCAATGCAACCTTAAAAGATTTTGTACTGCCTGCCAATTCCGTGAATATCAATTACTTTATATCAAGGGATTACTGATGTTTTGAGTTCATGTACTTTCTGGACTTTCAGAATTTTATTCCTAAGCTGCATGCTTGTAACACCTAGGAACACATGCTATATGTGATAAGGTGTATAAATTGGGTCAACAAAAGCATATGACATAACAGTGAAACTGAGAAGGTCTTACACTTTCACCCCTCATGTAACGAGGATTTTTGCCATTAGCATCTTTTGCTTTACCTGAGGCACATATAGTGTCACCTTGCAATAAGTGCCTAAAGTGTTCCAATGAAGGATCATTTTTTATAACAAAGTTTGAGGTTTTACTTAGACTAACTAATTCCCACATTAAACTGTGGGGGAATGGGGGGGGGGGTGGTGGATGGAAAATGACCACAGGATGTGGCTTTCAGCTGTAAACGGGACAGCCAGCGCCACCTTCAAGCAAATTTAAAACTAACCCAAATGAAGCTCATTAAGTTACACAAATACCATATCCTAATTAAAATGGCATCAAAATCGGCACACAATCCCTACAGTTTTAAATTTGAAAAAAGTACATAGCTACAAAGATGAGTCATCAGATTCAATGTGAACATCTTTTTCTGTCGTGCAGTCACTCTCCACATCCTTCATATTTCTGCCGGCCACTAGGTAACTACAACAAGAACTAAAACCGAAGTGCCATCCTGATGACCCAGAAGAATATGTAAATTTAAAATATTCATCTGGCTCCTTTGCATTGCAATTGCTGCCTTTACTGGCCACATCGGATGTGGCTGTACTTGGTACATTCTCGACCCATTCCCTAACCCTTTCCCTAACCCTTTGCATTCTGGCACTAGGACTAGGAAGGTCATCTTCTTTCCTCCCCAAAACACTAAATCTACGCCTAGGTTGTGTGTCAGGAATGCACCATGTAGAGTTAGTGGAGAAGGCAGACTCAATGTCTTCAGTCTGGTGCTGAGCCAGTGTGTTGTTCTGAAGAGAGAGTGAAGACTCATTGTCTTCAGCATGATGTTGGGCCAATATTCTAAATTTCATTGGGTTATAGCCGACAGGTGGGGGGGTTGCCTGCAATGCAAGATGTAGAGTGACTACTACTGCTACTATATGGCTTATCTCTGACCAATTTGATAAGCCTGCGTGGATGCCCATACACAGTAGATTTAGTACTAACACTCTCATCATCTTTTGTGGGGTTAGTAGTTTTGTCTGCATCTTTGGTTGGATCAATTGTTTCATCACTATCACTACCTTTGGTTGGGTCAATAGTTTCATCACTGTCACTAATCTCAATATACTGAGACACCACATAACAGGAATCCTCCATTGGAGGTTGGGGAGATACAATAAAGCACGATTGCTCTTCCTGCATGATAGTCACAGAGTCTGGCAGGCTTTCCATCTTTAACGATTTAAACAACTATTTGGTTAATTTTGAGCAGCGTACAGTTGAGTTTTGTTGTGCATGCACTTGCGTCTGTAAATGAACCACCACCAAAGCTTCTAATAAATATAGATCCTAAAATTAGGTCATGCTACATACAGCTACTAAGCTTACTCACACAGATGCGCACACACGTGTGTGTGTGTGTGTGTATATATATATATGTTTATACGTTAAATAGATACATGATTGAATATACTGTAGTTTTAGAAGCTTAGCGCGAACTTATATAAGTGCAAAGCGCTACAATTAGTTTATGCTACATACAGCTACAAAGCATACACACACCTAGACACATATATGTGTATCGCCAATAAGATGAAACTCACGGCTTGTATGATATGATTTATGTCAGAACAAACTACACTATACAGTCCACTATGCACACATGGCTCCGAGAGGGGGACCCGGATGTAGAACACATCACAACATAAGAAATTACGGTTCGGAACCGGAATGGCGTGATCCATCTTTTCCTTCCATTACTTTCAAATTCTTGCAATTAAGAAATTGAGGTAAGAAAAAGTGGGTAGGCAAATAACCTTACACATAATTAATAAACATAAATTATGACGAGTATAATGCAAAAACTACACAGGCATACAAACATGTATTACGACGAGTATAATGCAAAAACTACACAGGCATGCTACGTCTTTTTCTCCTCCTCGTTCACTTCTCTTCGGAGTGAAAGAATCAAGTGTTTTATACTGATTGAACAAGAGTCAAATGTCAACAAGTGTCCTCCATACTGTATAACTATGAAACTTGAAAAAAAACCTGTATATGAAAGAGGCAAAGTGCTTGCCAGTCATAATGTTGGTACAGTAAAATATGTAGCGTCCCAAACTGCAAATATACTGTCACATATGATAATTTGTGAAGTTAAGTGGTATCATAAATTTCAGATACACTGTCACATATAATAATTCGTGAAAGTAAGTTATGTGGTATCCCAAACTTCAGATGACAGACACGTGGGCTGTTTACCTTTAGTACTCCTCAATGAGCGACGAAGAGCAGGTGTTAAGTCACAATTGTCCGCAGAATCAGGTGGATGAATTAGGGTGGTAGGTGGGGGGTCTGTATCACCAATGTCCAAATCTGAGTCACTTGATGAATCCAGTCCACGGTATGGACCTGGTGAGGATGGCTGTAGAACAGTAGATGTAACTGGGAAACAGTCAGACTTGCGCACATTATAAAGCTTAGCACGAAACTGATTCTTTGTGAATTTCCGTATTTGGCATGCAGTATCTGAAACAGCGACCACCAAATACTTGTCACGGGAACGAGTCTTGTCTTTATCTTGTTTGAGATACACCAAGTCACCGATATGAACACGTGGGAAAGGCGCTGGAGGTTTACCATAAGCCTTGGTTTTAGCACTTGGAAGATGATTGTTAGTTCGAGACTGTGACTGATTCGCGATAAGTTGTTCATCAACCAGCAGGAGTTGCTCACCTGTCACTTGGTCTCTTTGAGTCCATAATTCTCTAGCGGACAGGCCATCACGTCGAATGCGAGCATTCATGTTAGCAGTAGCAATAGTCAAAGTTAATTCTGACACAGGACCGCCATCTGGGTTTAGGCACAACAGTTCAAGGCCAAGTTCTCCGATTGCATCTTCAGCCACGGGATTTTTGTTAATATTTTTTACATTGCCAACGTTGAGTGCAATACCATATTTGTGTAAAGTGGCATCTTGTTGGAGGGCCACAAATCCCGGGGCAGGGTCAACCCGGATATGAATACCAGAGTCTCCTAAACAGCGGACCTCAGCACACAAAATGATTGTAGCTTTGCGTAGGTCAGAATGTTTTTCGCTAGCAATTATTCTGGTAAGTGTAAAGGAAGAGACAGTTTCTCGAAGTACCAAAACAAGCTGTTTATTACGCTTCATAACATCCATTGCAAAGGATGATCCAATATGTGTTGGAGGGTTACATGTAGTTTGTGTCTCCAGATACCTCATTGTTATTCTGGACAAACACATTACCAACAAGTGTCTTGTATACACAGCACACCCATAAAGCACTCTCCCCAGAGGAACTAGACAACAGCAGCATTAACACCTTGCTTATCCCCTGGAGTGACCCAATATACAAGCTACTGGCTGGGCCCCAGAGGCTTGGCTCAGGTCAGGCTACTGGTGGCTTATGTACACTTTGACCAGGTTATTCCACATTCAAAATAATGTATGTATGGCTATGAAAGTCTCTCTTTATGGAACATTAATTATACTTTTAATCACAGTCTCATAATTTGACTTGTCACAGAATTGTGTGTGGCCAAGAGACAACACACACACAGCAATATATGACCAGTGATGTAAACTGCTGGTTCAACCCATTGGAGTAAAGTGACTAAACTTATAATCTTGGGATAAATTCCTGTAAGATAATATATGAAACTGATCAGCAAGTACTTACCTTCTACTAAATCACACTTTTTGCTTTTAGTTGGTGCTCCTCTCTTGATTAGTTCCTGTTTCAACTCAAAGACTCCACCTCCCATACTCTGCCATGCTTAGCTAGTGGGCACTCAGTCAGGCTAGGGTGTATAGTACCCCAGAGCCATCTGGTGGTGAAACTCATTTCTTACATGGTCTATTAGCTAAAGTTTCCTCCGGGGTGTGTCCTCCGCAGTATAAATCATCTGCAATTTTGGCAACTATGCCTTCTTGAATAAGATCCCCCAAAACACGGGACATAAGTTCTTCCAAGGCGGTCTCGGATCCTGGCATACCCATAGCACACCGTGTATACACTCTGACCCCTTTAAAAGGAGTAGCAACGCCACAATATTTCATGGATGAATGTGAAAGGGGGATCTGGTAAAATGACTTGAGTAGGTCGGATTTAACAATGTACTTCCATCCTGCAATAGCACGTAAAGTTGTATCAACGCTTGGCATTAAAGATGGTTGGGGCTTCGAATATTGATATTCGCCGAATGCCGTGACCAAGCGTGTACCACCATTAGGCTTTTGTACTAAAAAGGACAAATTGAGATACTCTACACAAACATTCACTTGTTCAGGTTTGGCAAAGACTCCTGCAGCTTCTAACTCATCAAAGCTTTTCTGTAGTTCTGTAAGTTTTTCTTTATTGTAGAGGGGGAGTCGTCCCTTTCGTTGAGGGGGAAGAACAGGTCCCATGTTGACTTTGCCTTCTATGTTACCAAAACAGCCATTGTACTTGGCAATAGCTGGCTTGAACACATGGTCGTATTGACGATGAAGATCCGTAAAGCAATGTTGCATGTCGCTGGACAAAATCCCATCAGGGTCTAATGAAACTGTAGACGAGAAGGGTGTACTGGGGGTGGTGACTTGTGCTATGGGGGCTGATGGTACACTGTAAGTAGAAACACAGGTATCGATAGGTGACACAGGACGAACCTGACAAAAATGTTCATGACGTTGAATGGTGACAGGAGTTGAAGTGTCATTTGTGAGTCTAATAGCATGGTTGACAGATTGTATTTCTTGTGGAGGTGGCCATGGGTGGGTAGATTTTGTGTATTGGGTGGCGGGAGAATCAAAACGAGGCTCCAGGGCCCATACAGTATCAGGAGCAGTTTCCTCTGGAATCTGTAGTTCAACATAATCACCAGGCAATAAAACAGTCTTGTGACTTGGACCGCTTAGCACATAGGCCTGAGTGCGTCGTACAGCAGCATGTGTGTTACCATTGCGTGGCCCGTAATGACATACTTCACGGCCAGAAATGATGATCTGTTTTTTGGCAGGACGAATAGCAATATCATTATTATCCATAAAGGGTGTCCCGGCTAACACATCAACGTCTAAGTTCTTCACCACTAAGGCATCTAACTTGAAAGTAAATTGTCCTCGTGAAAGTGAAACATGGATTTCTCCGGAAATTTGAAGTGGAGTATAACCATCGGCTTGATGTGCTATTTGCGACGCTGGTACAATGGGAAAGCCTAAAAGGGACGCTGTAGATGCACGTACCATATTGGTAGTTGCACCTGAATCTAAGGTCAAATGTATAGGGTGTTGGTTGTAATGTGTATCCAGGTAAGGCGACTGTACAACGTTTACTCTTCGAGCGCTTTGAACACAATCCAATAAGGGGTTAGTGCCCGAGTCATTAAGTATATCCTCGCTGTATGTCGATGGATCACACTCATAGTCATACATATCATTGTTTTGGTAGTCTTGAACAAGTCTGGCTTTGGACAGGGCACGACGGTCTGATTCCGGAAGGAAGGAACACTCACTTAACCAATGTGAAGAACGGCCTGCAGTTTTGCATAAAACACATGACTTGGGTGGTCTTTTTTGAACCTGAGGGTACTTACGGGGCTTGGAGGTGTATGCATTGGGTAGTGACACAGACCGGAGGGCTTTTGTGTCCTTTAGTGACTGTAACTCTTCCAATAGGGATGGCAGAGCCTGTGATATCTCAGGTTTGATTGAGGCTAATGTTTGGTTACGCAGAACAGTACCATATTTTTGTTTTACAAGTTGAGGCAAACTGGGGTGTGTTAACTGTAACCACAACAAAACAATAACATTTTCCACAGATGGTGTAAACTCTTCATCCATTTGAACACGCTTCCCATGGTGTGTGAGATTCGACTCCGTGGTGAGTAAGTTGTCTTCGAAGAAAGCATTGAGTCTTTGAAAAAGATCCTCATGTCTTTCGTCAGGGCCTAGGTTAAAAGTTGCTAAGTCCAAAAAGTGGGCCCCAGTGGACAGGAAACCGAAATGTTCTCTTATAACCTGCCAGATGGAAGACAGGGAGGTGGATGATTTGACGATGCTATTTCTGGAGATAATGGGGCAAAAATTGGCGATTTGCCCCAACATGAGTTCCAAGTGTGTGTTTTTCTGTACTTTAGTCCTGTTTGTGATAGAAGGAACACTTTCGTCGTCATCTTGCAATCCTCTGTAGGGGTTGGAAGTGGATTTTTTTTCCCATGTAAAACCATCTTCCAGAAATATAGAGAAATTCTTGTACAGTGACAAGGTATAAATTAAATTCTGGCGCCAGTTCTCATACGACGTTATTGTCTCTTGCTTTGTTAATGCCCATTGTTTTGGGGCTCTATGAACGGCCATGATGTATGGTAAACAAACCAGTTGAGGTGTGGCAGGCTACAACTATAGTATAGAAACAGACAGTCTTGAGTAAAATACTGTGGACGGTAATGAGCGTATTAAAGAGCACACAGGCAGTCTTCAGTGCAATACTGTGGACGATAATGTGCGTATTACAGAGCACACCGGTGAAGCGAATTTTGCTGACGAAGTATAGGCAGTAAATACAAGGTCCCGACGTGAAAAACTTCTGTTTGTTGAAGTTGAAAGACGTAGGTATGAAGCTCCACTGCCACCACGCCAATAAGATGAAACTCACGGCTTGTATGATATGATTTATGTCAGAACAAACTACACTATACAGTCCACTATGCACACATGGCTCCGAGGGGGGGACCCGGATGTAGAACACATCACAACATAAGAAATTACGGTTCGGAACCGGAATGGCGTATGGATAAATAGACACACTGTGGAAATATCACTTGAAAAACAAAAATAAAAATTGAAATTCATATTTGCACAGATAACTAATAAAATAACTATAACTGTTATTCTCAGGGTACAGGGAAGTCAGTGGGCAGGGCATATTAATCTTATTCTGTCACCAGTGCATTGTTTACCAGGTTAAGGGACATTGTAGGAGAGGAAAGCAGCATATATGTATTTATTATTATTTTTTTTGGGGGGGGGGCATTGAATATCATCATCCTGGGGAGGGGGAGCATGAAAGTTTCGAATTCATCAAATGTACGGTTGATCGTAAAAAGGAAGAAGACACCATAGTCAATCATGCCCCCCCCCCCCCCCCCAAAGTGAAAGGTAAATAGTGTTTGTGTTGTTACAAAATTTCAACACCCTTTTATCCGGGAGGTACATGAAAAGCCAGATGTATATTACTCCAAATACATTTCAATAAGAGATGAAAATGAAATGTGGCAGTCATAAGCATCACTTTCACCATGCATTCACAATCACTCAATGAAACTGGACAAGTAACAGAAAGAAGCTTCATTTCGGAAGAATTTGTGAGGGGGCAAAATTGCTTTACCATTGGCCAACAAATTAATGTTTAAGAATGCATCTGGAAATATAAGTTTCTTTATGCAGTTTGAAGTAATTGGCAAAATGGTTTTGGTGAAGGTTTTCAAATTTTGTGAAAAAGAGTAACAAAAACATTCACATCAGAACAGATAAAACTAGGAAAGTTGTTGCCAACACATTTGATAATACCCATTCACATACATATTGGTCCCTGTACTGGATTATGCCCAAATTTAGGACTTGTACACACAGTCAATTTAACACAGGCCCTGCATACCCAGACACAGACAGGCCCAGCTGCCAACAAAGATTGCTGATCAATCAGAGATGTGCATGTAGTTGCATTGAAAATATACAAGGTATGTGTAGTTACTGTACCAAGTTTGAATCAAATGAATGGAAATGTGAAGTCAATGAGAAACTTCAGACAGGGTTACGCACGCAAGATGGTGTGTATAGGCATGCTCTCCAGCCAAGAAAGATTGCCTTGTGTTGTGATACAGGAGATACATAGTCGCATCTGAAAACTTTTGCTTTCGTATCTTCCACAGTTGCATGTCATGTAAAGTCACTGTACCATATTTGAAAGAAAAAAATGGAAATGTGTAGTTGTGCTCACAAGATTGTGCCTGCAGATGGACGGACAGACAAGTGAATATGTAATGTGCAATAAAGATTTAATTATATGGAAATGACATTTTGTGAGCACCCCCCGGGGGGGGGGGGGGGTACTTCCATGTAGGATTTTACTGGGTATGTGCACCGGAAAGGCCGTTTCACCCAGTACAATCCTACATGGGAGTAATAGATACATTGATGGGGGTCGACTTGGGTGCTGCTGCAGCTGCAGGAGTTTCCTTAGCTTTCAGTGAATGATTATTAGTGTGACCATCAGAATGAGATTCATTTGAAAAATTTCTCTTGGCCCAATCATAAAAGGATCCACTTTTGATATGACAGCCTTGTGGACATAAATGCAAAAATAAAGCAAAAATTTTTGTTACCACCTAAGTATCAATGATCAGAGTGCTGCAAGGGAGTGCAGAGATTTGAATTGTTTATATTCTATAGTACTAAGTGGAGGGCCTACATTAAACCACACAACTTACTTAGTAGTGCTTCCATACTGCTATTAGTTCTCACTTAGTAGTTACCCCAGGCAGTGACCATACAATCATGGGTGGTACTGTGCACAGAACTTCAAGTTAATAAGGGATCATAATCCATACCTGTCAAGTCTCCCCCATAAGGTGGGAGTCTCCCACTTTTTCACCCAAATTTTTTAAATTAAAATTTAGTATTTTCTATTATGTTCTTTGTTAAAATACAAATCCCCCCCCCATGGATTTTTCAAACTTACAAAAATCTCCCTATTTTGAGGTGTGCAATGTTGACAGGTATGATAATCACCAAAATAAAAAAAAAACCACACCTTTATTTGTCACAATTTGCTTGGGACCAGGGATGGGTTGCATCCATCAAATAATTCAAATTGTCATATTCTGATTATTCATATTCATCTGTTCATATTTAGTTGTATGTGTATGTAATGTCAATCCATTCTTGATGTGCCACCATGACCAGAAGTGACCGTTTATTGAAATTCAAAATTGAAAGGGGAATAGGAAAATAAAAAGGGAACAGAAACCAACCAAAACATTCATTTATTTAATACATTTCCTTGTGATCCTTACCTGACCCCATCTACATAGCCTATGATAGCTTTCATGGACTTCCCATGGATAACACGAAGTTTTGCAGGAACAATTTTGCACTTGAGAAGCGCAATTCAGCCATCCTCGTTTTCGTAGATAAAGTCTTCACAAAAATCCCATTTGAGAAATATTGCCACGTTTACTGATTCTGAACAAGTGTCAGTGCTTCGCTTTCTTTTGCATGCTGTCTTGCCTGCCATGCTGGCTGATGTGCCATTTTGCCAGTCTTGGTGGAGTCACATGAAAAATCGCGAAATTCGCTTGTCTTTACTTGTTGGGCATGTCACGTGATCCAGTGAGCAAGGTGAATTCATTCCAAGTAAACGACCGTTAACATAGTCATGATAACAAACCAACTTTAGCAACGAGGATTGTCATAATTTATTGCAAATCTACTTGTCTCTGGCACTTCCTTCGTTCTTTTATTTTGTAAGCTAGAAGACATGGGCCTTAGCTTGGCCTTTCATCTACAGTTGTCAAATACTCTGTGGGCTGCCATTGGAAAAAGAAGAAAAACAACAACATAAATTCAACATGAGACATCAGATTGACTGTATGTAAAAAGGAATTATTCATTGCAAGAAACATACACTCTTGCAATGCATTTGGTTTTATCAGTTCTTACAACTTATAACCCTGGAATGCATTGTTTTTCTGTAGAAAAAGATATTTATGTGTTCTTTGATTTTTGATCCATACTTCAACAATTTCAAATTTATATACAAATGGAGCAAACCACGAGTAGCAATCAAAAGGACAAAGTTATATTAGAGCAAAGCTATGGAAGTAAGTTTAATTGTGTCAGTATTTTTAGAGTTATGTCAGAGCAACTTAAAACAACAAAACAGCCTTTATGGTGTAAAGCAGGTAATACATGTACGCAATGCAAAATGAGGCAGAATTTAATACAGCGAGCAAGACAGTAAAAATGCCTTATACATAAGTCTTAAGTTGTTTTGTGGCAAGGAAAGCTGATAATGGCAGAATATGGTACGTCCAAAAAAGACTGTTCTCAAACCGGTAACATACTTCTTTTATATTCATGTGTATATATATATATATATATATATATATATATATATATATATATATATATATATATATATATATATATATACACATACACACACATACATTAGTTTTTGTAACATATTTATCGGCATTGTGTTATAGACTGGGTGCTCCCTGTGAAGAAGGTGTGACCCCACGCAGGGTCATTGATCTCACCACAAATTGGGCAGATCCTTATTGCCATTCAATACATATAGTAATCGACAAAATGTCTTGGCAGGGCTGGCGTTCTTGTAACAACTTGAATTACCCGGGTTACTGAATATTTTCTGACGGCTGGATGGTTGGCTGTTAAAATGTGGCTTCTGATCCTCCTAGTAGCAATGGTGATATCACGATCAAAACTTGCCTGCCCAACGTTAAAATCACAATTTTGGCACTTTAAAATGTACACACAACAACAGCCACAATGTTCTTCTCTAGCATGTACCAATAATTCAGTTCGTGTATCAAATTTCTTGTTGCACGGCGTGCAAAGATAACGTGGCATGGCAAAAGTCAACAACAAATTATTGTTTTTCTACCGGTTCAGAACCTACTTCATGCTTTTGTGCCAAAAGGATGTTCATGAGGGCTACAATAACCGGGCAGTTCTGTGAGGTACAAGGTTTCCTTAAGCAAATAACGCCATGGTCCATGGAGCTCAACTCCTCCCAAATATGTTCACGGAAATTTGAAATGTCAGATGACAAAAAGTCACACTTCAGGCATTTAAACTGGTGGTCCACCACCTTGCAAATTTTTCCATACGATACGATTCTACTGGTAGCCATCAATAAAATGTTGAAAATACTGCCACTTACTTCTGTATACTGTTTGCCAGCATAGCTGGTTTAAAAAGTCAGGCATCCCTGTCCATACAACATGAGTAGAAGAGAGCCTTGAAACTTCACCGATGGCCGCTCCCTTAAATTGCATCCACCGGTGCGCAGGGAAGGAATTGTCCCCACGATGTTCTTTGATTTAGTCGGCCGAATACACCACCCTGTAGCAAAATCCTGGCAAGCTCGCCAATGAAAAGTTGTGCCGCTTCACTATGGGCTTTGTGGCGCAAGGTTCGCGAATGACATGCTGCAGAAGATTGCTGTTCTTGGATGCTGAGAAGGGGGGGGGGGGTGTGTGTACCCCACCGATGCAAAGATGAACAAGGAGGACAACTTGCTTGAGTTCCAAACCAAAGACCATTTTATTTTTTTGCTAATAAAAAGAATATATCGTAAGAGTGGGGTTCCCGTAGCAACCATATTAAGACGTACATTCACCATCCGGGGCCTGCGTATACAGGCTAATTTATGTAAGACAATGACAAGTTAACACTGACACAAATCTGATAAAACAATATACGGTGCTACCCGTACCATTCAGGCCGGGTCACCAGCAGCAGCAGTCATGTAGGCCATCCCTGTTTATTGAGGCCACTGGCCGATACGAACAATGGATGTGTCATTTACAGATCGTTACTCACTTATCAGTATGTGTACCAGGTCAGATCTCTGCACGTAAGCCAAGTCTTGAAAAATGTCATGAAACTTCTTTTAAATCACAAATAATAATATGACTTGGACAACACCAGTAAAAAGTACTTATCAATACCTACACAGATGCAACAAATAAAAAGAAATTAAACTATTCTTATATTCCTGTCACAGCATAGTCCACATGCAGTGGCATGAAAAAGGGGGGGGGGGGAACATCGATACAAGAACTTGCCAGCTTTAAATCCAAACTAGATACAAATCCAAATAAGTATTTTTCCTCCGTAAACTGGGTTGTTTTCTGCAGAGAAACAAATTTATTCAGGGCTTTAAAAGATTATTTTCTGACCCAGAAGAAAATATAAATCTGGCTGCAACACAAAACTTTGGTCACTGACCGATATCTTGTCCACATCAACTTACAAACAATGCTACCCTGGGTCATGCTGTCAACAGTCTATCGCAGGACCAGGCACCGGGTGTGACTTGGTCTGAACTCTAGTTGTTCCACTTTGGCATAAGCATCTCAGTTTCTAACCTACATCCCTAAATCTTAGAATTAAGTCGGACAATGAATTCAAGGATTTATTTCACTGATCTGTGATGGAAAAGCAGAACTTTATGGGCTTACCTATTTTTCATAAAGGTTGGTGTGTTTAATTATTTTACTTAGAAATATACTGTAGTATTTGCAAACACATACCCAAATTATTCCACATAGTCAATTGCTGTCACTGAAAACATAATTGCCTGTACACAGTACATGTAATTATATCGTAATACAGTTGCCTGCACAACACTGTGCACCATTAAAAAATTACATAGCATATCATTGCCTAAGCAACATCAAGCAAAATTACATAATACAGTATTTGCCTGTGCAACAAGCCTGTGCATCATGAAACATTATTAAGGATTACATCATGTATTGTTGCCTGCGCAGCATCGTACAAAATTACATAATACAACATTTGCCTGCGCAACATTACCAGCAATACTCAGAATAGCATAGGCCTTTATTAGGCAACCTTTGCGCATGTGAGCCTGTGCGGTATTACTAACAATTATACAACATAAAGTTTTTGCCTGCGCAGCTTGCTCAATTGCCTGCATAAATGCTGACTAAGCATTACACACGTTCATGCCTTTTAGTTTTAAAATTTAACAAATTTAAAAACTCATAAATTTGAAAAGAAAAGCTCATAAACATACAACGGAAGCAGGTATGGTAAAAGATGCAACCGAGCAATTATATGTAATTGGCATAAAATAAATTGGCATAATATATGGGATGCAAATAAATTTAAAGACCCCTTTCAACTTCACAATTCAAATCCATGTATCATTTATCATTTTCCACCTCAAATCCGTGTATCATTTATCATTTTCCACCTTCCATCCGTCCACCACTTTCAGTTTTGGTGGCACTGCCATCAAAACTCAAACGAGAGACAAAAAATAACAGAACCGTACAAAAGGGGGGACCACTGTTACCCCTTAACAAATGCACAGCTCTGAAAGTAGCTCGTGAAGTATGCACACTATATTAGGTATATAAAATGCACAAAAGTATCAGTGCAAACACAATCCCTACACAGCATGTGTAACTGAGAACGAGGCAAGGGTCACAAAGTTAACCCTTTCACGTTAGCCCGTATAGTTCTGAAGGAAGCTTGCTCTGTACATTATATATAAAATTACATATCTATAAGAATATAAAGCATGTAAAGATAACCACATAGAAAGAAAAGAAGAAAAAGAGCTGTATAGTTATTCGGAGCAGCTCGCTCCTAGACAGGAAGCTAACCAAAGCTAAGAGGCCTATCACCCCTTGGACTTGCAGAAGCTTGCCGGTATATTTCATAGGGAACATGCAAACTGTTCAGTTTTGAACCAACATCATAAACAGGCGTGCGATGGTGAACCCCGTAAATACATAGAAAAGCACAGACAGATAAACATGCGTAAGATATTGAAAATATCAATGTAAATGGTGCATACCTGCAGGATGCGTACTGGTGACGCAGGATCACAGTTAAGTACTTGCGACATCCAAACATGGTAATTAAAGTCGAAGATACACATCGATGTACCTTAAATTAATAAATTTGACTAAAACTTATGCCCGATCAGGCATGGAGGACACCAGGGATCACAAGGTGATGTGGGTTTCATGACCCCGTCTCCCTGGTGGCTGCCACATAGCAGGATCTGGTATAAGAAGTGAGTAACATAGTAACACCAAAGCTAATTACTGTATCCTACACAAACATATTATCATCAGCGACAAATGTAAATTCAATAAACACAATACTCAAAGCAACTCAACATATGGAGACCCAATTAAGCTGCCAGTAACATCGCACAATGTTATACCTTCCTGGCAAGTAGTCCCTGGAACATCATGGATGCTATGTCACAGGTATTGTTACTCATCAGTTACTCCACATAATAATCATAATAACATGAACCATGTGTTGACAAGATAACCGTTTTAAAATGATCTGCACAATCCCAAATGATCTTGTATGGCTTTCACACAATGCAAAGGTCAGAGGTCTCCCAACTATGACCTCCGGAGGCCATAATCAACTGCAATGGTCTCCTCAACTCCACGTGACGAGTCTCATCAAAGTTGCTCAGGAGAGCACTCCATCTTTACACCCAAATTATCATAAATAACTACTTTGCATTAAATTGAAACACAGATGAATCTGGGTGAGTCATATTATCTGTTGCTGCCGCTACCTCAGTTACCACTGGTGGCGGGAGTTCAGGGTATAATTTAACAGGAGTTGACCCCACCGTTGTGGACTCGGAATCCTTAGGTAAATTTAGAAGAAGCCATTTTCTAAAGAATCCCATCAAGATTTCCCTTTTTCGCCAGATAACGTAACCAAGGGTACTGAGGGTAGCAACCAGTAGTATTAAGCCACATAAAGATACAAAAGATATGCGGCTGCCATAATGACTCCAGGCAAAGCCTTGCGGTGGCTCCAACATGGAGCCCAAGTCCACCCAAGCAACTGGTTTTGTCTGAGCAAAGTGTGGTTTCTGTAACAAACTAATAGCTTGATCTTGTGGTATAATGTCAGTTATGTTCAGCATTTCGGGCACCGGTACCCGTAAAGCAGAAACAGATACATGTCCAAGTCTTTCAATGAGTCCTGTCAGCATCCAGCCATTTCCAGTTATAACACACAAGGCTGGGACTGTTGCTAAGTAGGTGCCCGCCACGAGCATCTGTCGGGAACCAGCAGTTCCCGTACACCTAGTTACAATAGTCTCACCCCAAGTCACAAGTACGTATTCCCCATAACTAATCTCTGTGACTTGGGTGTCATTGCTTTGTCGCTTAACGACTGCCTCACATGTCTTTGTCCGTCTCCTGTCTCCAGCAATCAAGGTACGAACACAGCTCCATCTATGAGTATTAAAAATTGGGCCTGTCCGGAACACCATTGGCTTCCAACCCATGCAACCCACAGGGTGGAATATGTCGCCATTGCCAGTGTTAAGACCCACATCAGGTTGGTTCACAGTTACTTGAATAGTGTACCCCATCTTTTCATAAGGGACCGGCCAAGTTGCTATATGATAACGTTGATAAGATAGGCCGTCTACAAGGGGTAATTTCACCCTATACAACAAAGTATTTCCATCCCATACAGGATATACATGTGCATGCTCATAGTACCACTGTATTGGCTGTAATGGATATGTCCGACTGGTTGTGGCCTGTTTTAAAATTTCTGATAGCTGGGAAGGGGGTAGTATGTCCTCTGTTAAACGTCCAATTTCTAACGAGGCTTTCTGACGGGCATATTTTTGGAAAGCTCGGATGTAGGAGGCAGTTACTTGCTCTAGCAATGAAACAGTTTTCTCAAAATAAAAAGAGCGTTCCAGATTGAATAGACGCGCACTAGTGTAATTCAGTCTACCAATGACAGTATTAAGTTTTGGCTCTAAAGACTTTGAGATGAAGTCTGAAATTTGTTGAATACGATAGCTATTCCAAGACATTGCCTGTTGAGTTCTATTTAAAACAGTTGTCAATTGATTAATTTGATGAACCATTGTCTTTTGAACTTTATAAGCAGAGTTTATTGCACGCCGACATTCAGCGATGCTGTCATCTGTTGCCAGGCCAAAAAGCGTATGTACTACCTGACCTAAGAAATTGAACCAGCCTCTTTTAGTCCGCTTAGGCACAGGTTTCGATGGGGGTAGTTGATAGGTCACAATATATGACCTTAAGGCACGCAAACGTCCTATCCAAGCACGGTAATTTAGAGGAGTAATTATTCCATTAGTCATGGCATGGTTAGCCTTAACAACCACTATACTCATGCTGCTAAGGAGAACAGGATCCACTACAGGAGCATCAGTCACCACCAGAAGGGTCCACTCAGCTGACTGGACCCTAAGTTGATCTATCCTGGTTATCAACAAGCCATCGTGTAGTGGTTTAATGGAGCCCGAGGCCCGACCAGTGGTCAGTGCCAATACTATGCACACATGAAGGCAGCTAACTCGATAGCATCGAGTCGCTGACGTTTGATTTCTTCGTCGTTCAACGGGCATCCGGAAGATGGTCGCTTGGGTACCCTAGGTGCAGCTGCAGGCATGGGATGATCACTGCTTGGTTGTGGCTCAACCCTTGCCTTTGATCGAGTAAAGTATCTGTGTCGGGGAGTCGGAGCACTAGTATTTATCGGGTCCTGCACAGTGGTCCCCTGTGCAAGTGCCTGGGAGTCAGTAGCTGACCCAGTTGCAGATTCCCCAGAAAGGTCACCAGCATCTCCCGCTGGCCTCAAAGGGCCTTTTGACCTATCCAGTGCTGATTGCCTATTTATCTTATCATAGGGCGTGGACCTGCCGCGTTCATGGCTCGTGTTAAACCTGACACCATGGTGTCGCTTATGTGGCACTCGGTAACTCCTTGGAGTTGTGTTAGAACTGCGGCCACTAAAATCTAACCGTTGTGGAACCTTTATCAATGGAGGCTGGGGGGCATCCTGGGGCGGGCTATCTGCCTCACTCTGACCAGGTTCATCAGTGGCATCCTCAGTTGTCTCCTCCATCATATCCTCCTGCTCAAGGGATGAGTCCATTACTGGCTCAGAATTAGGGCCGGCTGGTGCAGATCCCGTTTCTGCTGGGTTGGTTGGCGGTGGTAGAGCCTGTGGCATCCCTGGTGGAACACGAGAGCTATGTCTCGCATTTCGAACAGGGCGCTTGTTTAATTTGTCCCAGATTACATTGGGATCCACCAGCAACAATTTTGACCTGTTCACAGTTTTTACCTTACCAGTTTGCTGGTGCTGAATCCAGCACACAGGGCCTCTTACCCTAATAATCTTATACTGGGGGTCCCAGTCAGAGGTGAAGGTTAACCTTTCCTGTGCCTTTAACACCACAGTATCCCCAGGAGCAAGCTCAGCCGCATTGGCTCTTGCATTTATTCTTTCCCTGTTATAGTGGCGAGAGTCTGCCAAGTTTTGACGTGCAGTGGTCAAGGCATCTGAGAGATCACTAAGCCTTCCCATCAGCACGTCCCCCTGCGCCAGACACTTGGTCAGTGGAACACGCCCTCTCCTTCCATACAGTAGGAAGAAGGGGGTGAATCCAGTAGATTCACTAACACTATGTCGGTAGGCATACAAAGCATCAGCCATTTTGTTTTGCCACTCACGGGCATCATTGTTGACCAGCTTCGTAATCATTTCTTTCAAGGTTCTATTAAATCGTTCAACCTTCCCATTTGTTTCCGGGTGGTAGGGTGTGGTCTGACGAAAGTCAACCCCCAGGTCCTTTAAGTACTTCTTAAAATGATTTGAGCTGAACTCCAACCCTCGGTCTGCGATTACGACTGTCGGCACACTATGCCGGGGAATAAATTCGCAAGCGACAGCATTTTCTACCACAAGAGATGTTTTATTCGGAATTGGAATTGTCTCGGCCCACCCACTCAAATGGTCTACAATTATTAAGGCATACTTGTTGCCTTGCTCAGTAGGGTAAAACGGGCCAATTAGATCCATGCCCACTACCTGCATACAGTATGTCGGAAGTGGCATTTCCCCCATTGGAGGGTGCTCAGTTCGCTTCTGGTTGACTACACAGGTGGAGCATAGCTTCAACTGCTTTGTGATGTCCTGGCGCATACCAGGCCAGACATAGGCCTCTCTCACTCTATTCAGCGTCTTCATGACCGACATATGACCAACGTCCTTGTGGCACCTTTCTATGACATGTTTGCGGAATTGGGTTGGCAATACCAAGCGCGGATACCAAGCTGAAGTGATGGTAAGGCGTTTGATGGAATATAACAGACCATCATGGATCTCGTAATCTGAGTCTGGGGCCTCAGCTTCGGGAAACAAATCAGAGAACTCTTCCTTCTGCCTCTCCCTGACCTCCTTGGGGTCTAAGAGATCAGTTTCCAAGGGAATTCTATCCTCAGCTTTGTTTCTGCACACCGCATCCGGATCGATCAGCAGTGTCAATGACTGACACCTCCAGTGGGGGAGGGAGTCTGGACATTAAGTCGGCCCTAATGTTCTTGGCCCCTTGGACATACTGAATTTTGGCCCCAAATTCGGCCAGAAACACCCCCTAACGTTGGATCTTAGTGTTGCGCATCTCCTTGGTAAAAAGAGATCGCAATGGCTTGTGGTTAGTGAAGACGGTGAATTCAGCACCGTACAGATAAGGTCGAAGCTTATCTATACAGTAGACTACTGCATATGCTTCCTTCTCTATGGTTGACCACTTACGCTGAGTGGTCGAAAGCTGGTGTGAAATATACTGAACTACCCTTTCAACACCAACATCATGGTCCTGGACGAGGACGCCCCCAATACAAGAATCTGACGCATCTGTGTATAATTTATATGACCTATCAGTGCGGGGGTAGGCCATGACCTCTGACGACATAAGCAATTGCATCAAGCTCTCAAAGGCCTGTTGCTGTTCTGGGCCCCATTGAAAAGGTTGGTTCTTACGGGTCAACTTCACTAAGGGTTCCGTTAATTGACTGTAACCGGGAATGGTCTTGGAGTAGTAATTGACCATCCCAACGAATGACCTCACCTGCTTTACTGTGGCGGGTGGTGGCATTTCCACAATGGCCCTGACCTTCTCAGGGTCACTGTGTATGCCTTCCGGCGTCACGATATAGCCTAACAGTCGGATTTCTGGCTTACCAAAATGACATTTTGAGGCCTTTAGCTGGAGCTTTGCTGCCCTTAGCCTCTCAAACACAGCCTTTAGGTCTTTTTTATGTTCCTGGAGTGAACTAGAGGCAATTACCAGGTCATCGATGAATACCCAAACACACTTACCCAAAAGGTCATACAGCGCCATCTCCATGGTCCTCTGAAAGATACTTGGGAGATTTGCAAGGCCAAAACTCCCCACGGTAAAATTATACAAGCCCCGATGGCAAATAAACGCTGTCTTATCTCTGTCCTTTTCTGCGACCTTGAGCTGTCTGTAGGCCGATTTAAGGTCACAGATTGAGTATATAGTGTTGCCCCCTAGTTGATCAAAAATGTCTTGTATTAAAGGGAGGGGGTACCAATCCTTAACAGTTATGTCATTCAAAGCTCTATAGTCAAAGCAAAAACGAGTCGTGCCATCCTTTTTCGGCACAAGACAAACTGATGATGCCCATGGGGAATTACTGGGCACTATCACCCCGTCTTTCAACATTTCATCTACACACTCGTCAATTAATTTCCTCTTGGCCAAGGGTGTCCGGTAGGGTCTCTGTCGGATCGGCGCATGGTCACCAGTGTCAATGGTCACCTCAGCTAAAGGGCATTGCCCATAGGGTTCGCCATCCTGGTAAAACACATCCTGGTTTATTCTAATTACATCTACATACTCAGGACTGACGGTACTACTGAAAAATCCCAGTCCGGTGGACGTGGAATTTTGAAAATTAAAAGTTTCATCTTCGTACTCACCACCCAAACTCTCTATTGGACTGGTTGAAGCAATTGCCCTTGGCTTGTTGTATGGGTGCACCACCAACTCTTGGCCCTTCCACACCAGAATTGACCTATTATAATCTAACACTGCCTTGCCCAAGGTCAGGGCATTATCACCAATTACACAATCATGTATAATACCATCAACAATAAAACTGGTAGATTACCTAATTCCTCAAAATTTACTTCAGCCTCGCCAAATACTCTAAGTGCATCTCCTGAAATATTAAACAGTGGCGTGGCAGGCTTAAGTAGTCTTGATCTGCCAATGTTCTTGCAAACCCTTTTAAAAACTCTATCGTGCAGAAGTGTCACACTTGCTCCAGTATCAATTAAGCATTTAATTTCTACTCCACTTACGCTAATTGACAAACCCAACCTGGAGCTACTGGTACTCACCCCTGCACCATCTAGTTTCCCTGCTGCGGTGCACGCTGTGTTGACTGCGGTTGCTGCTGCGGCGATGTCCTGGGCGCCTGGTTGCGTGAACGCCTCAACAATAAACACTGGTAGAGTACCTAATTTCTCAAAATTTACTTCAGCCTCGCCAAATACTCGAAGTGCATCTCCTGAAATATTAAACAGTGGCGGGTAGATTACCTAATTTCTCAAAATTTACTTCAGCCTCACCAAATACTCTAAGTGCATCTCCTGAAATATTCAACAATAAACACTGGTAGATTACCTAATTTCTCAAAATTTACTTCAGCCTCGCCAAATACTCTAAGTGCATCTCCTGAAATATTAAACAGTGGCGTGGCAGGCTTAAGTAGTCTTGATCTGCCAATGTTCTTGCAAACCCTTTTAAAAACTCTATCGTGCAGAAGTGTCACACTTGCTCCAGTATCAATTAAGCATTTAATTTCTACTACACTTACGCTAATTGACAAACCCAACCTGGAGCTACTGGTACTCACCCCTGCACCATCTAGTTTCCCTGCTGCGGTGCACGCTGTGTTGACTGCAGTGGCTGCTGCGGCCATGTCCTGGTCGCCTGGTTGCGTGAACGCCTCCTCGGGGGCCGTAGCGGGCCGCCAATCTGATAGTGTGGCCCTCCGCAGGTGTAGCAGGCCACATGTTCTTGTTGGCGGGTTCGATGCCCTGGCATTCCTGTCGTCACCACCCACGGCCCATGATGATTGTTGATTAGAGACCCGCTTGGTAACCTCCAGTCGTGCAAGGCGGTTGTTGAAGCTGTCCTGGCTCTTGCGAATCCTTTGCAAGATCTGCATGACCTCTCCATTCGCCATGTCACTCGATGGGCCAGGGGCCACTGAGGGCGGTGGGCCATGGACCGCCGAGGTGTCCATAGGCTCAATGGTGTCCTCCCGATGCAGGCCCATATAGCGCTCCATTCCCGCCTCGATCTTATCGACAAAGTCCATGGCCGCCTCCAAGGTCGGGGTTTGCAACTCCAGACTCGTCTTCCTAGCTAAGTCAGCAGAGCGTAAACCCTTCAGATAGTGCCGTAGCACTATCCTCTCTGCGTCCTGAGATCGTTGGCCTGAATAAGCTCTCTGGACCGCCTCCCGAAAACGTCTATTGTAAGACGCCAAAGTCTTGTGTCTCTTTGCCTAAGTTGCTCGACACTGATGCGCAGCTTCTCCTGCTCATCACTCGAGAGGAATGTTCGTTCAATATATTTCTTCAGCTCCTCCCAACGGATCTCATGCCTTGGGACACCCCGTGAGTTTATATATCTTTCAATATCGCGGCGAAGTGCACTGCATGCTGTCCGGCTAACTATGGTTATTACTGCTGGTTGGTCATCACCGAGCTGGGGCACCAACAGCTCTATATCGTATACAAAGTTTCTGGTTTGGGAGCTGACCTCCCCATCACAGGGCGTCACTTGTTTGCACAGCCCCTTTATACGGTTTTCACGCTGTTGTGTCCACCACTGCCCCGCTTGAGCCTCAAAATGGGCTTTCTGGGCATTCCCCAGTTCCCCAAAAAGTCCATCTAAGCACTCAACAATGCCGTTAAATTGATCTGGATTCATTTTGTCCCTCTTTTTCACCTTTTTCAATATTTACAGTCACTCATCGTCTGGATCTACACAGGTGTGACCCCACGCAGGGTCATTGATCTCACCACAAATTGGGCAGATCCTTATTGCCATTCAATACATATAGTAATCGACAAAATGTCTTGGCGGGGCTCGCGTTCTTGTGACAACTTGAATTACCCGGGTTACTGAATATTTTCTGACGGCTGGATGGTTGGCTGTTAAAATGTGGCTTCTGATCCTCCTAGTAGCAATGGTGATATCACGATCGAAACTTGCCTGCCCAACGTTAAAATCACAATTTTGGCACTTTAAAATGTACACACAACAACAGCCACAATGTTCTTCTCTAGCATGTACCAATAATTCAGTTCGTGTATCAAATTTCTTGTTGCACGGCGTGCAAAGATAACGTGGCATGGCAAAAGTCAACAACAAATTATTGTTTTTCTACCGGTTCAGAACCTACTTCATGCTTTTGTGCCAAAAGGATGTTCATGAGGGCTACAATAACCGGGCAGTTCTGTGAGGTACATGGTTTCCTTAAGCAAATAACGCCATGGTCCATGGAGCTCAACTCCTCCCAAATATGTTCACGGAAATTTGAAATGTCAGATGACAAAAAGTCACACTTCAGCATTTAAACTGATGGTCCACCACCTTGCAAATTTTTCCATACGATACAATTCTACTGGTAGCCATCAATAAAATGTTGAAAATACTGCCACTTACTTCTGTATACTGTTTGCCAGCATAGCTGGTTTAAAAAGTCAGGCATCCCTGTCCATACAACATGAGTAGAAAAGAGCCTTGAAACTTCACCGATGGCCGCTCCCTTAAATTGCATCCACTGGTGCGCAGGGAAGGAATTGTCCCCACGATGTTCTTTGATTTGGTCGGCCGAATACACCACCCTGTAGCAAAATCCTGGCAAGCTTGCCAATGAAAAGTTGTGCGGCTTCACTATGGGCTTTGTGGCGCAAGGTTCGTGAATGACATGCTGCAGAAGATTGCTGTTCTTGAATGCTGAGAAGGAAGGGGGGGGGGGTGTACCCCACCGATGCAAAGATGAACAAGAAAAACAACTTGCTTGAGTTCCAAACCAAAGACTTTTTTATTTTTTGCTAATACAAAGAATATATCGTAAGAGTGGGGTTCCCACAGCAACCATATTAAGACGTACATTCACCATCCGGGGCCTGCGTATACAGGCTAATTTACGTAAGACAATGACAAGTTAACACTGACACAAATCTGATAAAACAATACACGGTGCTACCCGTACCATTCAGGCCGGGTCACCAGCAGCAGCAGTCATGTAGGCCATCCCTGTTTATTGAGGCCACTGGCCGATACAAACAATGGATGTGTCATTTACAGGTCGTTACTCACTTATCAGTATGTGTACCAGGTCAGATCTCTGCACGTAAGCCAAGTCTTGAAAAATGTCATGAAACTTCTTTTAAATCACAAATAATAATATGACTTGGACAACACCAGTAAAAAGTACTTATCAATACCTACACAGATGCAACAAATAAAAAGAAATTAAACTATTCTTATATTCCTGTCACAGCATAGTCCACATGCAGTGGCATGAAAAAGGGGGGGGGGGACATCGATACATCGATGTGTGTGTGTATTTTTCAAATGGCCGTTGTCACTTTCACTGCACTGCCACAAACATGATGCAACATACATGTACTTGTCCATATTTGCATGTCCATATTTGCATGATAAAATTTTTGCATTTATACCCTTCAATTTTTTGGCATAATCATGATGAAAAATATTATCAATTATAAGAATTCATTCTCAAAAGTAAACATCTGCATAGTCTTGGTACAGACTATTAATGTCATCCAGGTCAGCTAGTTCCCACATAAACTGTCTTCCTAGCTTCTTGCTTTCGGGCCTAACATTAACTTTCAAATTAAATTTCTGTGGACATTCTGGACATCCTTTCCTTTTGGCCATTTCAAATACTTTTCTTTAACAAAGTCAGCAAAATCAACGCGTACAGCATCTGGTGCTGTCACTTTAATAATTTTCCCAGGATACCAGGAATCTTGGTATGCCACTACAACCCATGATTTAACATAACTCTCATTGAAGTCAATGCTTCGCATTCTTTCCTTCAAGTTCAGTTTCTTTTGATTTAAGATCAGTTCCTTTTGAGAGTTTTCTTCAATTTTTTGTCTTTTTGATTGCTCCCTTTCAGCTTCACTATCTGCTTTACTGTGTTCTCTTTTTCTTTTCCGGTTTGCTTTTGGATTAGTTTTAGTCACTTTTTTCTTTAGATTTTTCTTGGCCTTTCGCACAATGTTTTTCGCTTTCATTTGTTTCTTCTGTTTTTCACACAATCTGTCATATATTTTTTTCATTTCCAATTTCTCTGCATCACAGTGTTTTTTTCTGAGCTCCTTTCCTCGCACTCCAGCAGATCGCCACATGTTTGTTTTTTCCTGAGTGGACATGCCATCAAACCACTTTGCCAGGTTCTTTCTATTTCTTTTTAACATCTGTACAGTTGTATGGTGATGCATGCTAGCATTGGGACGTCGACATTGTGATGAGTCCAAGTCTCCAAAATGATGCTCGCAAGACAAATTTGTAAGTGGAGCAAACTGCAAAGTGACCTTTTGTTCCTCTGTGGCATTTGTATATTTCCCACTGGGAAGGAAATCTGAAAGTTGCTGATCAATGGTTTCTCTAATTGACTGGCACAATAGTCTAACTGTATCGAAGAACTGTTCCCGTTTCTCTTCAAACACAAGAGTGATGCAACTCTGAAACAGGGCATCTCTTTTTACTGCATAATCTGCGAAGAGGATAATATCCTCAGACAGCATCCTGGAAGGGTCTCGTTCACACATATTCATTTCATCTTGGAGTTCTTTGACAAATTTTGGCAGTTCAAGATATGCAACACTGCTGTCTGTGACCAAGGCCCAGTATGGTCCAGTTACATGGAGGTAAATGACACTTATGGCCTGCACAATGGTCACTAATATTGCTGACTGCAGGTCTGCCAACACTGATCTTGTTTTCAGGTTGGATGTTGGTGCATTTTCCAATGTATGTATAAAGTCCTTTCTGTGAAAAATGACCTGAGCAGCATTCTCAAAGAGTGCATTGAATCAATTATCACGGTAATTTCCAATCTTAGATCTAATCCCATTCTGCATGCAAAAAGCTTCCCAAGTGTCTCTTAACCCATGATGGTCTCCAACAGGCCCAAAGATCTCAGCTGTCATACGGACAAGTCTTTCAGCAGCTGCCGTTTTTGTGACGCGTGCATACTGAGGCAGTGCATCTCGGCCCAGCTTTCCATATTCTTTGATTAAATCATCTTGCTGTGTGGACAGTTTCTTTGAAGAATACCTGTGAAAGCCCAACAATACATGAGCCATACAGTAGAAGTTTTGCACTGTTGTTCTCTCTCCTTCAGATTCACAATTATCCAGCACTTGGTCTTGCCATTCATTCAGGAGTTCATTACTTTATTTTTCATTGCTAGCTCTGTCACTCATTGTGTAGGTTAGACTGTTCAATAAATGGGAGATGTAATCAGAGGTGGGATCTGAGGTAGCAGCTCTGGAACTAGCACTTGGAATGTCTCCGCAGTGTATACTTACCAGCTCTTCTATATGTTCTTTAGTTTTTTCTTGTATTGTTTGGGACGTTTCATTCGCAACCTTAACAAACCCTAGGCTCATCACTTCACCAGTGTCTAAAGTAACTGAAGTGTCTATAATTTTCTCCTTTCTTCCCATATACAATGGGCATGTATTTATATCATTGATCAACTGTGGTAATTTGGATTTTGTTAAATTAGGAGCATTTCAAATTTTCAATATCAAATGCAAAAACAGTATACAGTTACATTCCACAATAGGCCAGTAAGCTTAGGAATGGGTTCTGGTGCAGCGGTAGGCAGGCTGGATAGGTCCCTTATCTTGAGGTCAAAGGCCACTTCCTGTGCGTCAGCATGAAGTCAGGCAAACAGCATGCCAGGATGGGCTGCATCAAACCTGTAACATCAAAACACCATAACATACACAAAACTTCACAAAATTGCGTCAGCATGAAGTCGGGCAAACAACCTGCCAGGATGGGTTGCATCAAACCTGTAACATCAAAACACCATAACATACACAAAACTTCACAAAATTGTCTCTGCATTAAAATTTAGTATGGTCCACCATCCCTGTAAACTAAAAAGTATTACATTACTTCTGTTTTCTGAAATTAATCAGAGCAGGAAGAAATACAAAATTAATTTTAACTTGGAACACACATCCTTGAATGTTAACAATAAAAAATTACACAGGACACATAACACTGATTCTCTGAGATAAACTTCGTTGAATTACAATCGATATTGTAAATCATATCACATTATACTGATATGAAGCAAAAAAGTTTTCAAGTTGTCTTTCAATTTCATACTTCCACTCAATAAAAGAAGGCAAATTTGGGTATCAACAGACTAAGGGATGGTTCAACATTTTCAATCACTTTTTGGATTTGTACTTTCAGTACGTAGGGGGAGGAGGGTCAATGGACCTGTACACCTCTTCAGATGTTGGAAAATGATGGTCATTTGTAACCTAACTTTTGTGTTATTTGGTATTGTTTCTTGGAAGATCACCATTTTTAAGTACTAAATTGGGGGGAAGGAGGGGAGTCATGTTATATAGTACTCTAAGTACTAGTCCAAAAATGATGATAATGTTGAACCATCCCTTAAAAGGGTGTGATTCAGATGCTGTACCTGAACTGATATTTCTTGATCCCGTTAAATGGGCGAAAGAAGGGATTGAGATGTGTCTGCCAGTTCCCCACAGGGACAAAGGATGTGCCATCTTCCAGTTGAGCAATGTTTACATCTGCACTCCCATTCACCACTGTTTCCATGCATGACAGGGATGGTACGGCATGGCGTCTGAATGCCTGTTTCAGAAGGCCAAAACACCAGTCTGGGACAAACTTGGTGTGTCCTGCCACTAGAAAATTGAGGGGGCAAATGCGGTCCTGTCCTACATCCACTATTTTTTTGAGCACTATGGACCTGTGTAGACCGACAGCCACTCTCCACGCGCAATACCACAGAACAAAACGATTCTTGTTTTGTCCTGCACAATTGTCACAGTGGAGGTGGACATCAGTCTCCCCAAGTCCATAGTGCTCAAAAAAAATAGTGGATGTAGGACAGGACCGCATTTGCCCCCTTACTGATGAGATGGGCTTCGTCAACCAGAAAGTTCACCTGTCGAGGAAGCCCCTCACAACACACGCCAAACAATCCACATTTACGAGGCACGAGAAAATAGATTGGGCCTGGTTGCAGGGGGTTACTTGGCAGGTGAACTTGCCGCGCATAATCAAAACCGTAATGCATGAAAACATCACGGCTACATGGGGGGTTACCAGGTAACTCTGTAAGCCCCAGCTCCTTGCACACCTTCTTTGCTTGATCTACCATGTCGTTGTAACAACTTCTTTGCACACCAGCCACTCTCAAATGCTCTGTCTGGATGGTGACCCTCTCTGCCTTTTCAGGGTCTTGACGGTTGGCGCTCCTGTATATCAGTGTGTTGTTCTTTTGACAAGACCAACAAAGGTCAGTCATAGGCTTTGCTGTCACTATGTATGGCACCAACTGCTTCCAAAGCCCATCAAAACTGCTGGACCCCACAACTCTGTGCTCTGGAAAATACAAATAATTGAAACCATGAATTTCAATAATTATGTATACAGTGATACCTGTCTATTGTGGACACCTCTGGGACTGGCAAAAAGTGTCCACAGTTGGCAGGTGTCCACAATAGACAGGTATTTTTAACAAGAAAATTGACCTTTCGGTCCTGGACATTTGTGTCCACATTATACAGGTGTTCGCATTATAGAGGTGTCCACAAGGACAGGTTTTACTGTACTTTTAACCACACTTTAAAGCTGGATTTACAAAAAGTGTGTAATTGTACAAACCGATAAACCCATGTAACTTTGATCTTGGCTTTTTCTCTCATGCAACAAACAAGACAGCTTGACAAGTTCAACACTACATGTTATTAGTCTCTGAAGCTTGCCACAGGAAAATTGATTAGTACCTGTCCCTTCCAAAGATTTATGATAGGCTTCATAAACCTTCACCCTTGTGTGAGATGATGGCAGCAATCTAATGTCATCCTGCTTGAATCCTGGGACTCGTCCTGGAAGGGCAAGTGCATGGGTGGCAGCGTAGTTTGTCAAAAAACGTACTACTTGTTTTACTTCATCATAAGACAGAGATTTGTTGTTGTTGGCTATACCCCCAGACATTTTCTCCTTAGGCACCAACCCTTCAGGCCTGTACCAAGCCAACAAGCCTGTTAGTCTGTCTTGGCTAAGCCTGCAAATATATCAATGACAATTTAAGAATATTCATGTAGTTTGCTTTCTTAACATTTTTTTCCTCATGCTGGTGATATCTGGTACAGAAAGACATGATTTATTTTGACAAGCAGAGATTGCACATAACATGATGAAGGCTTACATTCAAGGCACACAAATGGCCTCTAAATATGCAATTAACCATTAAGTATGTGTGAAATTTGGAAATGCAGACATCTGTAATTCAACTTTCATATGATGTCATTTTTCATCTTCCAGTTTCTTTATGTGTACAAGGTTCTGCTTCTTTTATTTTACCAAAAGTAAAGACTTATTATTATTCAGTAATCCAACAAAACTTTTGTCAAATGTAAATGTAACTTTTATCTTTGTGCAATTTTGCATACTGTAGATCATGTGAAAAATTATTGAGTACCACAAATGTAATCCTACACTGCTAAATAAAGTAAACTTGATTATGATTATTGGTAGATTTTTTTTTATTTGAAATTGATTCAAGTTTACCTATCAGTCATGAGCCAGACAAAGAAGAAAAACCACTGAAAATGCCAAATATGGAGCTTTGAGACCAAAAAAAGGCACACTTTCTTTCAAAAAGTTGAAACAAAATTCAATGAAATCTCTGAAAAAACTCATGTCCCATCTATGTACACACTTGATATATTTATCCCTTACCCATGAAGAAACTTGAATGTTTCCCGGCATAGCTGCTTGCCCTCTAACCAGTAGTCCTTTCTGCTGTGTTCTCTCTCCTTCTGGGCACTTCGCTTTGATGAACACATCTCATCAGACAGTTGGGCACCACAAGAAATTTTCCCCATCTGATCCCCTGCAACAACAACAACAGAAACTATTAATTTTTGTTAGAAAATCTGCTTTTATAGGGAATAATGTACCTAGTCCTGAAAATATCTTTGATTCAGCCTGCCTTGAACAAAATATTTTACATTTTCTACTTGCATAGTGCAAGAAAAAAATTGGGTTAGAATGAAATGCTGCAAATTTAATTTTGCCTTTGCTCTCAAGTTTTGTAATAATGATTATATTCTTTACTTATAACTTTGCATGTTCGGAATAAGCTTTATTATCAAGAAGCATGAAATAATGAGGACAGTCAGGACAATTATGAGTTATTTTTCTGTCCTCTCCAGTGTATTACTGAAGAGGAGTAACATAATACTTATACAATTAATTCCAGCACTTTCTTTTTGATGAATGATTTAAAGTAATGACTGAAAACAAATTTAAAGTTGCTATTTCACTTACTGGGTGGCATTGCGTCTGACCATTTGTTGTGGAGTAAACTGGCTGGAGCATGGACTGCCATTGAAGTGTTTACATGCACACCTACAAAAAGCAAGGTGAACCATAAATTACTAAAACTGACAATGTTGCGGGAGCAGTGAAGTTTTTAATTTAAACCATTAATGTTCGGGCAAGGTGGAATACAAATCATGATAAACTATGTCAGCTTTGCAGGATCAGTTCAATTACAATATAATATTGGAGCATAGCCTTTAGCACACACACGTTATTTAGCTCTTGAGTTTTCATTTCCAAAATATTTTGCACTACAATAAGGGCAGAGCTTCTGGTGACATCAAATTCAGTGTATTTCAGCTCTTTCAGGATTATTTACATGTACCTGTAATCATGTTATCCTTTTTGGGGGGGGGGGGGGGCAGAAAAAAAATGGACAGGGCCGCCGGCCCCACATGTGTAATTTTACATTTCAATTTTTTTCGGACTGTTCAGTGGTTAGCTTTTTTCTTTGGGGGGGGGGGGGGTAGAAAATTTGGGCACAGCCTCCGGCCATACATTTGTAATTTTACATTTCAATTCTCCTTCAGACCACCTAGTGCTAGCTCACTTATTTTTTTTTTTGGGGGGGGGGGGGTGAATAAATTTGGGCAGAGCCTCCGGCCACACATTTGAACTTCCATGATTCATTTTTCCTTCACAATCACAGATAATCCCTTACCTTTCCTCTCTTGTAACTTGTATGAGTAAAGGGGGCAGTACTGCCCCGTTTCACTGACACAGTACATTTGACATGACAAATTATTTGAACAGAGCCTCCGGCCACCTATTTGTGTTTTTGCTCCTTGATTTGTACACCTGCAATCTCATACATTATACCTTATCTTTACCTTTGTCTTTTTTTCAAGAACAGGCAGCACTACCCAAAGTCCAGCAAAAAAAAAAAAAAAAAATTGGCCAGGGCCTCTGCCCACACATTTGTGATTCTATGCTTCAATTTTCCTTCACATAACACCCACCTGTACAACTGTCCTTCTGAAATATTCCCAATACCATGTCTAGTCCCCTTACCCCACATCACCCCCCCACCCACACCCGCCACCCCCCATCAAACACACACAAACAAAAGAGAATAAGAATGTTATATCCAAGGATCCTGCATCTGAAACTCCTGGTATTATTTAATAATTATTAAAAATAACAATTGGCGATACCTTCGACCAGATATTCCGTTTTCTATGACGCCCCAGGCCGCATAAACTCAGCCTCCCCACACTGCCACAGGCTAAAATGTTCTAATGCTACGCTTGTCATAATCAGAGATCCTGCATCTGAAACTCCTGGCATTTTGTCAATAACAACATTTCAAATCGAGCGATTAGCTAAGTGTCATTATCGATATTTGAAATGAATGTAAAAGTACACAACCTACCGGAATTTAGTTGCTTTATCCAGCTTGACATCCCCATTCACAGTCACTCTCTCCACCGTTGGTTCTGCCTCTGCCATCTCCATTGCACGTTCATAATCCGTTGTCCACATATCGAAGTCCTTGTCTGTGTTTTCCTGGTCACCTTGCATCGAATCTGTGTCATCTCCGTAGTCCTTGTCCTTTTCCTTGTCGTCATCTTCTTGTGTCAAGTAATCCGAAAGCAAATTCTGCAAACTATCTTGATCTTTCTGCGAGGAATTGAGTAAACGCGCTATGTCGCTCTCCATGATGGCTGGCGATAATACAAGCTTCCTCCCCCAACACGGTGGTGGTGCGCATGCGTGTCCACACGCATCGAGATACTGACTAATCACGAAGCCACACTGGATCACATGATGGCAACAATTGGCCTTTGTTTATGTCATTTCTTTAGCTTCTGATTGGTCCATTTGAATTTTTATCGCAATGAATGTACCATATATGGAAAGAGGATTCCCCAAGCTTTATTTTGGTACCACATACTCCAGGTTTTGACGAACGCTGTGTTTTCAGCAAGTCGCTGAACTTTGGGTCATTTTGGGTGATTTGGGGGCTTTTGTATTAATCCAGTGAGTCATGAAACTTTAATTACCTTCCACAAAAACGGCTTTTAAAGTCACTTTAAGGTAACGGATTGCAATAAAACTAAAAAAATGGATTAATGGGATGTTATAGAAGCCAAATCTGATGAAAACTCAAAATTGATGTTCTATAGGTTTTTTAACTTTGTTTCTCCCTACACGAAATTGCGTATGTGCGACTTCCGACTGGTTTTGTGGTGGAGGGTCACATATTATAGTCATTATCATCATCAACTTCCTTGATGACTTTTCCTATGTACTAGCAGAACTCGTTTTTCCTCCCAAAAACAGCAAATTTCACCAGGCAATAGACACCTTCCTTTGCTTCATCTGTCCAATCATGAACATCAGGCTGAAGTAGTAGAGATTCACCAGCTCCATCTAATGAAATATCTGATGAAATATCACAGAAGTTCTTCTGCATACTCTCATCATGTGAGCTACCCTCATTTGAAGAGCTCTCTTCATTTACAATCTTATTCTGCAAGAAAAGTGTTTTCTTAGGTGGAACTGCTTTTTTCTTTGTCACATCTTTGCGCTTTCCTGAAGAAGCTGCCTTCTGTTTGGCTTCCAGGGCCAATTTCTCTGGTGTATCTGTTGCAATCATGCCTTTGCCTTTTTGTCTACCCTTTTTAGTTTGCCTTGCAGAAGCCTTGGGAAGCCCTCAGAATTCTTTAGGACTTACAAACTTTCTTGGGACACGGGCCTGCGGTTCTTTGGGATTTGAATCGATCAGTCTTTGTATATAAGATGTGCTTGTGGATGGAGTTTTTGGCCCTGGCTGGGATGTAGTTGAATTTGGGACTGATAAGTTAAATTTCTTGGCTCTCTTGTTGCATTGTCATCTGTGGGTAGATGCATGTCATCAGGCTGTGGCCTATCTGTGACAGATCTGCACAAGAAGTCTGCATCTGTAAAGATGTCATCATCATATGGGAATATTCCTGTTTTTGGCAACAGGCAGCCATAATAGTGGTTGGAACCATAGCTTTCTCGTAAAGATGTCATCATCATATGGGAAATTCCTGTTTTTGGCAACAGACAGCCATAATAGTGGTTGGAACCATAGCTTTCTCGTATGCTGTGTTTACACATTTAGCAACCTGAAATATTGACACCATTTTGCCTGGATTCTGCATCATCCATGCATCAACAACTTTTTTGTAGTACGGTCTGAATGGTTTAAAGATTCCTACATCCAAAGGGTGCAACTTGTGACCGGAATGTCAAATATCAGCAAGGTTGGGCTTTGCTTCGAACTCTTTGTGTGGTATATGAAGTGGCGCTTAACTTCAACAAATAGATCACTATTCATCCATCCTGATTGGTGGGCCAGGCCAAGTGTCCCATGGTAAGCATCATTGAGCGTATGATTTTTTGAAATGTACCCTGGGGAAGACCATTGCGGGGGGGGGGGGGGGGGGGGGGGGGGGCAATGAGTTTCCAGTTGCACTAACAATACAACATGTGGTGACAAGAGTCCCCTTTTCAGCACTAGTGCACTTGCTCACCTGCTTCACACCTTTTTGTGCAACAACTAGTGATGGCTTCTGAACTGTGGTTGTTCCTGTTTCATCTAGGTTAAAGATGGGTGTACAATCTCCAAATTGTGGCTCTCTTCTCATAACCTCTTGCAGCTTCTGATAGGAAAGGTTGATATTATGCCTGTTGAATGACATAGCCCTTGATAGACTATATCTTTCAGGTGTTCTGATGCTCAGTCTTGCATGCTTTTTCATGAAACCTTGGAAACAATCTATGCTTGCTTCTTGTCTCACCATCCAGGTATGGTAAAATTTCCAACATCCTGTCCACGCAAGCAGGCAGAGACAACCAGCGCACTCTATGATAAGTAATTAGATTGACATACTTGTCATGAAGATGCAAGAGATCTTCGGACTTTGTTTTCCACACACTACTTGGCAGAAAGTGATCAAACACTTTCTTGATTGTCCCTTCCACAAAGTTTGGTATGAACTTCTGGCCAGCTTTGGCTGCTAGTACCTCAGTGTGAGTGACACACTTCTGAACATACTTGTTGTTTTCATTCCTCATCTTTGCTGCCAGCCCATTGAGTTCTGAAATGACCACCTTTGCATTGTCAGAGGTATGGCTCACAAGTGTGTGTGTTGGTACGCTCAAATGCCCGTTGCATACACGCAAACTATGCAGCAAATCATATTTCTTAGTTTCAATTTGTTGTTCATTAACATTCACATACCTCACAAATATGGCCAGCTGATCGCAAGTGCCCTTGTCTAGGCATTCATCTACAGCATAACCAAAGAACAGGGCACCCATCAATCCTTCTTTCAGTTCTGGTCTCATCACTTTGTTGTGAATGTCCTCAAGCTTTTGAGTCACTGTCCTCCTGCTCTTTGAAGTTTTTTGGAATACTTCTGATTTAGGATCAGCAGCAGCTGCAAATTCCATGAACACTTCACAGGTGGAAAATGGCATCTTGAGTTTTGCCAATATAAATGCAAGTTTCACAGGTGCCAGGTTAATAAGATTTTAAGGTCCCGGGTAATTGTTCATATCGTCTTGTGCAGATTTTTTTATCCAAATGAAATTTCTTCACTGTGGCACTTTTTTTTTTGCTTCCAACATGTTTTAAAATGTTGGATGCACTCTCTTCATGTGTTTTTGGGCATTGTCCTTCAACTGTGTAATCACAAACCCACACATTATGCAGCACATGGTCTTGCCACCTTCACTTAAGGTGACAAGTAACTCCATCTCCCATGCTGGATTAAAATGGAAGAGTTTCTTGGGCTTTGTATTCTCATCTTGTACTCGTGGCCTTTTTCTATCAAGTAACAAATGTTCATATTATGATGAATATTTTGCCAAAAATATACAATCAAGCAAAGCTAACTTTTGAATGAAAAATGACATCCCTTTACAAACCTAAGTATAATTTACATTTGATTACGTATCATATGTACACCAAGCTGTGAGCAGCGAGCATGACTATGAGGCATCACAAATTGCTCACAGAAATAAAATATGTAGTTGATTTACCAGTCATATATGATTTACTATAGCCTTCCAATATCTAGTAAAATAGAAATTATATAATGTACGTCAAATGCATTGATTCAAACTCAAATTTCATAAATGGTACCCTGATTTTGTACTAGAAATACTATCATACCAGGCCACCCTTGATTTATTTTTTAACTCATTCCACCCTGATGACGCTTTTTCCCGCTAATATCTAAATGTCGTCTGCTAATTGTATTTTACTAATTTAGGGATTATTTTTCAATATTTTGGATGATACTTGCATGGAAGATCATTCCAAATTATATGCCCATGGTCAACAGCTTTCCTTGGCGCGCTCTGGGCGCATTGCGCCCAGAGCGCGCCAAGGAAAGCTGTTGACTCAGTCTTCTATCAGGGTGGAATGAGTTAGATGGATATATAGGACCTCTCTGGGGTCCCTGCCAGTGCCTGGCATGAGACCCATGAGACATGCATGTTTCTCATCATTGTGACATACAGAATAAACACTATGTAAAGGTATTGGCTTGCATATATAGTCCTTCTGTCTGATAGTAAAAATTAGGGTAAAGGAAAGTTTCAGTAATAATCAGGGTAAAGGAAAGTTTCAGCACTGGAAGTAACAGTGAGTATAAATCTACAAGTAAGCTTTATATAACAGGACCATATAGTATCATGTAGATCATCACATCATAATTAGCAATACATGCACTATATTATGTAATCAGAGATACAAGCTGGGGGTGACTAAACATGATAGGTTTTACTAGCAGGGGGCAGCAGTTTTTGCTGAAAGTGACAGGTAAACCTGGCTGGACTTGATACAGTCAGAAAAGTTGCTAAAGCTAGAGATATACGGGGCAACTTTTGTGGTGCCACAAAAGTTGCTGCCACTTGTGATGCACCACTTGCCCTGATATATGGCACTGCATGTGGCAGCTACTTTATACATTTTCCCTAATTAATATGCATACCTCAGCTCACACAAACACGCGGTAGTTAAGGCATTTAAAAATGGCTGCTGTACAGACGAAGAAAGCTGCAACAGCAGTAATAGTGTCCGTATTACTGAAGAGAAGGAAAAGAGAGAAGCAAAAAAGAGTGAGACGCTTTCACGTCAGGCCATGGTTGAAGAGGAGGCAACAGTTTGGTGCATGCAATGCCCTGTTGATGGAACTAAGGCATGAGTTTGATGAGGGATACAGAAATTTCATAAGAATGGATAAAGCAACATTTGATGAGCTTGTTGGTCTCATCACCCCAGCCATCAAGATTCGAAGCAGGATACCAACATTGTACAAGCTATCCCTCCAGAGGACAGGCTGGCTGTTAAACTTCGATATTTTGCTACAGGTCAGTATCTATTTTCTTGTTCTCTATTGATAATCTTGTTCTCTCTCTCTATCATACATATACATATACATACACATATATATATAAATATATATATACATACATATATATATATATATATATATATATATATATATATATATATATATATATGCTTCAGTCATTCACCAGTCATGTATCACTCTCTCTCTCTCTAGTTTACAAAAACCAACAAAAAAAACAAGTTGCATTGAAAGGGACTACAACCGTGGGCCGTTTTTTTTTTAATACAATAGGGACTACCATAATTAGTCCCCAGTGAAAATATCTTGAAACAACTCATGGCTACTGTAGAGTATTTTTGGAAAGATGAGAAAAATACGGCCACTAGGCCACCCTCAATATTTCACAATTTAAAACATCAACTAATCTTTTGCAGGTAGAAGACCTGGGGAGGCCACCGGAGGGAGACAAATTTTTGTTGAGACATACTTATCTGGTGTCCACTAGACTCAAAATTTTAGAGCTGCAATGAAGTAAACCACAAAATGAGCATTCTATCACTTCAAAGCAAGGTAGCCAATCGAAAGCTTCTTGGCTGTCACATAGGCCTCCCACGTGCCATCCACAAGTTGTACGTAATAAAAAAATCTAGTGGTGCACAAGCTTCTTAATTCTACTCTCTTTAAACATATCTATCTGCATATTCAAAAAAAAAAAATCTTTATTTCTTATTAGGTGATTCATATGCCAGTCTTCAGTATCTTGTCAGAATGCACCGAACCACTATCGGGGATATTGTTCCAGATGTGTGTTCTGCCATATACAAAGCTCTACGCACAGAATATATGAAGGTAAGAGTGAATGGCTCACACAACACAACATTAAACCTGTGACATTCAGATACTACTAAATTGATAGTTTAGCACAGCATCACTTGATGACATAAAATTATTATGATTTAGGGTGTTGGCTAATCCCGATGGTTCTTGAGGGGAGGATGTAACAAAAGCTGAGCTGGATGCAGGACTTTGTGTCTGATCCATATGTGATACTACATGTTGCTGATTTCGAAAATGACCAAATCAAGCTTCAAAAAGCATATTTTGCATTTTTAGTTTTATAAATTGCTTCATACGTTCATCTTTGATGGCCCGTAGCTCACTTGCAATTAACTTGCCAAAGAGATCATTCTCATCTTCCTGCTTTATTGGCTCTCGCATCACTGATAGTGCTTCTTTCAGAAGCTCATTCTCCATTTGATCGTTTTTTTCTCTTTTGTTTTTTTTCTTGTCTGGCACTTGAGATTTTTCTTTCAATGGTCGTTTTCATACCAATTGAAGAAGCCACTGAATCATTCAGCTCGTCCACGTCATCTTCCGAAACATCAGTTTGATCAGGTTCCTCACCGAAACTTACATCTGCTTCACTCTCCTGCAAAAAGGAAAAATATATCAGAGGAAAACAATGTGCAGTACATGTATGTGCAAACATGTAAAGGATATTATGTATTTCATATGTGCATTTACTTTTATCTTCTCGCAGGTACCGTCAACTGAAGGAGACTGGAGGAAAGTGGCAGACGAGTTCTGGGGAAATTGGAAATTTCTGAATTGTATTGCAGCCCTTGACGGAAAACATATAGTGCTACAGATGCCAAAGAATAGTGGGTCATACTATTATAATTACAAGAACTCATTCAGCATTGTGCTGTTAGCATTGGTTGATGCTGATTATAAGTTTTTATATGTGGATGTTGGCTGTAATGGGCGCATTAGCGATGGTGGAGTTTATAGAAATGCCACTTTGTCTCATGCTCTGGAGACAAACAATCTCCATGTCCCAGAACCTACAAGTTTGCCAGGTACTGATGTGATTTCTCCATACACAATAGTTGCTGATGATGCATTTCCACTTAAAACTTACATGCTGAAACCCTACTCAAGAGATGGTCTAACACATGACAGGAAAATTTTTAATTACAGATTATCATGTGCTCGAAGAGTTGTTGAGAATGCCTTCGGTATTTTGGCAAACCGTTTTTGTCTATTTAGAAAACCCATCCCTCTTGAAGCCTCCAAAGTAGAGCAAATTGTGTTAGTTTCATGTGCACCCCACAATTTCTTGCGAAGTCGAGCCAGCATGCAAACAGAGTGTCACGTTTTGTCCAAAGGATAGGGTTGTAACCAAGTAAAACACGGTCCTTAACTAAAAAGAAAACTCCAAATCCAGGTGTGAATGAAAATATATATTGATTACGTCATATAAACACAAAAGAAAAATGTGTGGGTAAAAACTTAACTAAGGGTACCCAGAATACCTATGGTTGTGCACAACCCTAAATAACACCACATGTCTTGTCTGTGTTCCTGGTTTGACTATGGCGAAGCCCGTTTGTAATGCACTGGTGCACAGTCTTATGCAAAGTTACTGCCTGGATAGCAGTCCTGGCACTGAAATACAAGGTTGCACAGTCTACTGTATATGTTGAACTTTTTAGAGGCTTGCTCGCGCTGGACAACTGCTACACTTTTGTTCCTGTCTTAGGCCCCTGCCCCTCACTGTTTGGAACAAACTCACCAAATTACAAAGTCCACTGTCATGCTCTGCATGATAAAGTTGTGTGGGCTGGTATAAGGCATACACCATGACCACCTGTCAGCATGTGTGAAGCCACTTCCCTGGACCACACCAGTTGCCAATGTTTTATCACCCCTGTGAAAGTTTACAAAAAGAGAAACCATGTCTCACTAAAATGTCCCCAATGTGGCCAATATAAAATGTCATGCCACTTTGTAATTTGACAAATACCATAATTTCCATTTACTGACCTGTGACACCCCACATTGGCAATACACTGTAATTTCAACCTGTGCCCCTCACTGGGCTGTCCCTACACAGCTCCACTCTGTGTTGACTCAGTTGAGAAAGACCAGCCATGTGGCAGTGCAAAATATTTATGTGACTGTACTTTTTAGTATGCATGACCTGTCACCACTCAATTATAATTGGTTGTCTAAAATTATGAACCAATGAACCACATAATCTTTCAAGCAATAAGAGAGGTCACCTAATTATACACATCCATGGTGGGGTGAGGTGGGGGGAACTTGCCAGGCCGGATACCTGTTCATGCTGTGATACCATGCATAACCAAATATGTAACCAAAACACAAACCAGCTTTCTGACACAGAGACACCACGAACCTTACTGGATTATGAAGATACAGAAGAGGCTGCATAGTGCCAGGGCAATGGCGACAAGAGAATGCTTCACATGGAATGCAGAATATTGTTCAGCAAGGAGGAAACAGGTACACTGACGATACAAAACGTGTACGTGACAATCTATGTCGATTTGTAAACACCAGTGGAAAAGTTCCCTGGCAAGATCAAATGATATAGGCCTACATGAGAACTGATGCTGACTGCAAATGTGTTAAGTAACGATGAAAAGATTATTTAGACTATTCATTTAAATTAACATTTTTGTAGCCAAAAAATCAATAATTTTGAACAAGCATTGTTGATTCATGATAGTTATGTAATAGTATGCATTCAAGGCAAGCAAACTTTATATTGCTATATGCAAAGCCAACTTCTGAACAGAGATTTGGCGATAAACCTGTCAATTTATGTGAGACAGATCGTACATATTTGTCGTATGTATTAAAAGGATCTACTCATGTGTTACCTATTGTATCATTTGTGTTTTCTACTAGATGACAGATAAATAGATTAACTTACCAGAGAACTGTTTTCTCGCAAATTGTTCGTCTTGGGCCTTGGAACAATATGGTCTTTTAAAAAAGTCAGGTGTTTGTAGCACTCCCATTTGGACTTGTAAACATCATCCTCACCGACTCCACTTTTCTTTGTCGCCAATTCATGTTTGACTTCCTTCGTGTAATATGTACTCAGTGCTTTGAGTTTTTTTGGTAATCTCTTTTTCTGTGCAACAGAAATGGACAATATTTCTTTCATTATTTATATATGTATGTATGCAATATAAATATATATATATATATATATATATATATATATATATATATATATATATATATATATATATATATATATAATTTGAATTGCAGCTTTATGTGTAAATTAGCAAGATAATAAAGCTTAATGCCTGTTGAAAATGAGAAGCACCACTATTGTTTGTGTTCTTCTCTTCAAAATAAAATTATTCTCATTCCAAGCCGAAAATAGAATTCTGCAATGCTTCCATGGACAGTCTATGTCCAGTTACACATGCCTTTCTTGTTACTCTTACCACATATATCATAGGGGCTCCAGCATGCTCTATAAATATATATATCTTGACCTGGAATGCGGGCACAGGAGTTGGTTAATAGGTATATTGTTTCAGAATGCTTGGTCAGTGTCCCACTTATCCTATGTATACTCATATTTTGTTTTTGTTTTTTGTCTGATCAACCAATATGCTTACCAGGAATCTTCAGATCTTTCACCAGTTTTTCCGCCAAGACATTTCCCCTCTTGTTTCTGTCATGGTAGTCAGTATGCTTGGTATTCCATAGGCAAGGCTGTTCCTGCCAAAGTTGGAGTAGTCTTTCTATCACAGGCTTGCTCCACTCCATGGTAGCTGTATTTCCCGCCAGATAATGCTGCTGATGTGGTTGCCATGACGGCACTCATGTGATACCAGGATCGGGTCTAATTGGCTAGTTTGCTACCACTTGTGGTAGGAGATAGACCTTGGGTCTATCTCCGAGCAACTTGTGGAATGTGGTGCAACTTTTGTGGTAAGGTATGATATACAGGCCACTTTTGTGGCGCAACTCGTGTGCTACCAGAAAAGTTGCTCCGTATATATCTAGCTTTAAAATGACAAGTCTGACTCACAGGGGTTCAAGGAGAAAGTGTAGCTTTCTGGTTTTCACAGAATTTTGGCTGAAAATGACTGGTCATATCTGCCCTGGCTTGCTGGGTCAGGAAAGTGTGTAAAAAGGACAGGACCTTATAGGACCTGTCAAGTCCAGCCAAAAACCTGTCCAAAGTCAAGATTCAGTAACTTTCCTGCCTCCTAGTGTGAAGAAAGTAACGAGTGCCCTATTCTACTATGTAGAATTCTGAATTTCTTCTATTTTTGCCATGCATTTACTGTAACTCTTGTGCCTTTCCTTCTCCCGTAGGAAAAAGTGCCAAATGCTCCATCGAAATAAACCAGGTATACAGCACACTCAATGTTTGATATAAGGCCCATTGTTTAAATCAGGAGGAAAATCAAATTTATTCAAGCTTGACTGTGAGAAAATTCCGTAAAATTTTAATGGCTGATCAGGCATCAGCTGATGACAATACCTCAATTCCTCCTCAGAAGACATAAGTCTGTGTATAGATTCCGTACCTCCAAAGTCATCTTGTATAACTTAATATGCTTAAAACATGCATCTTGAACAAATGCATGGCTCATATTAATTCAAACCATTCACTTACCTCGAGAAATCGGCAAAAATACCACCTGTCTTGCCCATCTTTTTGGAGAACCTTCCATGTAAATAGCACTGTCGCTGCTGGAATTAAAATAGGCCCGTAAACTGGGTCACTTCCGCTGCTCCTAATAGTTTCGCCCTTTGTTACGAGGTGGAGATTGAAGTTGGAAACTGCATCAATGGCAATTCTTTTATAGCCAAATTAGTTTTCAAATTTGTAGCACACTTTGTAAACTTAGCTGACTGACAGGTCGGGAGAACTAAAGGGGGATAGGCCTACCAGGTCTCTTTTTATTCGTGGCAGAAGTAATGAAATTTGTGTTTTGGGTGGTTAGGCCTATACATTTTGGAAAAGAACTAGTGTCTGCAGTTGATGAATATTTCTAAGATTGAGAGGACTGGTTTGAAACCTCCAGTTGCCTTTTATGGGTGACTGTCTGTCTCAAGTCAGGAGTGAAATTTGTTTCTTCACATTGGTATTGGAAGAGAAATGTTGATGCTTTGGCAAGTCTGGAATCTCTCGCAAATATCTGGCCTAGGCAGATTTTGCTGAGCATATAAGAGATCACTGAGACTGGTATTATCACCTCTTTCATCACTTTTGTGGCGTTTCTTTAGTTTGTGAATCCTTTCCCGCACGGCACATAACTTGCCGTACATGTCAACAATAAAAGTGTCCATCCTTTTTGCTTTATCATCTTCCATGTCCACCCAAGATACCAAATAATCATCTGTGCACTTGGACATTGCGTTATATGCCTTTTCAAGATCCTGGAGTCTATCTTCCACTGTTTGTGGACACATATGGTCTGACTTCAAAGCACGATCCAATTGGTTGAAGATTTGTACATATTTCATCTGAGATACTGATATCGTCTTCTTTAAGTCAGCCATACTCGCTGCCTACGTCTTTGTAGTTTCTTTTAGTTTAGTTTGGCCTTGATCTAATATTGTAGAGCTTTCTTGAAACAAGCACTGACTTTGGTATCAGTAATAAAATCCCGACACTGTTCTAGTTTGGCTCTAAACAGATATATTCTAAAAATAAAATACAAAAAATACTGCCATTTTTCATATATATGTACAACTATACACAAAATACAATCATATTGATACACTTATGTGCATTGTCAAGCTGGATAATGTATACCATTATTATCAGTCACAAATCGTCAGCATTCGACAGCGCAACTTATATCATAGACAGATAGATCATCATTAAACATGTGTTATACATTTTATCAAACTTTCTTCAACATTTCAAACAAAATAAAAATCCCTACCAATCATTGAGGCTTTTAATGTTTCACTAGTTGGTTGGGACTGCAGGATGGCTTCAAATACAACCTTTCTTTCAACAGATTACATTTGGTCACAACTTGACTGACTTGAATTAAGTAGGTGCCTGATTCTGCAGCATCCTTCACAATGAAATGACATATATAGCTTACACGCAGCTCCATCTATTGCCAAATTTAATAATAATATTAGCCACTAGGTGTCACTCCATCAAAACCTGCCTGATTAACCTGCAGGGGTACGAGGGCTCCCGTGGTAAATTATCATTCATGGATCATAGCTTGGTGGAAGAGGTGCTGGTTATGGCTTGATAACCTTATTACACCTTAATACATCAGAAACGATAGGTATACATTTTTCTCAAATGCAGAATTCGTCGGGTCAAGTCCTAAATGGCCAAGTAGAAAGGAAGTGTAGCTGGGAGATCACTGACTGTGAAGCAGCTTGAAGGATTCAAATATTCAATGTTAACACCTATATATCCTCAGGTCGTTTAAAAACTCCCAGTGACTCAAGCTCATGAAAATTTCCCTGTAGCTCAACAAGCTTGTCTCTGGCATACTGTGGCAAACAACCTTTCCGTTGTGGAGGACCAGCTGCGCCATTGTATCCCACAATAGACGGATCGAATGCACCGTCATATTCTAGAAGCAAGTCTTTGAACTTTGACTGCATGTCTGGATATAACATGCCATCAGGATCAACCTGAACAGTGTCAGAATGCAGTTGTATGTTAGACTGAACATTGGCTGTATCACTTTGATTGATGTGAACATAATCAACAGCAGTATCTGGTACAATGAATTCTTCAGCAGTAGGTCGTATCTGGCAAAAATGTTCATTTTTATGTAAACATAATCAACAGCAGTATCTGGTACAATGAATTTTTCAGCAGTAGGTCGTATCTGGCAAAAATGTTTATTTTTATGCAAGATTTGTGGCGCATAGGAATTATTGACAAGTCTTACCTTCCCTCTGATAACATCGATAATGCGAGGTTGTGGCCATAAATGAGACAGTTTTTTGTCATCTGCAGAATAAGTGTCGAAGCGTGGTTCAATTGTTACTTTCACATCATGTCCAACCTCGAATGGTACACCTACTTCTAAATACTCACCAGGCCAAACGGTAGTCTTTGTTTTAGGAGCGTGTAAAACGTATGTTTGGGTACGTTGCACAGCTGAGTACTTGAACTGACTTGATCTGTTACCATATTGAACCACTACAGCATCACCAATCATGAATTCACACTTCGCTGGGCGTACAGAGACATCATTAGCCATCATAAATGGTGTCCCAGCAAGTATATTAACGTCCAAGTTTTCTACTACCAAAGCTCCAAATGTGAGAGGAATATCATTCCGATATAATGTTAAATGAGTCTCACCAATGATGGACATAGGTGTTTGGCCATCAGCCTGTAAAGCTAATTGGGAGCTCTTGTATATCTTGGCGCAAATAGACTTGGCCATCGATGCATGGATCATGTAAGTCTCAGCTCCAGTGTCAATAGTAAGACATACCGAATGATGATCATAAAATGTGTGTAAATAAGGGGACTGCTTGACAGTAACGGGCCGTGCTGAAGGCTGAGCCACGTGGCTTTACAATCCACACTGGCAATGCCATTAGTATCGTCACAATTGTTTGACTCAAAATGCACTGTGTCCTACTGGCGCAGGTTGGTTACACACCCATGATTGAATTCAAGTCAATGTTTATCAAAAGGCTGAACACCTGACCAAGTAACATAATTTCTGTTTTCCTTTTACGTCTGATATAACAAATTTAATCTACCTTTTCAGGGCTTGCAGTTGGCTATATTTAGCAATTTTGTCAATTATATTTGTGTGTGTCCGCCATTAGAAGCTCCACAGAAAAGGTAATCAGCCAAGGTGAACTTCTATCTCAGCAGTAGCACAGTTTTTAGCTCAGGTGATCATAATACCTGAGCTGATACCATAGTCTCAAAATCCGTCCTCCGTCATAAACAATTTACATTTTCGAGTTCTCCAAAACCGCAGGCTAGATCTGCTTCAAACTTGGTGGAAATGTGCCTTGGGTGGGTCTCTACCAAGTTTGTTCAAATGATCATGCTCCAGTGATTTTTGGATTTTTTATGATTTTTTTTGTTCATTTTTGGGGCAAATCTTAAAACATCTTCTCAAAAACTGCTTAGCCAATTGCTTCCAAATTGCACAGGTACAATTCTGGGTACTCCCAGACCTTAATTTGTTCAAGAGGTGGTGCTGTGATTTTTTTTCTATTTTTTTTTTTAATGTTTTCACAATTTTCGACTTCTTCTCCAGAACTGTCACACAGATTTAAGCCAAACTTGGTGAATACATTGCTTGAAAAAGGGTCAAAAAAGTTTGTTCACCAGGTTGCACTGCTGTGGATTCCTGATTTTTAACGTTTTTTTCCATTCAGGTATTTATCAGTAAATCCACCTTTCCTATTGATTACTATGTAAGTCGATTGGCATTTTAATGCTAATTCACATTTTCGACTTCTCTGAAACTGCTGGCCAGATTCACTTCCAACTTGGTGGCAATGTTCCTATGCAATCCTGATTTTTTATTTATTTTCCATTTTGGGTACTTGTTGGTAAATGCATATATTCTAATTGTTTACTATGTAAATCAATTTGCCTGTGATACAGATTCACATTTTCAACTTCTCCGACGAAACCATCAGCCAGATTTACTTCATACTTGGTGGCAATGTTACTCTAGTGGGTTTCCACCAAGTTTGTTCAAACGGTCAACTTATGATCCACCTGAGCACAGGATCAGCCCTGATCCTCTAGTTATTGTGTTGACCCTGTACTCACCAGATGTATTTCAGTGACACAGATAAGGAACAGCTGCAGTAACACAGTGTACATTACAAGAAATGGTGCTGATGGGTAAAATATAATACAGACAACAAAAATGATTTATCCATGTTCAAATTACATTTACTCAATTTCATGAGAACAAAATCTTTTTGACAACTTCACAGGGTTCTGCTTAAGACACCTGGAACATTTAAATATGGACAGATTTATTGCATGAAGTGCGTTATTTGAATCAGTCATTGCTATTTTGTACACAAGTTGAAACAATACAATGGCACCATGTGCAATGATAACCGTGTCCAGAGTACACAGTTTATTTTTGTATTTTGAGCATGTAAATGGAAATGTATTTGAGCTATTCAGATTTAAAGTAGGTCTTCAAAGTGTTAAAGCATGTGGTCAGTACCCAGACATCCCATCAGATAATTTTACCTTATGTGTGATGACAGATTTTGAGTTTCAAAGTGAGAAATAGTAACAGGCTGTTGTTTTTATACACGCAATTAACCAGAATAGCAACCACAAATGCATGTGCATAAAATATTGCATTTCAGGGATCTTAACTTCTATAGGTCTTCTGACCTGATGACCTTTGCGTGAACAACCTTATGGCAATTTATGGACATAGAAGATTGAAGTTTCTGTAATCTATTTGGTAATTACTTTTTTCAAAACATGTTTTGCTGACATGGATACAAGTTTCAACCTTTTCCTAGATCCAGCAATAAGGAAAATCTCAGAACTTGTACTTGTATCAGTGTCTTCCTCTGAAGTATTCAAGTCCATGGATGTGTCCTCAGCTATTTTTTTCGCAGGTTTCTTGATCATCTGCACTCCAAACTGACTCTCATTCCTCATTTTTTACAATGTTTCTATGTAATGTGTAAATGTCCTCAAGCTTTCTAATTGCTTCAATAACATGCCCGGATCTGATGAACTCATACATGTAATATCCAGCATATGACAACTTTAAGTTTCAAAAGAAAATGTTTTCCCTGGAGGTCCTCGATCGGACCATGTTCTCTTCTTTTTCCTGTAGTGACACAAGGTTCATGAATGTTGATTCAGAATGCTCAACTGCATCACAATCTGTCAGGGAGTCCTCTGTGAAATGCAATGAAAGTTGACTCAGATACTCCAGTGTATCACAGATGAAAAATGATAAGAGAAATGTATCGTATGTAGTCAGAATGGTCAATATCTGTTTCGCTCTCCCCACCATTGAAGCACAGCGCTTTGTACGTCTTTCAGGACTGGTTATATCTTCAGAATGGGTTGTCATGACTGTGAAGCTGTCTCAAAGAATCTACAACAGAAAGACACGAAACTACTCTAGCTTTTTTCTTTTTAACTGTTTGAATTTCCTGGGAAATAACATCCAGCTGCTGTTTCTCTGCCATCTTATGTTTCTTTCTGAGAACATGTCCCATTTTTCTTGCTTTCAACCACATTTCATCTTGATTTTCTTGTTTTTTAATACAACTCACCAATTTCTTTCTGTTTGACTTCAGCATGAGTATACTTGAATGGAAATGCATACTTGCATTTCTACGAGGTTGTTGGCTTGAATCCAAAGAGCCGAAGTGGCGTTCACAGGTTAGGTTTGTAAGATGGCTATTGGATGTTACTTTGGCATCTATGTCTGTCGCTGCAGTGGATTACTTGCCACCTTCAAGAAAAACACACAACTGTTTCTCACAGTAGGGCTTGATTCCTGTGAGGATTGCAGTCAGAGCTTCTAGGAGGACTGTTCTCTCCACAGGTACATTTGAAGCAGTTACACTGTCATGAAAAGGATGGCTTGTATTGGCTGGGAAAGTGGGCACATCTTCTTGAGCTTCCTTTTCTACGTTGCCCAGTCAGGAACATACAGTCTGGTACACGGGCTGTACATATTTGTAAAGTTCCAAATATTCCACATCACTTGCTGTGACAAATTCCCAGTACGGGCCTGTGACTTTAACAAATGTGAGCGCAAGGCTCTTTACAATTGCCATGACACGCACGTCTTTCAGCTCCTCATACACTTATAAACTAGGCAAAATTAATAACCCTCCACTAAAAGCAATTCTTATATAAAAAAAACACACATATTTTGAATATATTCAATGTTTCTTTTATTCTGTATACACTTTAGATTAGATCTGTAGGGGAAATTCTGATCAAATGAAGTTACGCTTCATTGCACAGTGTCAATAAGCAGAGACAGTTTGAATCACAAGTTTGCAAGAGTACCTGTTGAGTGCTCAAACATGCATATGAACTGAGTGCAGAGTCCCATCAGATGTTATCAAAGATGGTGCTTGGTTGCATCAAAAGTTATCACAGACTGTACTTAAAGTTAAGGCATTTTCTGAGTTCAATAGAGCAGAAATTGACTCATCACTGTGTCACATAAAGCACCTTTAAATGTCAATTCATTAGGATGTGTACCCACCATGGTTGTCAATGCGCTGTTGGCAGCATTTTCGCATGCTGTAGACGAGCTTTCTCACAAGTGCCTGAGGTATACTGTCCCACTTCTCCAGAAGATAACGCCGTAGATCTGCGAAGTGTGAGTTAGGACCTATCTTCTGGTACACATTTCTTTTCATATGGCTCCACAGGTGCTCAATCGGGTTGAGGTCAGGTGAACATGCTGGTCATTCCATCACCTCAACACTCTCACTATCCAGGTAATCACAAACCACAGCTGAAACATGTGGCCTGGCATTGTCGTGCATCAGCATCAGCATTGGCATTGTCGTGCATCAGCTATGAAGTTGTCTCCAATAGCATGTGCATATGAAATGACATGGGGTTCCAGGACATCCGTTATGTACCGTCTGCTTGTCATTGTTCCTTCCATGATGAAGAGGTCGGTCTTGCCATTAGCAGAGATGCCCACCCACACCATGATGCTGTCCCCTCCCTATGCAACTGTGGGCTGAACACAACAAGCAGCGTGTCTCTCCCCTCACCGTCTCCATGCACGAACACGTCCATCACTTCTGTGGAGGGAAAAGCGACACTCATCAGTGAAGAGAACATTGCTCCATCCTGCATGTGTTGTACGGACATGTTCTCTTGTCCACTGCAACCGAGCAGCCTTGTGACGTGGGGTAAGAAGCGGCTTTTTCACCATGCTCCGGGACCTTAAACTAGCAGCATGCAGCCTGTTACGAACAGTCTGGGTGGACATGCGTCTTTGGTGAGGATTGGCTCTCTCCAGCTGGCTCTGAATATCAGGACCTGTGCGGCTCCTACTCCTCAGTGCTGCATTGACGATGAAACGGTCTTGTTGCCTGGTGGTCAGCTTTGGCCTTCCCCGGCGTGGTAAATCTGCAACATCATTTGTGTTTCGGTATTTTCTCAACAACTCATTGATGGATTTGTGGTTCACACCCATTGCCCGTGCGACAGCTCTGCGACTTTCACCAGCTTCAATATGACCTCTGGCTCTTGCCCTGTCCATTTTGGATAGCCTTGGCATGGTGATGTTCACAGTTTGACCAGTGATGGCGAATCCATAACTGAGAGAAAAATGCCTTTATACCCATGATGGCACAGTTTCTCGCCACATTACACAGGTATGGTGAGAAAAATCAATGGTCAGGAGGGCCCTAACAGGGACAGGAAAGACCACACGTGATCCTTTCTGCGAAGTGCACTTTTTGACTTTGTGTCACATTCAGCCCATGTGCAGTCAAGCATGGGCTCCAACTCTGCTTATCTTCACTTGTGATGTAATCAAAGGATTATGCTACACATACATGTGCGTATCTTTAAATTACCTAGAAAAGTATGGGTACACCATTAAATTATTTAAGCGGAGGGTTAGTAATTTTGCCTAGTTTATATTACGAACATAATGAAATCATGTATACAGTATAGGCAGGCATTCCCTGTGAATACACAGTGTATGTGTCCATGTGAATGTAAATTGAAAGGTTTAAAAATATGTCTTTCTTTGCAATTTATTGTACATAAAACATGCATACCTATATGAGAGACTGGGGGATCCAGTCCAATCCTGGGATCAAAAGCCATTCTTTGGTACTTGATCATGGAAATCACTGATTATTGATTTTATCTCCTCATCAGCACAGATATATGCAACTGATAACGATGAAGAAAAATAATAGTTATATTAATACAATAGATATGTACACAGTGAAAATTTTTTTATTCATTAACACATGCCATGTATTTAGTTAATTGCAATGGGAAGCATTTAAAATTTCCTAAAAATGCACATTTAATAGCACTTGATTTTTTAATTCAAAGTTTTACATAGCTACAGGGCATAAAGTAAAGGGAACAATTACCAGTGGCACAAATGTTGTCAAATAATTCCGGTGTGCACTGATGTCAGGTGAAGGTATAAATGTGAACAGAATCCGGAGTGGGAAAAGCTCAGGAAAATATTCACTAGTTGCAGGGTTTACAATACTCACTCTGTGTGTGTATATTAACTATGACCTTGATCAATTTATATCCTTTCGTTTAGAGTGCATAGGCATCAAGAGCAACAAAATTTCAACTCTGTACTCGAGCACTAACAAATGCTAAAAATCCATTCCTGGCCAGGCCATTCAAAATCAACCACTAGTGATCAATGGGCGGGTCAATAAACTTTGACCTTAGATTTAACAACTCAAATTTAATTTTATTAAAACAGATGTTGCATATTTTCCTTTCACCTAAATACAGCCATTGATGTATATATATTTTGATAAAACATAGCAATAAAAGCAAAAATATAGGCGATTTGTGTTTTTTTTGTGTCACGTGAGTCTCATTGGTAACAGCTGGTTACTGTTTCCAAATTTTTGTTATATTATCAAGAACACAATGTGGAAAATCTCTAAGCTTTTTTACACAAGCTATCTTTATTTGCTTCATAACACTGTAATTTTTTCGAGTTAGCCAGTACAAAGAATTGACTTGTTGGTGTACTCTTATTGGTGGACCATTATCAGAACAACTATTTGTACTTCATCGTCTCCATTAGATGGGCCTGCTGGAGATATAGAAGGCCTAACTCTGGAGGGTCCACATTGTGGACTCGAGCATCTCACACCAGTGCGTTTTCGGTTGAATGCTGTTTCATCATCACCACCATTATCATCATCTGGGTCCTACACTTGTTTACCAGAAGAAAGTGATTCAAGTGAATCTACATTATGGGAAAAACTACCTGAAGTGTCCCATCTGACCTCTGCCAGATGCCTCAGGAGTAGATTTCAAATCAAGAGGCTTCCTTGTCGTTGAATCAAGTATCACAAAGCTAATTTTGTGCAGTGTCCCAATTTACTCTGCTCTATTTATGTAAGGACAAGAGATCAGTTATTGATCAATTTTCTTGGTGTCCATGACAATCTTAGTCAGCCACTCAAAATTTAGCCGACATTTACCCTCTATTTCTGCAATAATGGCATCGTTGTCATTGCGAAATGGACAAGCTGTGCACTTAACCAAGTGTCTTTAAATCTCCCCCCCCCTTTGGGAATAAAGAAACAATATCTGTATGGAAGACACAATCTAGCCATAGTGACTAGGTCACTACAAAGACAGAAAATGTAGCATGCAAGTATGTAATCACTAATTTGAAGTACTCATAAACTACTTACCACACAGAACCTGAAAAATGAGATTAGAATATATCACAAATATATACATACATGCATATAGATAGATAGATAGATAGATAGATAGATAGATAGATAGATAGATGAACTTGATTCAATTTATATCACATTTGCTTAAGAGTGCATAGGCATAAAGAGCAAAAGAAATTCAACTCTGTACTCTAACACTAAGAAATGCTAAAAATTCCTTCCTGGCCAGGCCATTCAAAATCAATGACTAGTGATCAGTGGGCAGGCCAATGAACTTTGACCTTAGATTAATTGACTCAAATTTAATTTTATTAAAACATTGTTGTATATTTTTCCTTTGACCTAAATAAAGCCATCGATATATAAATTTTGATAAAAAATAGCAATAAAAGCAAAAATAATAGCCAGTTTGTTTTGTTACAGGACTCCGCTTGGTAACAGCTGCTTACTGTTTAAAATTTTTCCCTATATTATCAAGAACACAATGTGGAAAATCTCTAAGCTTTTTACACAAGCTATCTTTATATGCTTCATTACACTGTGATTTTTTCCAGTTAGCTGGCACAACATATTGATTTGTGGGTGTACTCTTATTGGTGGACCATTATCAGAACCATTATTTGTACATCATTGTGTTCATTAGATGGGCCTTCTGGAGATATAGAAGGCCTAGCTCTAGCAGGTCCACATTGTGGACTCTAGCATCTCACACCAGTGTAGTTTTTGGTTGAATGCTGTTTCATCATCACCACCATTATCATCGTCTGGGTCATACACTTGTTTACCAGGAGAAAGTGATTCAAGTGAATCTGCATTATGGGAAGAACCACCTGAAGTGTCCCAATTGACCTCTGCCAGATGCCTCAGGAGTAGATTTCAAGACAAGAGGCTTCTTGTTGTTGAATCAAGTATCATAAAGCTGATTTTGTGCAGTGTCCCAATTTACTGTGCTCTATTTATGTAAGGACAAGAGATCAGTTATCCATCAATTTTCTTGGTGTCCAGGACGATCTTGGTCAGCCACTCAAAATTTAGCTGAGGTTTACCCTCTATTTCTGCCGTAACGGCCTCATTGTCATTGCGAAATGGACAAGCTTTGCACTTAACCAAGTGTCTTTTGATATCTGCATGGAAGACACAATCTAGCTGTGGTTCTTATTGAACGACGAAGTTGACCACATTCTATTAATTGTTTGATCATTCATCATGGAATCAAACTTGGAGAAATAATGGAGACAGAAGAAAACATATCATCTATAGTTCAATGAGTTGAAGCTTTAGTCATTCCAAGTAAAAGAAACTTGATACAAGTATTTTGGTCACATTTCACCACTGAGAGTATGCACGACGCTGACAATGATGGTTTTGTCGATTATGTGGTCAATCCAACAACATACAACATTTACGCGGAACTGACAAAGTTGTTTCGATAAAATAAATCACTTTCTTACAAATGAACACAAATCAAATTGATAAATTCACAATACAGCAATGACAATTCAAAGTACTTAAAAATGGTGGTTGCTCCAAATGAACCAGTATATAACAAAGGTAACTTTCTGGGCGGCAACACAGCACTCTTCCAAATATAAAAATACGTCTTCACAGCTTCATAATGAGCTTCAACTGCTAGTTAATGCGCCAAAAACTTTCTTTGTTTCAGTCGTTGCACACGACCCCACTGTCGCTTGCCAAATTTGGCATATTTATCAATAAGCTCCCTTTACATTTAAGCAGAGAAATTATAAAAGTTACTAATCACAGCAAAGATTAGTTTGTCGATAGAAACAAACTAACACTAGCTATAATGACTTTGTCACTACAAACACAGAAAATGTAGCATGTAAGTATGTAATCACTAATTTCAAGTACTCACAAACTACTGACCACACAGAACCTGAAAAATGAGATTTAAATATACTATAAATATATACATACATAGATATACATAGATAGATAGAAAGTATGAACTTGATTCAATTTATATCACATTTGGTTTAGAGTGCATAGGCATAAACAGCAACAAAATTTCAACTGCACTCTAACACTAACAAATGTTAAAAATCCCTTCCTGGCCATGCTATTCAAAATCAACCACTAGTGATTAATGGGCTGACCAGTGAACTTTGACCTTAGATGAAACGAACGACTCAAATTTAATTTTCTTGCAACTAATGTTGCATATTTTCCCTTTGACCTAAATTAAGCAATCGGTATATAAATGTTGACCAAAAATAGCAATAAAAGCAAAAATATAGGCGATTTATTGTGTTACATGACTCCTCTTGGTAATGGCTGTGTACTGTTTTCAATTTTTTGTTATATTATCAAGAACTCAATGTAAAAAATGTCTTAAGTTTTTCACACAAGATATCTTTGTATGTTTCATTACACTGTGATTTATTTGAATTAGCCGGCGCAATGTAATTGATTTCAGAGTGTACTCTTACCTGTGGACCATTATCAGAACCATTATTTGTACATTACCTTGTCATTTTGATGGGCCTTCTGGAGATCGGGAAGTCCTAAATCTAGAGGGTCCACATTGTGCACTGTAGCATCTCACACCAATGAGTTTTTTGTGAGGCGATGTGCCCTCATCATTGTGTTCTTTGGATGTGCTTTCTGGAGATCTAGAAGGCCTTACTCTAGAGGGTCCGTATTGTGGACTGTAGTGTCTCACAGTAGTGCGTTTTTTGAAGACGATGTGTCATCATCATTGTGTTCTTTAGATGGGCCTTCTGAAAGTAATCTAGAAGGCCTTGCTCTAGAGGGTCGGTATTGTGGACTGTAGTATCTCACAGCAGTGTGGGGTTTTTTGTGGTGAGAAGATGTTTTATCATCTCCACCAGCATCATCATCTCAGTCAAACACTTCCTCACAATGAGAAAGTGACTCAACGAAATCTGCATTATGGGAAGAACCACCTGATGTAGACATTTGAGCACATGCAGATGCCTCAGGAGTTGATTCCTGGACAAGAGGTGTCCTGGTTGTTGATTCAAGTATCAGAAAGCCAATTTTCTTCAGTGTCCCAATTTAATGTGCTCTATTTGTGTAAAGACAAGAGATCAGTGATTCATCAATTTTGTTGGTTTCAATGACTCTTTGTCAGCCACTCAAATTTATCTGACGTGTGCTCTCTATTTCTGCAATAAAGGCATCATTGTCATTCTGAAATGGACAAGCTTTGCACTTAACCAAGTGTCTTGTGATCTGCCCCTCTTTTGGAATAAAGAAATAATATCTGCATTAAAGACACAATCTAGCCATAAAGACTATGTCACTACAAACACAGAAAATGTAGCAAGCAAAATATGTGATCACTTATTTCAAGTACTCTCCAACTACTTACCACACAGAAGCTGAAATAATGAGATAGATAGATAGATAAATATAAAGATAAGAGTGCATAGGATAGATAGATAGATAGATAGATAGATAGATAGATAGATAGATAGATAGATAGATAGATAGATAGAGTGCATAGGCATAAAGAGCAACAAAATTTCAACTCTCTTCTTAAGCACAAACAAATGCCAAAAATCCCTTTCTGGCCAGGCCATTCAAAATGATTCACTATTGATCAATGGGCTGCTGAATGAACTGTGACCTTTAATTAAAGGAATCAAATTTAATTTTATTAAAGCAAATGTTGTATATTTTTCCTGTGACCTAAATAAAGCCATTGATATATAAATTTTGATAAAAAATAGCAATAACAGCAAAAATAGGCGATTTGTTGTGTTTATTTTGTTCCGTGACATTTCTTGGTAACAGCTGCTTACTGTTGCCAATTTTTCATTGTATTATCAAGAACACAATGTGGAAAATCTCTTAGGTTTTTACACAAGCTATGTTTATATGCTTGATTACACTGTAATTTTTTTGAGTTAGCCGGTACAAAGAATTGACTTGTTGGTGTACTCTTATTGGTGGACCATTATCAGAACAACTATTTGTACTTCATCGTCTCCATTAGATGGGCCTGCTGGAGATATAGAAGGCCTAACTCTGGAGGGGCCACATTGTGGACTCGAGCATTTCACACCAGTGCGTTTTCGGTTGAATGCTGTTTCATCATCACCACCATTATCATCATCTGGGTCATACACTTGTTTACCAGAAGAAAGTGATTCAAGTGAATCTACATTATGGGAAAAACTACCTGAAGTGTCCCATCTGACCTCTGCCAGATGCCTCAGGAGTAGATTTCAAATCAAGAGGCTTCCTTGTCGTTGAATCAAGTATCACAAAGCTAATTTTGTGCAGTGTCCCAATTTACTCTGCTCTATTTATGTAAGGACAAGAGATCAGTTATTGATCAATTTTCTTGGTGTCCATGACAATCTTAGTCAGCCACTCAAAATTTAGCCGACATTTACCCTCTATTTCTGCAATAATGGCATCGTTGTCATTGCGAAATGGACAAGCTGTGCACTTAACCAAGTGTCTTTAAATCTCCCCCCCCCCCTTTGGGAATAAAGAAACAATATCTGTATGGAAGACACAATCTAGCCATAGTGACTAGGTCACTACAAAGACAGAAAATGTAGCATGCAAGTATGTAATCACTAATTTGAAGTACTCATAAACTACTTACCACACAGAACCTGAAAAATGAGATTAGAATATATCACAAATATATACATACATGCATATAGATAGATAGATAGATAGATAGATAGATAGATAGATAGATAGATGAACTTGATTCAATTTATATCACATTTGCTTAAGAGTGCATAGGCATAAAGAGCAAAAGAAATTCAACTCTGTACTCTAACACTAAGAAATGCTAAAAATTCCTTCCTGGCCAGGCCATTCAAAATCAATGACTAGTGATCAGTGGGCAGGCCAATGAACTTTGACCTTAGATTAATTGACTCAAATTTAATTTTATTAAAACATTGTTGTATATTTTTCCTTTGACCTAAATAAAGCCATCGATATATAAATTTTGATAAAAAATAGCAATAAAAGCAAAAATAATAGCCAGTTTGTTTTGTTACAGGACTCCGCTTGGTAACAGCTGCTTACTGTTTAAAATTTTTCCCTATATTATCAAGAACACAATGTGGAAAATCTCTAAGCTTTTTACACAAGCTATCTTTATATGCTTCATTACACTGTGATTTTTTCCAGTTAGCTGGCACAACATATTGATTTGTGGGTGTACTCTTATTGGTGGACCATTATCAGAACCATTATTTGTACATCATTGTGTTCATTAGATGGGCCTTCTGGAGATATAGAAGGCCTAGCTCTAGCAGGTCCACATTGTGGACTCTAGCATCTCACACCAGTGTAGTTTTTGGTTGAATGCTGTTTCATCATCACCACCATTATCATCGTCTGGGTCATACACTTGTTTACCAGGAGAAAGTGATTCAAGTGAATCTGCATTATGGGAAGAACCACCTGAAGTGTCCCAATTGACCTCTGCCAGATGCCTCAGGAGTAGATTTCAAGACAAGAGGCTTCTTGTTGTTGAATCAAGTATCATAAAGCTGATTTTGTGCAGTGTCCCAATTTACTGTGCTCTATTTATGTAAGGACAAGAGATCAGTTATCCATCAATTTTCTTGGTGTCCAGGACGATCTTGGTCAGCCACTCAAAATTTAGCTGAGGTTTACCCTCTATTTCTGCCGTAACGGCCTCATTGTCATTGCGAAATGGACAAGCTTTGCACTTAACCAAGTGTCTTTTGATATCTGCATGGAAGACACAATCTAGCTGTGGTTCTTATTGAACGACGAAGTTGACCACATTCTATTAATTGTTTGATCATTCATCATGGAATCAAACTTGGAGAAATAATGGAGACAGAAGAAAACATATCATCTATAGTTCAATGAGTTGAAGCTTTAGTCATTCCAAGTAAAAGAAACTTGATACAAGTATTTTGGTCACATTTCACCACTGAGAGTATGCACGACGCTGACAATGATGGTTTTGTCGATTATGTGGTCAATCCAACAACATACAACATTTACGCGGAACTGACAAAGTTGTTTCGATACAATAAATCACTTTCTTACAAATGAACACAAATCAAATTGATAAATTCACAATACAGCAATGATAATTCAAAGTACTTAAAAATGGTGGTTGCTCCAAATGAACCAGTATATAACAAAGGTAACTTTCTGGGCGGCAACACAGCACTCTTCCAAATATAAAAATACGTCTTCACAGCTTCATAATGAGCTTCAACTGCTAGTTAATGCGCCAAAAACTTTCTTTGTTTCAGTCGTTGCACACGACCCCACTGTCGCTTGCCAAATTTGGCATATTTATCAATAAGCTCCCTTTACATTTAAGCAGAGAAATTATAAAAGTTACTAATCACACCAAAGATTAGTTTGTCGATAGAAACAAACTAACACTAGCTATAATGACTTTGTCACTACAAACACAGAAAATGTAGCATGTAAGTATGTAATCACTAATTTCAAGTACTCACAAACTACTGACCACACAGAACCTGAAAAATGAGATTTAAATATACTATAAATATATACATACATAGATATACATAGATAGATAGAAAGTATGAACTTGATTCAATTTATATCACATTTGGTTTAGAGTGCATAGGCATAAACAGCAACAAAATTTCAACTGCACTCTAACACTAACAAATGTTAAAAATCCCTTCCTGGCCATGCTATTCAAAATCAACCACTAGTGATTAATGGGCTGACCAGTGAACTTTGACAGATGAAACGAACGACTCAAATTTAATTTTCTTGCAACTAATGTTGCATATTTTCCCTTTGACCTAAAAAATTAAGCCATCGGTATATAAATGTTGACCAAAAATAGCAATAAAAGCAAAAATATAGGCGATTTATTGTGTTACATGACTCCTCTTGGTAATGGCTGTGTACTGTTTTCAATTTTTTGTTATATTATCAAGAACTCAATGTAAAAAATGTCTTAAGTTTTTCACACAAGATATCTTTGTATGTTTCATTACACTGTGATTTATTTGAATTAGCCGGCGCAATGTAATTGATTTCAGAGTGTACTCTTACCTGTGGACCATTATCAGAACCATTATTTGTACATTACCTTGTCATTTTGATGGGCCTTCTGGAGATCGGGAAGTCTTCTAAATCTAGAGGGTCCACATTGTGCACTGTAGCATCTCACACCAATGAGTTTTTTGTGAGGCGATGTGCCCTCATCATTGTGTTCTTTGGATGTGCTTTCTGGAGATCTAGAAGGCCTTACTCTAGAGGGTCCGTATTGTGGACTGTAGTGTCTCACAGTAGTGCGTTTTTTGAAGACGATGTGTCATCATCATTGTGTTCTTTAGATGGGCCTTCTGAAAGTAATCTAGAAGGCCTTGCTCTAGAGGGTCGGTATTGTGGACTGTAGTATCTCACAGCAGTGTGGGGTTTTTTGTGGTGAGAAGATGTTTTATCATCTCCACCAGCATCATCATCTCAGTCAAACACTTCCTCACAATGAGAAAGTGACTCAACGAAATCTGCATTATGGGAAGAACCACCTGATGTAGACATTTGAGCACATGCAGATGCCTCAGGAGTTGATTCCTGGACAAGAGGTGTCCTGGTTGTTGATTCAAGTATCAGAAAGCCAATTTTCTTCAGTGTCCCAATTTAATGTGCTCTATTTGTGTAAAGACAAGAGATCAGTGATTCATCAATTTTGTTGGTTTCAATGACTCTTTGTCAGCCACTCAAATTTATCTGACGTGTGCTCTCTATTTCTGCAATAAAGGCATCATTGTCATTCTGAAATGGACAAGCTTTGCACTTAACCAAGTGTCTTGTGATCTGCCCCTCTTTTGGAATAAAGAAATAATATCTGCATTAAAGACACAATCTAGCCATAAAGACTGTCACTACAAACACAGAAAATGTAGCAAGCAAAATATGTGATCACTTATTTCAAGTACTCTCCAACTACTTACCACACAGAAGCTGAAATAATGAGATAGATGGATAGATAAATATAAAGATTAGAGTGCATAGGATAGATAGATAGATAGATAGATAGATAGATAGATAGATAGATAGATAGATTGATAGATAGAGTGCATAGGCATAAAGAGCAACAAAATTTCAACTTTCTTCTTAAGCACAAACAAATGCCAAAAATCCCTTTCTGGCCAGGCCATTCAAAATGATTCACTATTGATCAATGGGCTGCTGAATGAACTGTGACCTTTAATTAAAGGAATCAAATTTAATTTTATTAAAGCAAATGTTGTATATTTTTCCTGTGACCTAAATAAAGCCATTGATATATAAATTTTGATAAAAAATAGCAATAACAGCAAAAATAGGTGATTTGTTGTGTTTATTTTGTTCCGTGACATTTCTTGGTAACAGCTGCTTACTGTTGCCAATTTTTCATTGTATTATCAAGAACACAATGTGGAAAATCTCTTAGGTTTTTACACAAGCTATGTTTATATGCTTGATTACACTGTAATTTTTTCGAGTTAGCCGGTACAAAGAATTGACTTGTTGGTGTACTCTTATTGGTGGACCATTATCAGAACAACTATTTGTGCTTCATCGTCTCCATTAGATGGGCCTGCTGGAGATATAGAAGGCCTAACTCTGGAGGGTCCACATTGTGGACTCGAGCATCTCACACCAGTGCGTTTTCGGTTGAATGCTGTTTCATCATCACCACCATTATCATCATCTGGGTCCTACACTTGTTTACCAGAAGAAAGTGATTCAAGTGAATCTACATTATGGGAAAAACTACCTGAAGTGTCCCATCTGACCTCTGCCAGATGCCTCAGGAGTAGATTTCAAATCAAGAGGCTTCCTTGTCGTTGAATCAAGTATCACAAAGCTAATTTTGTGCAGTGTCCCAATTTACTGTGCTCTATTTATGTAAGGACAAGAGATCAGTTATTGATCAATTTTCTTGGTGTCCATGACAATCTTAGTCAGCCACTCAAAATTTAGCCGACATTTACCCTCTATTTCTGCAATAATGGCATCGTTGTCATTGCGAAATGGACAAGCTGTGCACTTAACCAAGTGTCTTTAAATCTCCCCCCCCCCTTTGGGAATAAAGAAACAATATCTGTATGGAAGACACAATCTAGCCATAGTGACTAGGTCACTACAAAGACAGAAAATGTAGCATGCAAGTATGTAATCACTAATTTGAAGTACTCATAAACTACTTACCACACAGAACCTGAAAAATGAGATTAGAATATATCACAAATATATACATACATGCATATAGATAGATAGATAGATAGATAGATAATAAGATGAACTTGATTCAATTTATATCACATTTGCTTAAGAGTGCATAGGCATAAAGAGCAAAAGAAATTCAACTCTGTACTCTAACACTAACAAATGCTAAAAATTCCTTCCTGGCCAGGCCATTCAAAATCAATGACTAGTGATCAGTGGGCAGGCCAATGAACTTTGACCTTAGATTAATTGACTCAAATTTAATTTTATAAAAACATTGTTGTATATTTTTCCTTTGACCTAAATAAAGCCATCGATATATAAATTTTGATAAAAAATAGCAATAAAAGCAAAAATAATAGCCAGTTTGTTTTGTTACAGGACTCCGCTTGGTAACAGCTGCTTACTGTTTAAAATTTTTCCCTATATTATCAAGAACACAATGTGGAAAATCTCTAAGCTTTTTACACAAGCTATCTTTAGATGCTTCATTACACTGTGATTTTTTCCAGTTAGCTGGCACAACATATTGATTTGTGGGTGTACTCTTATTGGTGGACCATTATCAGAACCATTATTTGTACATCATTGTGTTCATTAGATGGGCCTTCTGGAGATATAGAAGGCCTAGCTCTAGCAGGTCCACATTGTGGACTCTAGCATCTCACACCAGTGTAGTTTTTGGTTGAATGCTGTTTCATCATCACCACCATTATCATCATCTGGGTCATACACTTGTTTACCAGGAGATAGTGATTCAAGTGAATCTGCATTATGGGAAGAACCACCTGAAGTGTCCCAATTGACCTCTGCCAGATGCCTCAGGAGTAGATTTCAAGACAAGAGGCTTCTTGTTGTTGAATCAAGTATCATAAAGCTAATTTTGTGCAGTGTCCCAATTTACTGTGCTCTATTTATGTAAGGACAAGAGATCAGTTATCCATCAATTTTCTTGGTGTCCAGGACGATCTTGGTCAGCCACTCAAAATTTAGCTGAGGTTTACCCTCTATTTCTGCCGTAACGGCCTCATTTTCATTGCGAAATGGACAAGCTTTGCACTTAACCAAGTGTCTTTTGATATCTGCATGGAAGACACAATCTAGCTGTGGTTCTTATTGAACGACGAAGTTGACCACATTCTATTAATTGTTTGATCATTCATCATGGAATCAAACTTGGAGAAATAATGGAGACAGAAGAAAACATATCATCTATAGTTCAATGAGTTGAAGCTTTAGTCATTCCAAGTAAAAGAAACTTGATACAAGTATTTTGGTCACATTTCACCACTGAGAGTATGCACGACGCTGACAATGATGGTTTTGTCGATTATGTGGTCAATCCAACAACATACAACATTTACGCGGAACTGACAAAGTTGTTTCGATACAATAAATCACTTTCTTACAAATGAACACAAATCAAATTGATAAATTCACAATACAGCAATGATAATTCAAAGTACTTAAAAATGGTGGTTGCTCCAAATGAACCAGTATATAACAAAGGTAACTTTCTGGGCGGCAACACAGCACTCTTCCAAATATAAAAATACGTCTTCACAGCTTCATAATGAGCTTCAACTGCTAGTTAATGCGCCAAAAACTTTCTTTGTTTCAGTCGTTGCACACGACCCCACTGTCGCTTGCCAAATTTGGCATATTTATCAATAAGCTCCCTTTACATTTAAGCAGAGAAATTATAAAAGTTACTAATCACACCAAAGATTAGTTTGTTGATAGAAACAAACTAACACTAGCCATAATGACTTTGTCACTACAAACACAGAAAATGTAGCATGTAAGTATGTAATCACTAATTTCAAGTACTCACAAACTACTGACCACACAGAACCTGAAAAATGAGATTTAAATATATTATAAATATATACATACATAGATATACATAGATAGATAGAAAGTATGAACTTGATTCAATTTATATCACATTTGGTTTAGAGTGCATGGGCATAAACAGCAACAAAATTTCAACTGCACTCTAACACTAACAAATGTTAAAAATCCCTTCCTGGCCATGCTATTCAAAATCAACCACTAGTGATTAATGGGCTGACCAGTGAACTTTGACCTTAAATTAAACGAACGGCTCAAATTTAATTTTCTTGCAACTAATATTGCATATTTTCCCTTTGACCTAAATTAAGCCATTGGTATATAAATGTTGACCAAAAATAGCAATAAAAGCAAAAATATAGGCGATTTATTGTGTTACATGACTCCTCTTGGTAATGGCTGTGTACTGTGTTCAATTTTTTGTTATATTATCAAGAACTCAATGTAAAAAATGTCTTAAGTTTTTCACACAAGATATCTTTGTATGTTTCATTACACTGTGATTTATTTGAATTAGCCGGCGCAATGTAATTGATTTCAGAGTGTACTCTTACCTGTGGACCATTATCAGAACCATTATTTGTACATTACCTTGTCATTTTGATGGGCCTTCTGGAGATCTGGAAGTCCTAAATCTAGAGGGTCCACATTGTGCACTGTAGCATCTCACACCAATGAGTTTTTTGTGAGGCGATGTGCCCTCATCATTGTGTTCTTTGGATGTGCTTTCTGGAGATCTAGAAGGCCTTACTCTAGAGGGTCCGTATTGTGGACTGTAGTGTCTCACAGTAGTGCATTTTTTGAAGATGATGTGTCATCATCATTGTGTTCCTTAGATGGGCCTTCTGAAAGTAATCTAGAAGGCCTTGCTCTAGAGGGTCCGTATTGTGGACTGTAGTATCTCACAGCAGTGTGGGGTTTTTTGTGGTGAGAAGATGTTTTATCATCTCCACCAGCATCATCATCTCAGTCAAACACTTCCTCACAATGAGAAAGTGACTCAACGAAATCTGCATTATGGGAAGAACCACCTGATGTAGACATTTGAGCACATGCAGATGCCTCAGGAGTTGATTCCTGGACAAGAGGTGTCCTGGTTGTTGATTAAAGTATCAGAAAGCCAATTTTCTTCAGTGTCCCAATTTAATGTGCTCTATTTGTGTAAAGACAAGAGATCAGTGATTCATCAATTTTGTTGGTTTCAATGACTCTTTGTCAGCCACTCAAATTTATCTGACGTGTGCTCTCTATTTCTGCAATAAAGGCATCATTGTCATTCTGAAATGGACAAGCTTTGCACTTAACCAAGTGTCTTGTGATCTGCCCCTCTTTTGGAATAAAGAAATAATATCTGCATGAAAGACACAATCTAGCCATAAAGACTATGTCACTACAAACACAGAAAATGTAGCAAGCAAAATATGTGATCACTTATTTCAAGTACTCTCCAACTACTTACCACAGAGAAGCTAAAATAATGAGATAGATAGATAGATAAATATATAGATTAGAGTGCATAGGATAGATAGATAGATAGATAGATAGATAGATAGATAGATAGATAGAGTGCATAGGCATAAAGAGCAACAAAATTTCAACTCTCTTCTTAAGCACAAACAAATGCCAAAGATCCCTTTCTGGCCAGGCCATTCAAAATGATTCACTATTGATCAATGGGCTGGTGAATGAACTTTGACCTTTAATTAAATGAATCAAATTTAATTTTATTAAAGCAAATGTTGTATATTTTTCCTGTGACCTAAATAAAGCCATTGATATATAAATTTTGATAAAAAATAGCAATAACAGCAAAAATATAGGCGATTTGTTGTGTTTATTTTGTTCCGTGACATTTCTTGGTAACAGCTGCTTACTGTTGCCAATTTTTCATTGTATTATCAAGAACACAATGTGGAAAATCTCTTAGGTTTTTACACAAGCTATGTTTATATGCTTCATTACACTGTAATTTTTTCGAGTTAGCCGGTACAAAGAATTGACTTGTTGGTGTACTCTTATTGGTGGACCATTATCAGAACAACTATTTGTACTTCATCGTCTCCATTAGATGGGCCTGCTGGAGATATAGAAGGCCTAACTCTGGAGGGTCCACATTGTGGACTCGAGCATCTCACACCAGTGTGTTTTCGGTTGAATGCTGTTTCATCATCACCACCATTATCATCATCTGGGTCATACACTTGTTTACCAGGAGAAAGTGATTCAAGTGAATCTACATTATGGGAAAAACTACCTGAAGTGTCCCATCTGACCTCTGCCAGATGCCTCAGGAGTAGATTTCAAATCAAGAGGCTTCCTTGTCGTTGAATCAAGTATCACAAAGCTAATTTTGTGCAGTGTCCCAATTTACTGTGCTCTATTTATGTAAGGACAAGAGATCAGTTATTGATCAATTTTCTTGGTGTCCATGACAATCTTAGTCAGCCACTCAAAATTTAGCCCATATTTACCCTCTATTTCTGCAATAATGGCATCGTTGTCATTGCGAAATGGACAAGGTGTGCACTTAACCAAGTGTCTTTAAATCTCCCCCCCCCCCCCCGCCTTTGGGAATAAAGAAACAATATCTGCATGGAAGACACAATCTAGCCATAGTGACTAGGTCACTACAAAGACCGAAAATGTAGCATGCAAGTATGTAATCACTAATTTGAAGTACTCATAAACTACTTACCACGCAGAACCTGAAAAATGAGATTAGAATATATCACAAATATATACATACATGCAAATAGATAGATAGATAGATTGATAGATGAACTTGATTCAATTTATATCACATTTGGTTAAGAGTGCATAGGCATAAAGAGCAAAAGAAATTCAACTTTGTACTCTAACACTAACAAATGCTAAAGATTCCTTCCTGGCCAGGCCATTCAAAATCAACGACTAGTGATCAGTGGGCAGGCGAATGAACTTTGACCTTAGATTAATCGACTCAAATTTAGTTTTATTAAAACATTGTTGTATATTTTTCCTTTGACCTAAATAAAGCCATCGATATATAAATTTTGATAAAAAATAGCAATAAAAGCAAAAATAATAGCCAGTTTGTTTTGTTACAGGACTCCGCTTGGTAACAGCTGCTTACTGTTTAAAATTTTTCCCTATATTATCAAGAACACAATGTGGAAAATCTCTCAGCTTTTTACACAAGCTATCTTTATATGCTTCATTACACTGTGATTTTTTCCAGTTAGCTGGCACAACATATTGATTTGTGGGTGTACTCTTATTGGTGGACCATTATCAGAACCATTATTTGTACATCGTTGTGTTCATTAGATGGGCCTTCTGGAGATATAGAAGGCCTAGCTCTAGCAGGTCCACATTGTGGACTCTAGCATCTCACACCAGTGTAGTTTTTTGGTTGAACGCTGTTTCATCATCACCACCATTATCATCATCTGGGTCATACACTTGTTCACAAGGAGATAGTGATTCAAGTGAATCTGCATTATGGGAAGAACCACCTGAAGTGTCCCAATTGACCTCTGCCAGATGCCTCAGGAGTAGATTTCAAGACCAGAGGCTTCTTGTTGTTGAATCAGGTATCATAAAGCTAATTTTGTGCAGTGTCCCAATTTACTGTGCTCTATTTATGTAAGGACAAGAGATCAGTTATCCATCAATTTTCTTGGTGTCCAGGACGAACTTGGTCAGCCACTCAAAATTTAGCTGAGGTTTACCCTCTATTTCTGCCATAACGGCCTCATTGTCATTGCGAAATGGACAAGCTTTGCACTTAACCAAGTGTCTTTTGATATCTGCATGGAAGACACAATCTAGCTGTGGTTCTTATTTAACGAGGAAGTTGACCACATTCTATTAATTGTTTGATCATTCATCATGGAATCAAACTTGGAGAAATAATGGAGACAGAAGAAAACATATCATCTATAGTTCAATGAGTTGAAGGTTTAATCATTCCAAGTAAAAGAAACTTGATACAAGTATTTTGGTCACATTTCACCACTGAGAGTATGCACGACGCTGACAATGATGGTTTTGTCGATTATGTGGTCAATCCAACAACATACAACGTTTACGCGGAACTGACAAAGTTGTTTCGATACAATAAATCACTTTCTTACAAATGAACACAAATCAAATTGATAAATTCACAATACAGCAATGATAATTCAAAGTACTTAAAAATGGTGCTTGCTCCAAATGAACCAGTATATAACAAAGGTAACTTTCTGGGCGGCAACACAGCACTCTTCCAAATATAAAATACATCTTCATAATGAGCTTCAACTGCTAGTTAACGCGCCAAAAACTTTCTTTGTTTCAGTCCTTGCACACGACCCCACTGTCGCTTGCCAAATTTGGCATATTTATCAATAAGCTCCCTTTACATTTAAACAGAGAAATTATAAAAGTTACTAATCACACCAAAGATTAGTTTGTTGATAGAAACAAACTAACACTAGCCATAATGACTTTGTCACTACAAACACAGAAAATGTAGCATGTAAGTATGTAATCACTAATTTCAAGTACTCACAAACTACTGACCACACAGAACCTGAAAAATGAGGTTTAAATTTACTATAAATATATACATACATAGATATACATAGATAGATAGAAAGTATGAACTTGATTCAATTTATATCACATTTGGTTTAGAGTGCATAGGCATAAACAGCAACAAAATTTCAACTGCACTCTAACACTAACAAATGTTAAAAATCCCTTCCTGGCCATGCTATTCAAAATCAACCACTAGTGATTAATGGGCTGACCAGTGAACTTTGACCTTAGATGAAACGAACGGCTCAAATTTAATTTTCTTGCAACTAATGTTGCATATTTTCCCTTTGACCTAAATTAAGCCATCGGTATATAAATGTTGACCAAAAATAGCAATAAAAGCAAAAATATAGGCGATTTATTGTGTTACATGGCTCCTCTTGGTAAGGGCTGTGTACTGTTTTCATTTTTTTGTTATATTATCAAGAACTCAGTGTAAAAAATGTCTTAAGTTTTTCACACAAGATATCTTTGTATGTTTCATTACACTGTGATTTATTTGAATTAGCTGGCGCAATGTAATTGATTTCAGAGTGTACTCTTATCTGTGGACCATTATCAGAACCATTATTTGTACATTACCTTGTCATTTTGATGGGCCTTCTGGAGATCTGGAAGTCTTAAATCTAGAGGGTCCACATTGTGCACTGTAGCATCTCACACCAATGAGTTTTTTGTGAGGCGATGTGCCCTCATCATTGTGTTCTTTGGATGGGCTTTCTGGAGATCTAGAAGGCCTTACTCTAGAGGGTCCGTATTGTGGACTGTAGTGTCTCACAGTAGTGCGTTTTTTGAAGACGATGTGTCATCATCATTGTGTTCTTTAGATGGGCCTTCTGAAAGTAATCTAGAAGGCCTTGCTCTAGAGGGTCCGTATTGTGGACTGTAGTATTTCACAGCAGTATGGGTTTTTTTGTGGTGAGAAGATGTTTTATCATCTCCACCAGCATCATCATCTTAGTCAAACACTTCCTCACAATGAGAAAGTGACTCAACGAAATCTGCATTATGGGAAGAACCACCTGATGTAGACATTTGAGCACATGCAGATGCCTCAGGAGTTGATTCCTGGACAAGAGGTGTCCTGGTTGTTGATTAAAGTATCAGAAAGCCAATTTTCTTCAGTGTCCCAATTTAATGTGCTCTATTTGTGTAAAGACAAGAGATCAGTGATTCATCAATTTTGTTGGTTTCAATGACTCTTTGTCAGCCACTCAAATTTATCTGACGTGTGCTCTCTATTTCTGCAATAAAGGCATCATTGTCATTCTGAAATGGACAAGCTTTGCACTTAACCAAGTGTCTTGTGATCTGCCCCTCTTTTGGAATAAAGAAATAATATCTGCATGAAAGACACAATCTAGCCATAAAGACTATGTCACTACAAACACAGAAAATGTAGCAAGCAAAATATGTGATCACTTATTTCAAGTACTCTCCAACTACTTACCACAGAGAAGCTGAAATAATGAGATAGATAGATAGATAAATATATAGATTAGAGTGCATAGGATAGGTAGATAGATAGATAGATAGATAGATAGATAGATAGATAGATAGATAGATAGATAGATAGAGTGCATAGGCATAAAGAGCAACAAAATTTCAACTCTCTTCTTAAGCACAAACAAATGCCAAAAATCCCTTTCTGGCCAGGCCATTCAAAATGATTCACTATTGATCAATGGGCTGGTGAATGAACTTTGACCTTTAATTAAATGAATCAAATTTAATTTTATTAAAGCAAATGTTGTATATTTTTCCTGTGACCTAAATAAAGCCATTGATATATAAATTTTGATAAAAAATAGCAATAACAGCAAAAATATAGGCGATTTGTTGTGTTTATTTTGTTCCGTGACATTTCTTGGTAACAGCTGCTTACTGTTGCCAATTTTTCATTGTATTATCAAGAACACAATGTGGAAAATCTCTTAGGTTTTTACACAAGCTATGTTTATATGCTTCATTACACTGTAATTTTTTCGAGTTAGCCGGTACAAAGAATTGACTTGTTGGTGTACTCTTATTGGTGGACCATTATCAGAACAACTATTTGTACTTCATCGTCTCCATTAGATGGGCCTGCTGGAGATATAGAAGGCCTAACTCTGGAGGGTCCACATTGTGGACTCGAGCATCTCACACCAGTGCGTTTTCGGTTGAATGCTGTTTCATCATCACCACCATTATCATCATCTGGGTCATACACTTGTTTACCAGGAGAAAGTGATTCAAGTGAATCTACATTATGGGAAAAACTACCTGAAGTGTCCCATCTGACCTCTGCCAGATGCCTCAGGAGTAGATTTCAAATCAAGAGGCTTCCTTGTCGTTGAATCAAGTATCACAAAGCTAATTTTGTGCAGTGTCCCAATTTACTGTGCTCTATTTATGTAAGGACAAGAGATCAGTTATTGATCAATTTTCTTGGTGTCCATGACAATCTTAGTCAGCCACTCAAAATTTAGCCCACACTTACCCTCTATTTCTGCAATAATGGCATCGTTGTCATTGCGAAATGGACAAGGTGTGCACTTAACCAAGTGTCTTTAAATCTCCCCCCCCCCGCCTTTGGGAATAAAGAAACAATATCTGCAGGGAAGACACAATCTAGCCATAGTGACTAGGTCACTACAAAGACCGAAAATGTAGCATGCAAGTATGTAATCACTAATTTGAAGTACTCATAAACTACTTACCACGCAGAACCTGAAAAATGAGATTAGAATATATCACAAATATATACATACATGCATATAGATAGATAGATAGATTGATAGATGAACTTGATTCAATTTATATCACATTTGGTTAAGAGTGCATAGGCATAAAGAGCAAAAGAAATTCAACTTTGTACTCTAACACTAACAAATGCTAAAGATTCCTTCCTGGCCAGGCCATTCAAAATCAACGACTAGTGATCAGTGGGCAGGCGAATGAACTTTGACCTTAGATTAATCGACTCAAATTTAGTTTTATTAAAACATTGTTGTATATTTTTCCTTTGACCTAAATAAAGCCATCGATATATAAATTTTGATAAAAAATAGCAATAAAAGCAAAAATAATAGCCAGTTTGTTTTGTTACAGGACTCCGCTTGGTAACAGCTGCTTACTGTTTAAAATTTTTCCCTATATTATCAAGAACACAATGTGGAAAATCTCTCAGCTTTTTACACAAGCTATCTTTATATGCTTCATTACACTGTGATTTTTTCCAGTTAGCTGGCACAACATATTGATTTGTGGGTGTACTCTTATTGGTGGACCATTATCAGAACCATTATTTGTACATCGTTGTGTTCATTAGATGGGCCTTCTGGAGATATAGAAGGCCTAGCTCTAGCAGGTCCACATTGTGGACTCTAGCATCTCACACCAGTGTAGTTTTTTGGTTGAACGCTGTTTCATCATCACCACCATTATCATCATCTGGGTCATACACTTGTTCACAAGGAGATAGTGATTCAAGTGAATCTGCATTATGGGAAGAACCACCTGAAGTGTCCCAATTGACCTCTGCCAGATGCCTCAGGAGTAGATTTCAAGACCAGAGGCTTCTTGTTGTTGAATCAGGTATCATAAAGCTAATTTTGTGCAGTGTCCCAATTTACTGTGCTCTATTTATGTAAGGACAAGAGATCAGTTATCCATCAATTTTCTTGGTGTCCAGGACGAACTTGGTCAGCCACTCAAAATTTAGCTGACGTTTACCCTCTATTTCTGCCATAACGGCCTCATTGTCATTGCGAAATGGACAAGCTTTGCACTTAACCAAGTGTCTTTTGATATCTGCATGGAAGACACAATCTAGCTGTGGTTCTTATTTAACGAGGAAGTTGACCACATTCTATTAATTGTTTGATCATTCATCATGGAATCAAACTTGGAGAAATAATGGAGACAGAAGAAAACATATCATCTATAGTTCAATGAGTTGAAGGTTTAATCATTCCAAGTAAAAGAAACTTGATACAAGTATTTTGGTCACATTTCACCACTGAGAGTATGCACGACGCTGACAATGATGGTTTTGTCGATTATGTGGTCAATCCAACAACATACAACGTTTACGCGGAACTGACAAAGTTGTTTCGATACAATAAATCACTTTCTTACAAATGAACACAAATCAAATTGATAAATTCACAATACAGCAATGATAATTCAAAGTACTTAAAAATGGTGCTTGCTCCAAATGAACCAGTATATAACAAAGGTAACTTTCTGGGCGGCAACACAGCACTCTTCCAAATATAAAATACATCTTCATAATGAGCTTCAACTGCTAGTTAACGCGCCAAAAACTTTCTTTGTTTCAGTCCTTGCACACGACCCCACTGTCGCTTGCCAAATTTGGCATATTTATCAATAAGCTCCCTTTACATTTAAACAGAGAAATTATAAAAGTTACTAATCACACCAAAGATTAGTTTGTTGATAGAAACAAACTAACACTAGCCATAATGACTTTGTCACTACAAACACAGAAAATGTAGCATGTAAGTATGTAATCACTAATTTCAAGTACTCACAAACTACTGACCACACAGAACCTGAAAAATGAGGTTTAAATTTACTATAAATATATACATACATAGATATACATAGATAGATAGAAAGTATGAACTTGATTCAATTTATATCACATTTGGTTTAGAGTGCATAGGCATAAACAGCAACAAAATTTCAACTGCACTCTAACACTAACAAATGTTAAAAATCCCTTCCTGGCCATGCTATTCAAAATCAACCACTAGTGATTAATGGGCTGACCAGTGAACTTTGACCTTAGATGAAACGAACGGCTCAAATTTAATTTTCTTGCAACTAATGTTGCATATTTTCCCTTTGACCTAAATTAAGCCATCGGTATATAAATGTTGACCAAAAATAGCAATAAAAGCAAAAATATAGGCGATTTATTGTGTTACATGGCTCCTCTTGGTAAGGGCTGTGTACTGTTTTCATTTTTTTGTTATATTATCAAGAACTCAGTGTAAAAAATGTCTTAAGTTTTTCACACAAGATATCTTTGTATGTTTCATTACACTGTGATTTATTTGAATTAGCTGGCGCAATGTAATTGATTTCAAAGTGTACTCTTATCTGTGGACCATTATCAGAACCATTATTTGTACATTACCTTGTCATTTTGATGGGCCTTCTGGAGATCTGGAAGTCTTAAATCTAGAGGGTCCACATTGTGCACTGTAGCATCTCACACCAATGAGTTTTTTGTGAGGCGATGTGCCCTCATCATTGTGTTCTTTGGATGGGCTTTCTGGAGATCTAGAAGGCCTTACTCTAGAGGGTCCGTATTGTGGACTGTAGTGTCTCACAGTAGTGCGTTTTTTGAAGACGATGTGTCATCATCATTGTGTTCTTTAGATGGGCCTTCCGAAAGTAATCTAGAAGGCCTTGCTCTAGAGGGTCCGTATTGTGGACTGTAGTATTTCACAGCAGTATGGGTTTTTTTGTGGTGAGAAGATGTTTTATCATCTCCACCAGCATCATCATCTTAGTCAAACACTTCCTCACAATGAGAAAGTGACTCAACGAAATCTGCATTATGGGAAGAACCACCTGATGTAGACATTTGAGCACATGCAGATGCCTCAGGAGTTGATTCCTGGACAAGAGGTGTCCTGGTTGTTGATTCAAGTATCAGAAAGCCAATTTTCTTCAGTGTCCCAATTTAATGTGCTCTATTTGTGTAAAGACAAGAGATCAGTGATTCATCAATTTTGTTGGTTTCAATGACTCTTTGTCAGCCACTCAAATTTATCTGACGTGTGCTCTCTATTTCTGCAATAAAGGCATCATTGTCATTCTGAAATGGACAAGCTTTGCACTTAACCAAGTGTCTTGTGATCTGCCCCTCTTTTGGAATAAAGAAATAATATCTGCATGAAAGACACAATCTAGCCATAAAGACTATGTCACTACAAACACAGAAAATGTAGCAAGCAAAATATGTGATCACTTATTTCAAGTACTCTCCAACTACTTACCACAGAGAAGCTGAAATAATGAGATAGATAGATAGATAAATATATAGATTAGAGTGCATAGGATAGGTAGATAGATAGATAGATAGATAGATAGATAGATAGATAGATAGATAGATAGATAGATAGATAGAGTGCATAGGCATAAAGAGCAACAAAATTTCAACTCTCTTCTTAAGCACAAACAAATGCCAAAAATCCCTTTCTGGCCAGGCCATTCAAAATGATTCACTATTGATCAATGGGCTGGTGAATGAACTTTGACCTTTAATTAAATGAATCAAATTTAATTTTATTAAAGCAAATGTTGTATATTTTTCCTGTGACCTAAATAAAGCCATTGATATATAAATTTTGATAAAAAATAGCAATAACAGCAAAAATATAGGCGATTTGTTGTGTTTATTTTGTTCCGTGACATTTCTTGGTAACAGCTGCTTACTGTTGCCAATTTTTCATTGTATTATCAAGAACACAATGTGGAAAATCTCTTAGGTTTTTACACAAGCTATGTTTATATGCTTCATTACACTGTAATTTTTTCGAGTTAGCCGGTACAAAGAATTGACTTGTTGGTGTACTCTTATTGGTGGACCATTATCAGAACAACTATTTGTACTTCATCGTCTCCATTAGATGGGCCTGCTGGAGATATAGAAGGCCTAACTCTGGAGGGTCCACATTGTGGACTCGAGCATCTCACACCAGTGCGTTTTCGGTTGAATGCTGTTTCATCATCACCACCATTATCATCATCTGGGTCATACACTTGTTTACCAGGAGAAAGTGATTCAAGTGAATCTACATTATGGGAAAAACTACCTGAAGTGTCCCATCTGACCTCTGCCAGATGCCTCAGGAGTAGATTTCAAATCAAGAGGCTTCCTTGTCGTTGAATCAAGTATCACAAAGCTAATTTTGTGCAGTGTCCCAATTTACTGTGCTCTATTTATGTAAGGACAAGAGATCAGTTATTGATCAATTTTCTTGGTGTCCATGACAATCTTAGTCAGCCACTCAAAATTTAGCCCACATTTACCCTCTATTTCTGCAATAATGGCATCGTTGTCATTGCGAAATGGACAAGGTGTGCACTTAACCAAGTGTCTTTAAATCTCCCCCCCCCCGCCTTTGGGAATAAAGAAACAATATCTGCAGGGAAGACACAATCTAGCCATAGTGACTAGGTCACTACAAAGACCGAAAATGTAGCATGCAAGTATGTAATCACTAATTTGAAGTACTCATAAACTACTTACCACACAGAACCTGAAAAATGAGATTAGAATATATCACAAATATATACATACATGCATATAGATAGATAGATAGATAGATAGATAGATAGATAGATAGATAGATGAACTTGATTCAATTTATATCACATTTGGTTAAGAGTACATAGGCATAAAGAGCAAAAGGAATTCAACTTTGTACTCTAACACTAACAAATGCTAAAAATTCCTTCCTGGCCAGGCCATTCAAAATCAACAATTAGTGATCAGTGGGCAGGCCAATGCACTTTGACCTTAGATTAATCGACTCAAATTTAGTTTTATTAAAACATTGTTGTATATTTTTCCTTTGACCCCAATAAAGCCATCGATATATAAATTTTGATAAAAAATAGCAATAAAAGCAAAAATAATAGCCAGTTTGTTTTGTTACAGGACTCCGCTTGGTAACAGCTGCTTACTGTTTAAAATTTTTCCCTATATTATCAAGAACACAATGTGGAAAATCTCTCATTTTTTTACACAAGCTATCTTTATATGCTTCGTTACACTGTGATTTTTTCCAGTTAGCTGGCACAACATATTGATTTGTGGGTGTACTCTTATTGGTGGACCATTATCAGAACCATTATTTGTACATCGTTGTGTTCATTAGATGGGCCTTCTGGAGATATAGAAGGCCTAGCTCTAGCAGGTCCACATTGTGGACTCTAGCATCTCACACCAGTGTAGTTTTTTGGTTGAACGCTGTTTCATCATCACCACCATTATCATCATCTGGGTCATACACTTGTTCACAAGGAGATAGTGATTCAAGTGAATCTGCATTATGGGAAGAACCACCTGAAGTGTCCCAATTGACCTCTGCCAGATGCCTCAGGAGTAGATTTCAAGACCAGAGGCTTCTTGTTGTTGAATCAGGTATCATAAAGCTAATTTTGTGCAGTGTCCCAATTTACTGTGCTCTATTTATGTAAGGACAAGAGATCAGTTATCCATCAATTTTCTTGGTGTCCAGGACGAACTTGGTCAGCCACTCAAAATTTAGCTGACGTTTACCCTCTATTTCTGCCATAACGGCCTCATTGTCATTGCGAAATGGACAAGCTTTGCACTTAACCAAGTGTCTTTTGATATCTGCATGGAAGACACAATCTAGCTGTGGTTCTTATTTAACGAGGAAGTTGACCACATTCTATTAATTGTTTGATCATTCATCATGGAATCAAACTTGGAGAAATAATGGAGACAGAAGAAAACATATCATCTATAGTTCAATGAGTTGAAGGTTTAATCATTCCAAGTAAAAGAAACTTGATACAAGTATTTTGGTCACATTTCACCACTGAGAGTATGCACGACGCTGACAATGATGGTTTTGTCGATTATGTGGTCAATCCAACAACATACAACGTTTACGCGGAACTGACAAAGTTGTTTCGATACAATAAATCACTTTCTTACAAATGAACACAAATCAAATTGATAAATTCACAATACAGCAATGATAATTCAAAGTACTTAAAAATGGTGCTTGCTCCAAATGAACCAGTATATAACAAAGGTAACTTTCTGGGCGGCAACACAGCACTCTTCCAAATATAAAATACATCTTCATAATGAGCTTCAACTGCTAGTTAACGCGCCAAAAACTTTCTTTGTTTCAGTCCTTGCACACGACCCCACTGTCGCTTGCCAAATTTGGCATATTTATCAATAAGCTCCCTTTACATTTAAACAGAGAAATTATAAAAGTTACTAATCACACCAAAGATTAGTTTGTTGATAGAAACAAACTAACACTAGCCATAATGACTTTGTCACTACAAACACAGAAAATGTAGCATGTAAGTATGTAATCACTAATTTCAAGTACTCACAAACTACTGACCACACAGAACCTGAAAAATGAGGTTTAAATTTACTATAAATATATACATACATAGATATACATAGATAGATAGAAAGTATGAACTTGATTCAATTTATATCACATTTGGTTTAGAGTGGATAGGCATAAACAGCAACAAAATTTCAACTGCACTCTTACACTAACAAATGTTAAAAATCCCTTCCTGGCCATGCTATTCAAAATCAACCACTAGTGATTAATGGGCTGACCAGTGAACTTTGACCTTAGATGAAACGAACGGCTCAAATTTAATTTTCTTGCAACTAATGTTGCATATTTTCCCTTTGACCTAAATTAAGCCATCGGTATATAAATGTTGACCAAAAATAGCAATAAAAGCAAAAATATAGGCGATTTATTGTGTTACATGGCTCCTCTTGGTAAGGGCTGTGTACTGTTTTCATTTTTTTGTTATATTATCAAGAACTCAGTGTAAAAAATGTCTCAAGTTTTTCACACAAGATATCTTTGTATGTTTCATTACACTGTGATTTATTTGAATTAGCTGGCGCAATGTAATTGATTTCAGAGTGTACTCTTATCTGTGGACCATTATCAGAACCATTATTTGTACATTACCTTGTCATTTTGATGGGCCTTCTGGAGATCTGGAAGTCTTAAATCTAGAGGGTCCACATTGTGCACTGTAGCATCTCACACCAATGAGTTTTTTGTGAGGCGATGTGCCCTCATCATTGTGTTCTTTGGATGGGCTTTCTGGAGATCTAGAAGGCCTTACTCTAGAGGGTCCGTATTGTGGACTGTAGTGTCTCACAGTAGTGCGTTTTTTGAAGACGATGTGTCATCATCATTGTGTTCTTTAGATGGGCCTTCTGAAAGTAATCTAGAAGGCCTTGCTCTAGAGGGTCCGTATTGTGGACTGTAGTATTTCACAGCAGTATGGGTTTTTTTGTGGTGAGAAGATGTTTTATCATCTCCACCAGCATCATCATCTTAGTCAAACACTTCCTCACAATGAGAAAGTGACTCAACGAAATCTGCATTATGGGAAGAACCACCTGATGTAGACATTTGAGCACATGCAGATGCCTCAGGAGTTGATTCCTGGACAAGAGGTGTCCTGGTTGTTGATTAAAGTATCAGAAAGCCAATTTTCTTCAGTGTCCCAATTTAATGTGCTCTATTTGTGTAAAGACAAGAGATCAGTGATTCATCAATTTTGTTGGTTTCAATGACTCTTTGTCAGCCACTCAAATTTATCTGACGTGTGCTCTCTATTTCTGCAATAAAGGCATCATTGTCATTCTGAAATGGACAAGCTTTGCACTTAACCAAGTGTCTTGTGATCTGCCCCTCTTTTGGAATAAAGAAATAATATCTGCATGAAAGACACAATCTAGCCATAAAGACTATGTCACTACAAACACAGAAAATGTAGCAAGCAAAATATGTGATCACTTATTTCAAGTACTCTCCAACTACTTACCACAGAGAAGCTGAAATAATGAGATAGATAGATAGATAAATATATAGATTAGAGTGCATAGGATAGGTAGATAGATAGATAGATAGATAGATAGATAGATAGATAGATAGATAGATAGATAGAGTGCATAGGCATAAAGAGCAACAAAATTTCAACTCTCTTCTTAAGCACAAACAAATGCCAAAAATCCCTTTCTGGCCAGGCCATTCAAAATGATTCACTATTGATCAATGGGCTGGTGAATGAACTTTGACCTTTAATTAAATGAATCAAATTTAATTTTATTAAAGCAAATGTTGTATATTTTTCCTGTGACCTAAATAAAGCCATTGATATATAAATTTTGATAAAAAATAGCAATAACAGCAAAAATATAGGCGATTTGTTGTGTTTATTTTGTTCCGTGACATTTCTTGGTAACAGCTGCTTACTGTTGCCAATTTTTCATTGTATTATCAAGAACACAATGTGGAAAATCTCTTAGGTTTTTACACAAGCTATGTTTATATGCTTCATTACACTGTAATTTTTTCGAGTTAGCCGGTACAAAGAATTGACTTGTTGGTGTACTCTTATTGGTGGACCATTATCAGAACAACTATTTGTACTTCATCGTCTCCATTAGATGGGCCTGCTGGAGATATAGAAGGCCTAACTCTGGAGGGTCCACATTGTGGACTCGAGCATCTCACACCAGTGCGTTTTCGGTTGAATGCTGTTTCATCATCACCACCATTATCATCATCTGGGTCATACACTTGTTTACCAGGAGAAAGTGATTCAAGTGAATCTACATTATGGGAAAAACTACCTGAAGTGTCCCATCTGACCTCTGCCAGATGCCTCAGGAGTAGATTTCAAATCAAGAGGCTTCCTTGTCGTTGAATCAAGTATCACAAAGCTAATTTTGTGCAGTGTCCCAATTTACTGTGCTCTATTTATGTAAGGACAAGAGATCAGTTATTGATCAATTTTCTTGGTGTCCATGACAATCTTAGTCAGCCACTCAAAATTTAGCCCACATTTACCCTCTATTTCTGCAATAATGGCATCGTTGTCATTGCGAAATGGACAAGGTGTGCACTTAACCAAGTGTCTTTAAATCTCCCCCCCCCCGCCTTTGGGAATAAAGAAACAATATCTGCAGGGAAGACACAATCTAGCCATAGTGACTAGGTCACTACAAAGACCGAAAATGTAGCATGCAAGTATGTAATCACTAATTTGAAGTACTCATAAACTACTTACCACACAGAACCTGAAAAATGAGATTAGAATATATCACAAATATATACATACATGCATATAGATAGATAGATAGATAGATAGATAGATAGATAGATAGATAGATAGATAGATAGATGAACTTGATTCAATTTATATCACATTTGGTTAAGAGTACATAGGCATAAAGAGCAAAAGGAATTCAACTTTGTACTCTAACACTAACAAATGCTAAAAATTCCTTCCTGGCCAGGCCATTCAAAATCAACAATTAGTGATCAGTGGGCAGGCCAATGCACTTTGACCTTAGATTAATCGACTCAAATTTAGTTTTATTAAAACATTGTTGTATATTTTTCCTTTGACCTAAATAAAGCCATCGATATATAAATTTTGATAAAAAATAGCAATAAAAGCAAAAATAATAGCCAGTTTGTTTTGTTACAGGACTCCGCTTGGTAACAGCTGCTTACTGTTTAAAATTTTTCCCTATATTATCAAGAACACAATGTGGAAAATCTCTCATTTTTTTACACAAGCTATCTTTATATGCTTCGTTACACTGTGATTTTTTCCAGTTAGCTGGCACAACATATTGATTTGTGGGTGTACTCTTATTGGTGGACCATTATCAGAACCATTATTTGTACATCATTGTGTTCATTAGATGGGCCTTCTGGAGATATAGAAGGCCTAGCTCTAGCAGGTCCACATTGTGGACTCTAGCATCTCACACCAGTGTAGTTTTTTGGTTGAACGCTGTTTCATCATCACCACCATTATCATCATCTGGGTCATACACTTGTTCACAAGGAGATAGTGATTCAAGTGAATCTGCATTATGGGAAGAACCACCTGAAGTGTCCCAATTGACCTCTGCCAGATGCCTCAGGAGTAGATTTCAAGACAAGAGGCTTCTTGTTGTTGAATCAGGTGTCATAAAGCTAATTTTGTGCAGTGTCCCAATTTACTGTGCTCTATTTATGTAAGGACAAGAGATCAGTTATCCATCAATTTTCTTGGTGTCCAGGACGATCTTGGTCAGCCACTCAAAATTTAGCTGACGTTTACCCTCTATTTCTGCCATAACGGCCTCATTGTCATTGCGAAATGGACAAGCTTTGCACTTAACCAAGTGTCTTTTGATATCTGCATGGAAGACACAATCTAGCTGTGGTTCTTATTTAACGAGGAAGTTGACCACATTCTATTAATTGTTTGATCATTCATCATGGAATCAAACTTGGAGAAATAATGGAGACAGAAGAAAACATATCATCTATAGTTCAATGAGTTGAAGCTTTAATCATTCCATGTAAAAGAAACTTGATACAAGTATTTTGGTCACATTTCACCACTGAGAGTATGCACGACGCTGACAATGATGGTTTTGTCGATTATGTGGTCAATCCAACAACATACAACGTTTACGCGGAACTGACAAAGTTGTTTCGATACAATAAATCACTTTCTTACAAATGAACACAAATCAAATTGATAAATTCACAATACAGCAATGTTAATTCAAAGTACTTAAAAATGGTGCTTGCTCCAAATGAACCAGTATATAACAAAGGTAACTTTCTGGGCGGCAACACAGCACTCTTCCAAATATAAAAATACGTCTTCACAGCTTCATAATGAGCTTCAACTGCTAGTTAACGCGCCAAAAACTTTCTTTGTTTCAGTCGTTGCACACGACCCCACTGTCGCTTGCCAAATTTGGCATATTTATCAATAAGCTCCCTTTACATTTAAGCAGAGAAATTATAAAAGTTACTAATCACACCAAAGATTAGTTTGTAGATAGAAACAAACTAACACTAGCCATAATGACTTTGTCACTACAAACACAGAAAATGTAGCATGTAAGTATGTAATCACTAATTTCAAGTACTCACAAACTACTTACCACACAGAACCTGAAAAATGAGATTTAAATATACTATAAATATATACATACATAGATACACATAGATAGATAGAAAGTATGAACTTGATTCAATTTATATCACATTTGGTTTAGAGTGCATAGGCATAAACAGCAACAAAATTTCAACTGCACTCTAACACTAACAAATGTCAAAAATCCCTTCCTGGCCATGCTATTCAAAATCAACCACTAGTGATTAATGGGCTGACCAGTGAACTTTGACCTTAGATTAAACGAACGGCTCAAATTTAATTTTCTTGCAACTAATGTTGCCTGTTTTCCCTTTGACCTAAATAAAGCTATCTTTATATGCTTCATTACACTGTGATTTTTTCGAGTTAGCCGGCACAAAGAATTGACTTGGGGGTGTACTCTTATTGGTGGACCATTATGAGAACCATTATTTGTACATCATTGTGTTCATTAGATGGGCCTTCTGGAGATACAGAAGGCCTAACTCGAGAGTGTCCACATTGTGGACTTTAGCATCTCACACCGGTGCATGTTTTGGTGAAACAAGGTTTCATCATCACCATTATCATCATCTGGTTATACACGTCTTTGCCACGAGAAAGTGATTCAAGCGAATCTGCATTATGGGAAGATCCAAACCACCTGAAGTGTCCAACTGAGCTCTGTCAGATGCTTCTGTAGTAGATTCCTTGACAAGAGGTTCCTTGTTATTGAATCAAGTTTCATATAGCTAATTTTCTGCAGTGTCCCAATTTACTGTGCTCTATATATATATATAAGGACAAGAGATCAGCGATTCATCAGTTTTCTTGGTATCCATGACTATCTTTGTCAGCCACTCAAATTTTAGCTGAAGTGTACCATCTATTTTTGCCATAATGGCATCATTGTAATTCCGAAATGGACAAGCTTTGCACTTAACGAAGTGTCTTTCGATCTGCCCCCCTTTGGGAATAAAGAAACAATATTTGCATAATCTGCATGGAAGACACAATCTACCCATAAGGACGATGTCACTACAAACACAGAACATGTGGCATGCAAAATATGTGATCATTTATTTGAATTACTCATCAACTACTGACCATACAGAACCCCGAAAAATGAAAATAATGTATTTATATATTTCATGTTTGACATGTTTTTGTACAGTGAAACCTCATCATAACAATATTCAGATATCCAACATATTCAATAAAATGACACAAATTTTTTGGGAAAAAAGTTCATTTTCTTTGTTATTTTATTCATTTATCTGACATGTTCAGTTATCTGACCCTTTTTTTACGGAACAGATGGTATGTGTCATTATCACGAGGTTTTACTGTATATGGTATGTGTCATTATCACGATGTTTTACTGTATATCAATTTATATATGCATCTTAGTCACTTACAGATACGAGAAAATTGTCCTGAAGTTTCTCCAGGAATTCTTCAGGATCATTGTATTCTCCGAGAACCCTGCCACCTGTAGCATTCTCATTGTTCCCTTGCTGAGCAAACATCAGCCTTCTTATCTGCTTTTCAGTTTCTTTGTAATTTTCTCTCTTTTGCTCAATAGGCTGAAAAATGAGAAAATGAATAAATAATCCATATTATCATAAGGGTACACACTCAATTGACCATTAATGTATATCAATTACAGAATGATGTTTGTTTGTGTGCACACTCTTTACTCGACATGTGCATTTGAATTCTTGGGTCTTTCAAACTAATTATGCATAAGTGCTTATTAGCTCAATTACATGTATGACCATGTAAAATTCATTCCTTTCACACTGAACTTCTCTGTACACCTGTTGATGTAAAGAACCTTTGTGGGCCACTTTGAACATGTGGAACCTGTTGTTTCTCATGTTACTATGATATTAGGCACTTATAGGACCTTATCATAACCTTGCATTCTAACGTTTAAGTTATGTGCATTTTGTTTCAATACATTATGAAATTCCTTCACCAGCCATGTAGCATTATTGGCCTTGAGCAGTTTATAATGTGCCAACACTCCTGATTGCACAGCTTCTTCATTGAAGATTGGATTTTCCAGGTGATAAACATGTGCACATTTGTAACATACTACATGTATAATTAAGAACCGTAAATCAACATAATTGCAGGACTCCTTTCTAGCACTTGTATTCAAGTTGTACATGAGGAACATGTTCCTGCTATTTGTAGTAAGTTGCATGGTCACATACGTGTCTAATATATAGGCAATAACATATAAGGTCGAGAATCAGTTTTTGAAAAGAAGTAAATTGAAAGTTTTCAAACTAGACCGCTGTGATTGAGAGCAATTACTGAGATGCCTCGCCTGGCCGGCCAACTTTACCTCTAAATTGACAGCCCATAATCTCCAGCAAAAACAACAACAAAAAAAAAAAAAAAAAAGCTTTGCTGCAACGTGATCCATGAATATGTTGCACTGAAGTGAAATTCTAATGGGTTCCTAAAAGCATTTATAAAGAAAAAAAGAATAAAATCCTTCAAGACCTGATGAATATTGGGACTAAAAAAGCATGAATATAATTAATGCATTGTAAACAGGTATATAAAATGCACACCAAAACATGAAGTTGTCATACCGTTTGACACAACATTCAATTACTTAATTATAGACCAAAAGTTGCCAATTGTAAGTAATTTTCATATAGTATCTGTTTTTTGTGTAATTAGTCTGAATTCGTCAGTCTTTGCCTTACAGAGCACCAGCTGTGTATCCAATTTGAGGACATCCATCTGAATTGTTTAAAGATACTGATCATAAGGAAACAAAGTCAAAATCACAGTAAACAGATCACAGTGACATGAAAATCTTTTTGGTTAACCATCATCTTATGATGTACATGATGTATCTCAGTACCAACTTTGAGAAGAATCCATCCTGACAATTTGGAAGATGTTGCATTATCAAATTCAAATGGACTGCATATAGTTCTGCCAGTAGCCACAAATTAGGTCACTGTAACGCAGAAATCTAATCAGCTGTTCTTTTCCAAAGCTCTTTTCTGACATCCTTGTGGTTAGGCCTATACATTTCGGAAAAAGAACCAGTGTTTGTAGTTAATGATGAATATTTCTAAGGTTGAGAGAGCCGGTTTAAAACCACCAGTTGCTTTTTTATGGGTGACTGCCTGTCTCAAGTCAGGAGTGAAATTTGTTTCTTCACATTGGTATTGGAAAAGAAATGTTGATACTTTGGCAAGTCTGAAATCTCTTTGCCGTCACTGTTGGGTTTGGAATTGATGAATATGGATCATGTGTTTCTGTTCTATTTGAATCAATTTGGTGCTGAATTCATGTGGACATTTTGGAGATATTGGGATAACAACAAATTTGACTATTATAAAATAGGTAATATGTAAATATGTAACCACAAAGATGCCCATAATTTGCATAATTTTAACCATCATGACTATTCCAAGTCAACTGCCTAATTTCACTGGTGGGTCAGTCATAGTGGCAAGTTTGGTGGTTTTTTGATAGTATAGTGTCTGAGAAAAACACTGGACAAATTTGGTTGTAATGAAAAGAGAAAGAAAGAAAGAATTTTTGGTAAAGAATGTCTGGGTTGGCACCCAGACATAATTATTCTATGCATGGTCTTAGAATGCATCTCTGTACCAAATTTGAGGAAAAAGAAGCCCTCCATGTATGTACGCAGAAGATGTTGTGATATGTAGGCAAGTAAGCTCACAATAAGTGCAGGTCACATTGTGCCATTGAGACACTTAAAGGTTATATATATGCTGTGACCTGTAAATCTGATCAGCTTATCTTTGTCCATCAATGCATCTCTGGGCCAAACTTGAGATAATCCCCTGAAACATTGAGCCTATGAGCCCCCTCTCCTGATGTGACCTGCATGGTCTTATCAAGTTTCAGCCATGGATGGACAATATTCCCATAAACATAATGCCTTCGGCAATTGCTGGTAGTGGCAATAACCCAGAGAACCTGAAAGGGGTGGTCCACCGGTGGCCCATCAGAGTCTGTACCGGTGGCTCATCACTGTAAGCCACCCGTGGCCCACAGTCTTTTTGATCGGTGGGTCACCGGTGGCCCACTGCTGTTGGCCCAACGGTGGGAAACATTAGTGGGCCACGAGTAGAGGGGAACGTAGGGCCAACGGTGGCAGCCAACTTGTTGCCACTCAATTATTATTCTTTGCCCCCCCCCCCCCGCCATTCCTCCCCATAAAATAATATTAAATAAATTACTGTTACTTCCAGTTGTCAAAACACCTTAGTAAATCACTTTTTCACCAACATATATACCTAGTTTTTCACTTATTCTCTTGTGCTGAAATAAGGACACAACAATCGTTGAGTTCCAGTCAAATGGCACATTTTTTACAGTATGTTCTATACATACAATGCATGTTGCAGGCACTTTACTTGTGTTACAATCAGGGATGAGAATGGTTCAAGTGCATTCAAGCTACCCCATGTGCTACAATATTGGAATCCAAATGATATACATTTACCAGCTCTATCTGCACAACTATACATCTTTTGCATAGCATGAATGAGAGGCCTAGAGTTACTCCCTCTGTGATGAACTGTCATGCAGTTTATTATGAGTACAGTGGTCTCCCTCATCCCCCTGGCCAGGTCTTCCTGCAGCCAGTATGCCATGTCCATCATACTACCTGACTCTGGCCCCAGAATGACCATCCCTCTACTGTTGCCACATTTTTAATGCAGTAGGGTTGCCCTTAATGTAAGAGTTGGACCACTGTACATACATGTATAAAGATGTGATGACGTAAAAGAGCAAGTTGAAAATAATTTTTAAGTTGCCCTTCTATCTAATCACTTTTTTTCATATGTACATATACTGAAGCCTTCCCTTATTGGGTAGTATCGATGTCAAATTCCCTGAGAAGATTGCAAAATTCCATGGCAAGGATTAGGATGCAATGCTACAAAAGCAAAATATAAGAGCAACATCAACACACTATACAGAATATATAAGTCCCAAATGAGGAGTACATAAATAGTATTGAGCTAGTCAGTGTAGTCCACAAGATTTTGTTTTGCAAGTTGCAATATTATTTAATGTACCCATTTCGAATAACAATGCTTGTGTTTATGCTGAAGTGTAACAACCAAGGACTGCAACACAAACACCAGATCTTAAATGGTAAGTTTGAAAAAAGCAACAAGAACTTATAATGATTATGCCAATGTAAATATCAAGCCACACATGTGTTACATTCAGTAACAGAAAGCCTGAGATTTTCTATTTTTCACAATTCCCTGAGCATTCCCTGACAGCAAAAATGGAATCTCATTTTAATAAAACATTGATGGACTGCAATACATTAAGGCTTATCCGACGTAAACATGGTAAATACTAATGAGAAAGAGAAAAAAACACATTCATGCAAAACCAATGGGCATGGTATTTTTTGTTCTCGCTCCATCTTGAGTATATATCACTAAACTGGAATACAACAAACCTTGTATAACTCATACAGTACCCTGCTTGCAGTAATGAAAATTAAAAGCAAGTTTGCCAATCATAAATAAAATTGGGTACTGGGCAGAGTTAAGTTTTCATTTAGATGGTATTGGCTGCATACATATAATTAACGTTTAAAATAAAAATACAATGATATCATTGGACAAACCCAACACATAAACTGAGCTGACTGTTACAGTATATATTGCACTCTTAATCTGTCCAACAAATTGCCTGTCATGTTAGCACCATGTATAGCAAATAGATTTAAACTAGGACCAGATTAACAAGGATAAATGCATGTAGTTGACCATTAAAAAAAAGTCGTTTGTGCACCTAATTTGTTATACAACTCAATTAATGATATCAGCACCATACCAATTTCTGCATATAAGTTGTTATACAATAGTACTTGCAATGTAAGACCACTACTGTGACAGATCACGTGGCTTTTTACCCCATTTTAAAAAAAAGTTGTCTGCAATTTAGGACTACCTGCTATATAATATGCTGATCTGGCTTCTTGTCAGTTCGTACGCAAAAATGGGGCAAATAATATACTTTCCCATCCTGTCTATTCATCTTCTTGTCAGGGACATTCTCTGCGAAGTCCTTGTCTGTTAATTTTTGCATTTCTTCTAAATATTTCTCCCGCAACTCAGTGTCACGTGACAATCTGAACTTGAGGGAACTCAATCTTTTCTCCGCTGGCAGTCTATTGTCAGGGAGTTGTGGCCCGTCAGTCTTAAAAGGTATTGGCAACTCATAATGTCTGTCATTTTTCTTGATTGACTTGTCCTACAGGAAAAAAAACCTTTCTGGCTTTTACAGAAAAAACCCTTCTTTTCCAAGTCTTACACCATTTGCGAAGCTTCTATTTCCCACATTTTCATAATCTCAGAAGTTGTTCCCACTATATCTAAGACTAGAGTGAAATGGGAAGAAGCCCCGCTATCTACACAAGCGAAGTTTTGATCGCATACGGGGAACCAGGAGCACCCCTCCTGCTCTCTTGGGGAACAAACAACTGGGGATTATTTTGCCCAATAAGCATGTGAACTTTACCACCTTCAATTCTCGGCAGATTTACGCCGTGTAAATGAAGCCACTGATCCACATTCACCTGATTTGCTATACTTGCTTCACAGATATTCATGTTTTCTTTCACATAAACTTGTTTCAGCGTTACAGGGGGTGAGTCACCAGATATTTTTCTCGACTCTGAGCTGCACGCTCTCAAATTCTACGACACTTAACTATGACGTTAAAGTGTTAAGTGTTAGCTTTTCTCTGTTGCCTTTGATACCGGGTCTTTTTGCCAAATATCCAGAACAGAAGGTTGAATTTGACCTTGAATCTAAGAGAGCATATGTCTCAAACGACTTTTGTCCACCAAGAGTAGAAACTTTAACAGCCACTATCGGCAGGTCTACATGTACACTGAGACTGTAAATCCTTTCGCCTGAAAACACCGTAGATTCGGCTCTCACTGGGTGGTCCTTACTCGCATAAGGCATGTTATCTTCTGGTTTAATTTGCATGTCCTAATGATTTTGTTAAATTCCACCCCGTGAAGTAACCTGTTGTAAGCAACCATTCATGCTACACTTTACTCTTTACCCACAGCCATCAGATCTAAATGCGTGACCGGTACGCAAGAAGCTGTAACACAATTTGTTTACTTCGGCATATTCATTTCTCTCTTCAACAGACATTGCTTTGAATTGCTCACATTTATGTAAAGGGTGTGAGTCCTTGCAGAGTTTACATGACCTTCTACGCTCAACCTTTGACGTCTGTGTATTGAAAACCTTAGTTTTGCCTCGATGAGGCAGTTTGTTGTCCCTTTTCACGTTCATGGAATCAGGTTTCTCTGCCAGCATTGGCATGCCGAAAACAGGGTCATTTACCTCCTCTGAAGCAATTTCGACAAAGACAACCAAATCTTCAAAATTTGGGACTTTGTGGATTTCTACCCTTAATTTTCTTGCTGTACGGCACCATTTATTTTGCAGGTGGTATGGCAATTTTTGAACTACTTTGACCAGGTTGGTCTAGTTATTCATTTCAATCACTTTCTGGACAGAGTTCAGTGTTTCTATGCACTGTCATAATTTGTCAGCGTATATTGCTGTAACCCTTTCCCATCATTCCCTTTTGTTGGACTACCTGTGGTTACCTTGTGTACCCATTTCTGAACAATATCAAACTCACCGCCATATCTGCTCTGCAAAATGAATCGCGCTCTTTCATAACCTTCCCTTGGGCTCATAGCCATGCAACAACCAATCAGTTCACAAGGCTTACCTTCACAGGCTTTGATTAGATGAAGCAGCTTAGTTTTAGTGTCTGTTTTTTGTAAATATTCTTGAATGAATTGATAAATGTCCAGAGTGTTAATTTTTCACCATCAAACTTTGGCATCTCTATCTTCGGAATGTTCATTAGATTCAACATTTGAAGCTGCTGCGCTGGGTTCTCCTTCATGACTGCAAGGACAGTGTCCTGCTCCCTGGCTGTGGATGCTCTGGTACAGAATTGAGGGGTGTCAGGTCTGAGCTCAGGTGGGTCTTCTTCAGGGATCTCACAGGCGTCAATTATAATTGAGTATTCGCTCAAATTATAGTTTACTTCATCGTCATCATGTAAATCCTTCTGTATAATGTTCCTTTTTTTTTTTGCGTTTAAATTCGGGAGAAACGCCTGCATCCAGCAATGCCAGAAGTGTCTCACAAGGTCTTGAACCTTTCGCCACCTTTTTTCGCGGACTGAATGGTATATTGTCCACATTTTCTGGGGCAAGCTGTCCACCTAGTTAGCCATGGAGGAAGTTGTTTGGTGTTAATACAGGGTTGTCGTCAGCATTGTCGCCTTGATAACAAAGTGGCCTAGAATAGAGCTCAGTTGTCTTTCCGTTCATTCCTAATTCTGATGCAACATTGGCATTTACGTAACTATCTGTAGAGCATTCGTCAAGAAGTGCGCTTATTGTGATTCGCCGGCCTTTGTTATAAATTACAACTGGTACCACGCATAAGGCAATATTATTCAGGCCACTTTTCAAAACTCTTCTAACCCTTTGTCGCAATCCCAACACATTGTACACAAACGTTCATCCCATTACACACTGACACAAGTCCATGCGTATGTACGATAGAGATATAGTATATGTTTTACATGCTTTCGTTTGCGTTGTTCATACCTTTGTTAGGTTCAATCTGTAACATACAAAATTAAACCTCCATATTACTACTGCTCATAAATTCAAACATGGCAGCCGCAATACAAAGAAAATGGTTTACAAAGGAGTTAACCCCTACATACGTGAAAAGGGGTTCATCAGGGGTGATCCTATCATCAGGCAAGTCAGCCATCCTTTGCCCACATGGAGCAGCCTTTCTACGTTTGCACTCAAATCAACCACCTATCAATTTGTTCACTGTTTGTCTACCCCTTATAATCCAATAATCCCTTCTCAACAAAGATAAAACATGCTCTACTCCCGAGTGACCTGCCACCTGGTGGCAGTGCCGAATTATCAAGTTGACAACGTGATGCGCCTTTGGTAAAATAGTGTGGTGCTTTACTACATCACTGCTTGGCGTGTTTCTGATGCATCCGCCAACACACAGAATACCATTCACCAATATTGGGTCAAGCTTCACGATCGAGCTCGCCTTGCGAAACTTTGACAATTTTAACTCATTCTGACCACTTTGGAGATCTTTGATTTCCTCATAAAAATGTTTTCATTGAATATGTTTGAGAATTTCTGTCTTAGCTGAAAGTAGCTCTTGAACAATCAGGTTCCCCAAATTTTCAGAGACCAATTCTGCGTCTTCTTTTCTTTTCGATACTTTATTTCTCAGTTTAACTTTGACCCTCATCAGCCATGCTACACTTTTCATAAGTGCATACCAAGAGGAGTGCCTCTGTTTGAGACGGTCAACTACAGACACCTCAGTGCTTGTCAAATAATCATTGTGTTTCTGTTTTACCTCAGGGTCATTTTCCGCAATGTCCGAGAGTGTAGGGTTTCTCGGCCAAGCATCTGCCTGCTCGCTTAAAAACATTGGCCCCGTCAGCCACCTTTGACTGTCAATCAACTCACTAGCTGTCAACCCCCTAGAAATGTCATCACCAGAGTTCTCCGCGGAGCTAACATAACGGAACTATGTCGGCTTTGTGTTGTCATGAATGAAGGCAAGCCTGTTTGCTACAAACACATTAAAGCGTTTACTCTCATTCGCTATATACTGTAGGACGACTGTACTGTCAGTCCAAAACACTGATTCCTGCAACGGAATTGTCAATTTACGTCTCAACACAACGTCCATCTTCACAGCCAGAGTCACAGCTGCCAATTCTAGGCAGGGGATTGTGGCTTGTCTCATTGGTGCGACACTTGACTTTGCCATTATCAGATAACTATGAACTTCCCCAGCAGCATTAGTTACACGCAAATAGGCTGCTACACCATATGCTTTCAATGATGTGTCTGAGAAATAATGTATCTGGCAGCTCGAGTTATCATCAAATCTTGATGGCAACAGACACCTGTCAATTTTCAAGTTTTCTAGCAAGGGCAAGTCATCCACCCACCTATTCCACTGTGTCAATTGAACTTCGTTTATGGGCTGGTCCCATTCATACTTGTTTCTACACAACTCCTGCAAGATCAGTTTCGCAGGCAAAACAAACGGACTTACCAACCCCAGTGGATCGTATATTGAGCTTATAATACTCATTAAGCTAATTCGCGTGAGTGGCTTGTCCTTGTTGATCGTTTTGAATCCAAAACAATCTGCATTTACATCCCAATGGACACCTAAGGCTCGTTCTACAGGCAACGATCCCAGATCTAAATCAACACCCCTCACGCCCTTTGCTAACTCACCCTCGGGTATGGATTTTAACACTTCCTTGTTATTGCTAATCCATTTGGTGAGCCGAAAGCCTCCCTTAGCCGGCAGTTCTCTCAGATCAGCTACATGGGCATTTGCCTGACTCGCAGACCCTACCAACTTTAGCAGGTCGTCAACATAAAAATCCTGGATGACAGTTTCTATAACTTCCTGTAAAAACATTTCATGAATATCTGCCATGAGCCCTATAGGCCGTATCCTGAACCTCAACAGAACACCAGTCAAACTGTTTATGAAGTCAGGTCCTTGCATGATATTATCATTTAATGACACACCAGTAGCCCTATGCTTGGCAGCACAATCAAACACAAGGCGAACCTTATCAGGTTTCTGCTTGTGAAATACAGGATGGTGGGGTAAATACCATACTTTGCCGTCATCACGGCCTAACTCATTATCCGGGAACCTCTCTGCATATCCCTTGTCAATCAAATTGTGTATCTCGTTCCTGTACCTTTCGCACAGAACTTGATCCTTTCTTAGCCTCTTGCTTAGAGACTGTAGCCTACTTTCGGCCATCACCTTATCATTTGGAAGTTTGGGAGAATCTTGCTTGAAGGGAATAGGTAATTCGTAATTGTCACCTACTTTCTTCACATTTTCTTCCCACAGAGAAACAACTTTTCTGTCTTCCACTGACATACCCACCTTGTCAGTGTACATAATTTCCCCAGCATCTAGTTCCCAAAACATTTGTACCTGCTCTTGCAGGCCATGCACCGATGTGAAATTTACCTGTGCAAACATGCTACTCTTGTCATTGGTATGATTACCCAAGGGGCCATTTATCGCCCACCCCAGCATGGTCTTTACTGCATAGGGTTCTCCCCATTTACCACATCTTACATCTAAGGGCATCATCACCTCAGGTGTATCTTGACCTATCAACAGGTGGACACTCTTAGAATCAATTTGGGGCAACTGAATACCTTGAAGATGCGTGTACTCATTTATGTCTTCTTGCTTTGCAATATTTTCCGCACTAATACACGTGTTCTTTGACATATACTCTGGGCAGTTCAACCACACCTTTACCTGCTTCATTTGCAGGTGATACTTTTATGCAAATCACTACTGTGTCAATGGAACTCATATTTGATGTCAATGTGTTCAAAGTGAGTTTTTCTTCTTTTCCTTTCACACCAAATTCCTTCACAAGCTCTGACGAGCAGAATGAACATGCGGAGCCAGAGTCTAATAATGCAAAAGTATTTACACAACGCCTAGCACCCGTCGTCACTACTCAGACTTTGACAATGGGAAGCGATGCCCTAACAGCACCGGCCCCTATCACATCACAGCTCCCTACTTGAGCCTGAGAAAAACCATTTGTTGCCCCACTTGCTTGTGGCATCTGACCACTTTCCCCAGGAATACATTTCTCTGCCTCAGGGGCATTCTCAGCCCCGTGCTCTGATTTGTTACTTATGTGCAGTAATGCTGTGCCTTCTACCACATCTGGGCACCGAACATATAGCTTGCCTTCTGCATGTGTCTGATCTGTGCGTTGGCAGGAAACAATTATCACACAATTTCTTTCTTCTGGCTTTAAACTCTTAAACTCATTACATCGATACAAAGCATGATTCCCATAACACAGAACACATTGACGATTTGTAACCGTATTTTCTGAGTTTCCCATACCTGTGAGCATTTGAGTACTAAGGTTCGACCTGTTTTTCTGTTTTGAACCCCTTTTGTTCTCATTAACTCTTTCTTTACTTGTATCAGTAATTTTACCGTACACAGGATCATTAGCCTCCTCTGCAGCTTCATCAATGAATTTAACAATATCCTTAAATTCTGGCACTCTATCATACCGTTTGCGTATTTCTCTTACTTCTCTCCTCCATCAGGTCTGCAGATAGTATGGCAATTTTTCTACAATTTTAACCATGCTTGTTTGGTTATTCATCTCACTGTCTTTTCCCATAGCATGCAAAACCACATTACAGCTCTTTAGCTCATCTGCAAAGTCAAGTAAACCAGCTCTGTCATTAGCTCTGTAGTTTTGTTTATCAGTAATATTTCTGACCCATTCTTCTGTGATACTGTATTCATTACCGTACCTTTCTTTCAACGACTTTCTGGCCTTTGCATACACCCGACTAGGTCCATGATAGCACAACATTCAATAAGCTTCCTTGCTTTACCAGTATAATGTTGTAACAATTGCGCTAATCTAGTGCTGTCATCGATAGCTTCTTTCTCTACATTGTTTTCATAGGCTCTCTCAAACACCCAATATTTTAACGGATCCCCGTCAAACTGCATGTGTTCGAACTTTGGTAGTTGTAGGACTGACAGCATTTGATTTTGTTGCATCTGGTTTGCCCTAATAGCGTTTAATAACATTTCACTATCATTGTCCGTGGGGTTTGTAGGCTGCTGAGTAGGCACATCGCTGTTTCTTGGGTCTGGACCATGACAGTTCGCGTTTGTTGCTTCCCAGGGCGTTGCCATCGGATTCAACGCGGTGACAGGCTTGTCACGTGATTCCCGTGCAACAGGCTCTTGTGGAATGTCGGCGGGAATGTCGGCAGTGTTCCCGCTAAAAAACTGGCTAACACTAGCACCCTCGTTCATTTCTAATTCTTCCACCTCTTGGTAAGCGTGTTCTTCAGCCTCGGCCATAGCTATGCTTGTGGCTAATTCTAATTGTTCCTTTCTTTGCTGAAGTTCGAGTTCCTGTTGCACTGATTTCTGCTTTTCTTTCAATGCTGCGGCCTCAGCCTGTAGAGCTGCCTTCTTGGCCTTCGCTCTGGCGCGTTCGCTGCCATAAGAGAAGCTCGATCGAGCGCTGGGTTTGCAAAAGTTTATTTCACTTTGGTCATCATTTTGTTTTTCGCTACCTACACCCGCTCTCTGTAGGCACACAGTCACTTCATCGTGCACTGACATAAAATATTCTGGCGTATCATCATCTACATGTTCCTGATATGCACCATGTGCAAGCGTAAACCTTTGAAATACCTGCTTCAGTTCCTGCACTTTTTCAGTAATGTCTTGTTCCTGGTGACCATCATTTAGTGCTTTATAAAGTTCATTCTTTCGTTGCGTCACTTGCGTTATTTACAGGCTGTTCTGGCCCGTTTCAGTTCTTCTAAGTTAGCCATTTCAAATTTTAAAGAAACGAACTGCCTTTAGTTGCTGAAGCCCTAGCACTGTCCGAAAATGTGGCACTTCAGGGTTTTTTACTCGCACAATTTTGGAACTTTTAGATGTTACTTAATAACATCTAAGAGACCACTTCATGGTTTGGCTGGGTAACATAGGCTATGACCGTCTCCTTTAATACGTTTAACGGAACTTTAGTTGTGTATACAACAAGTTTGACTACAGTTGATGGTTTGACAGCTTCAGTTCTTTATAATTCTTTGCCAGTCGCAATCCCAACACATTGTACACAAACGTTCATCCCATTACACGCTCGCTGACACAAGTCCATGCGTATGTACGATGGAGATATAGTATATGTTTTACATGCTTCCGTTTGCGTTGTTCATACATTTGTTAGGTTCAATCTGTAATATACAAAATTAAACCTCCATATAACTACTGCTCATAAATTCAAACATGGCTGCCGCAATACAAAGAAAATGCAGAAATTACAAAAAAAAAATGTCAAAAATGTCATTTTATAGACAGAAATGCTACATAAAGTACAACTTACAATTGTATGGGGCTCCCAGCTTTCCTTTAACACATGTTTTAACCTGCTCTCAAGCGAAGGTTATTTCTGCTTCACAGTTTTCTAAAGAGCGCCGCAGAACACACCCGCTCGCCTCGCTGTCTAATCTCGCCACCCCTTGTTTTCTCAAATTACCACTTTTCCCCCTAATTTGTCAAACTCTACGGTTGCTTCAGTCATGCCATCTAGTGAGAGAATTTCCAGCTAACGCTTATTATACATTCAACAGGCGCTTTGCAGCATCATAGCTGACGCAGTCGCTGGAAAACCTTGTAAGCATTTTAGGGTGTCTCCCTTCAGATACAGTCGTAATTGTAGCACCTTGTATCCTGGCCCGCAATCTGCCTTATCGATACATTCTGTGATAGCGTTTTTGAAAAGTTCATACTCACGTTTGTTGCCCACAAAAACTGGAATGGAAAGTCTTCTTAACTGTTTAAACATGTCATTTATCACTTGATAGTTCGTAGCAACATCACTTTTCTGACTTTCAGCGGTGACCACATACCTTCCATCTTCTGATTTTGCGACGGAGGATGATACGCTGTTGATGGCGTCCTGAATATGGGTGTCCTTTTGGTATGCTTCAAGTTCTGAAGTATGTTTTTTGATATTATCCGTGTCTTTCTCGCACAAAAGTGATAATATGTCTATGACTTCTTCTTGGGCCGTCAACGTTTCAGCTTTTCAATGTCCGAAATCTTTGTGTCAATCAGCTGGCTTTGGAGGACTAACTGAAGTTTTGTCCTGGTTTAAGAATGCATTTTCTCTCCGACAGACTCATCACACTGTTCTGTCCTACCGATATATCGTCTGGACCAGGCATCTTGCAAATTAACTACTGTCTGCTACCATAAATGTTCGAAAGATGTCAATGTTTTAACGCACGAGGTAACAACAAATTTTTCTATGTACTGCCACTTTATCTCTCTCCGTCTCATTCACAGCCGAACTGGGTCACATACATATGTAAATAGCTCTTTGTCTTCCCTCCTCTGCATTCAGAGGGCGCAAAAGTAAAACCCTTAACTTTTGCGAAACAAAACAAAAAACCCTACTTTTTACATTGCTACATTTAATTGAACGCTTTCATATTCACTTTCTGTCCGCTTTCATACTTTCTTTCTGTCCTCATTGTAAATATACAATATATACAATATATATATATATGTATATATATATATGTATATATACAGTATATATAGATATGTATATATATATATATATATATATATATATATATATATAGCATGCCAATACATAAGAAAAGTCTTAACAGTTTACTCTATGGATGAATATTTAAATCATGATATGGGGTCAAATTTGACACTAATGAATTATACTACAAGACCATCACCAGGTAAAAGCATGGAGAAGTAAAAGCACCAAAAAGTGACAACCTATAACAAAATGATTATAAATAATGAGTTTGTTTGCTGTTTTTGCTGCTTATGATCTGAATATATAAATGCTCTTCAACCATGTAGTCGTGTCATGGACAAGATTGAAAATTTTCCAACAGACCAATGTGCTGAGATCAGACCATGTCAGACTAAAAAGGATGGAGAAAAAAAGATTTTCATGTAAGGGACAATACTCGATACTATCCAATGTCATGACAAAGAAAAAATATAAATACATCTATTAGGTACATTGTTTTGAAACTGAATGTGAATTTGTGACAAATGACAACACCTGTCTTTCTATGATAAAAATATACCTCAATGGAATATTTACCTGTGTCACAGTGCAAAGAGTAAAAGAAGGTGCAGTTTATATGTGCATGGCATAGTTGTTGAGCGGAAGCATTAGTCACACCATTTAAATTCTATAGTATTGAAAACACCATACACCGACAGTTTACTTCAACAGATATTCACTTACCATGTAATTCTAATTTCTACATGAAGAATCAGAAAGTCATACACCGACAGTTTACTTCAACAGATATTCACTTACCATGTAATTCTAATTTCTACATGAAGAATCAGAAAGTCATTGTCATCAGCAAATTTAATGAACTTCTGCATGCAATTTTTGCATATATCATAGTTATAAATTTTTTCATAATTCCAACTTAATACTAATCTAAAGACTTATTTTAATTACAATGATAGTGTGGGCCACATTAAAGCTCATCAACCGATGTCAGTCAATTGAGCCTAGTACATGATGGGTCTTCCTCCATTGTCATCTGCTTGATATCAACAATTCAAACTTTCTTCTTCTTCACCAAAAATACCAGCCATACTATTGTTTGTACTTATTGGAAGTTTACCTTTGGTAAGTCTACACGGGGTCCCCCCAAATGGTCATGCTTCAGAGATTTTTATTCATTTTTTTATTCAGTCAGGATTTTTTTGGTGTTCATTTTGTATCCTGCTCATAGCAAGTCTTCCCCAAAACCAGTCAGCCAATTGCATGAGAACACATCTGATATATAGATACAATCAGTCATTGTTGTTTGTATCATGCGTATACAGGTCTATAGCTATTATGATTCAGACATCACCTGTTGGCTGATATACCTTAGATTGTTCAAGAGATGGTAGTAGGATTTTTTTAAACTGTATTTTTATTATTTTAAAATTCTTCAAAGGTGTCCCTCACTTTATGGGCCCTGCAAGTGATGAATAAATTCCCTTACTCATTGAATATTGGGTCATCACTTTCCACTTAAGCTATCACATCCAGATCTTCCATAGGCTCTCCCTGTCACAACCCGTTTAAGACTTGTGGCTGCCACACCTGGATAGGGGCCAGGACTTTCCCTCTGTGTGACACAGCTGAATGGGGTCGGTTGCTGCATGTTGAAACAGTATTATTTGTTCAACAATATTCAAAGTATCAGAAATAAACAGTATTTAAATGAACTTGAACAAACATTAAACAGTTTCATATGTTAACTTCATATCTAAGCTGAAAAACAAACAATCACATGGCAAACCAAAATTCCTAAACAAAAATAAAACAAAAGAGAAATGAAGACGACATAGGTACAGCTAGGCCTGGAGAGGTATACGTACATTTGCATTCATGTATACTACATTACTGTACAACTGTCTGGGCATGAATAAGAGTGACCCAAATGGGCCATGTGGGTAGCTGCTTCAATTACATGTACCTGAAGAAGGAACCCATGTACATCATCATAAGCATCACATATCTGCAGACAGGACAAAATGTACAAGTGCTTGACAATAAATAGCCTATCCTTTGTAACAGGGAATCATACCATATATTTGAAAATTGCAGATATTTTTACTTTTGTTTATAATAGCATAAGAATTTTTTCTCTTTTATATTTCACAAATAAAGGTAAGTATGAATAATCACATTCAACGTCTTTGAGAAAATGTAGTGCCTTAACTTTTGCACCTTAATTAGGTGTGGTTTTAAAAAAGAAAATCTATAATACTAATTGTTACCTGCTATTTAAGACCACTTTAGCATAGATAAGTGGTCACACTTAGCAGGTGAACATAAATTATAGGTAAATAAAGAGTAGAGAAATATATATTTTGTATATAGTAATGACAGTCAAGATCTTGGAAAGCTATGTCGTCTCTCGTGAGAGGTGCTCTTTAGAGCAGGTACCACTGCAGTATTTTTAACTTTTCCCTCATAACTTCTTACCTATATGTGCATACCGCCAGTGCCACAACTTCATCAATGCTCATTTGGGAATTTTCTGCTAGTATTCTATCTAAGATAGTTTTACGAGTGTGGCAGAATTTTCAAACCTGCCCCTAGTTGATGGTTTCTATGGCCTTGCATGTACAAGTTGGATACGGCAAAGTTTCAGGAGATTCACAATCTAAAATACTGGATGTAATTGAGATTCACAATCTAAAGTTCATGTCCAGTTTTAATTATTGCACCTCCACAATCTAAAATACTGGATTTAATTGAGATTCACAATCTAAAGTTCATGTCCAGTTTTAATTATTGCACCTTCACAATCTAAATTACTGGATTTAATTGAGATTCATAATCTTAAGTTTATGTCCAGTTTTAATTATTGCATCTTAATATCAAATTCAATTGAATGAGATTAACAATCTAACTTTGTTTGACTTCTAGTTCAAACTACAACATATCAATGTTTAAGTTCATTCTTAGTTTTAACTGGTACACCATATATTAAATTAAATTCATGAGATTCACTATCTACATTTGTAAACATTGGCATCTAGTCTAAACTACAACATGGATGCTTTTTCTTTCCAAATACACCTTAATATCAAATAAATTCATGAGATTCACTATCTACATTTGTAGACATTGGCATCTAGTCTAAACTACAGCGTTGATGCTTTTCTTTCCAAGAACATAGGGGAAAAAAGTGTACACAGGAGTCTTATTATCATAGACCATCAAATTTCTAAGAGGTCAGTGCATTATCATAGAACAAGTAAATAAACAATAATCTATTTTCACAAATGAATGCAAACTCCCAAATCAAAGGCCTTAGTTACTGTGTCCAGAGCAGCATATCTAGCTTTAAGAGTCAAATGCATTCAGAATGTAATAAATTAATGCGAGTCAAATATGGCATTCACAATCCAACAAATCAATGGGTTCTGCATGCATCACATGTGAATGTTTATAAATGTCATCAATCTGATTTGATAGATACTCTCCTTTCCTTCCTTCTCAATTCCAAGTCTTTTGTAGATTTCTACCACATGTACCATGTACAGTGACCCATTGGCTGGACTGAGAAAAGCAAAGTAGAACAAAGTGTATGCGTCAAGTAAGCGTACAGTGTCCTGAGATACATCATGGAGGGATAGCCAGCGATGGGACACATATCTTTCTGGCACTGTGTATGTTATACCCAGTATGACACAAATGTTCTGCAATGCCTCACGTAAATCAGTTGACCACTTAAAGTCAGTGTGGATATCATTTAGCATCCCTTCTGCATAATACTTGAATGGCTTGCAAAATTTCTTTGCAGCATTATGCGCATGATGGCAGCTATCTCCATCCACATCCAACAGATGTGGTGCATCCGAGTTACGCATTGCCATCTCTAGTCCATTTTTAGAGCCACGCATAACTGCACAGGAGTCCATGAGGACAGACATGAGATTACTCCATGGAAGGTTCAGTTTCTGGAAAAGTTTCACCATTTCATTATGAAGACTTTTGCTTGTTACCTGCACAACAGAAACTGAAGCAAGGTGTTGCACAATAACTTCTTTCTTTTCCTCTGAAAAGAAACTAACTAGAAGTGTCAGCACACGTTGTACGTTTGAGCTAGTTGCCTCGTCGATGTTGAGGGAGAATGGAATTTTCCGTAGCTGACCAGTCAAGCTGTCCTCCACAGTTTCAGCCAAACCATACCTCAACTTGTATGCCGCCACTGTCCTTTCAAGTGCTACACTGTCCAGGGCCTTTGTATCTTTGGACATTTTCTTTGCAAATTCAACCAGCTTGGGGGCCATGGCAAATGGCAATGAATGTTCTGCCAGAAATCCCAGTACAGTGGCCTCAGCTGTAACTTTTCTGTCAGCAAGGGGTACCAAGGGCTTGCTTGTTGGTTGCCTTGCTGCTACATGTCCCCTAAACATAGGGTGCAACCCGTATGTAATTGTTTTCTGGTCCGGTGCACATCCAGCACCTGAAAGATATATTTGAATGAAAATTTATAAAATCTGAAAATCACAGCTGAGCAACAACAAAGCAAACGAAGACAAAACTTTGATTATAATATTCATTATCATAATGAGTTCTTTCTTTTCTTGCTGAAAAAAAAAATTGAACAGGGGTTACCCTTCAAAAATTGATTTTCTTGAACTCCTTTCACCCTGCCACTCAGCTTGCCAACAGGCAGAAACAACTGTTCCCAAGCTCAATTAGCCCCCCCCCCCCAAAAAAAACCCGCACCCCTCTAAAAAAAACTAAGTCCAGACCTGAAAAAAATTTGAGCAGGGGTCCGGGTAGAAAATTGATTTTCTAGTTCCCCCTTTCCCCCTATCACTCAGCCTGCCAACTAGGACTAGGTGTTGTTCACCATTGATCTTCAGTGCCATAGTCAGGGATCCTGCGTCTTGAACTCCTGGCACACATATTCTCTCATTATCGCCCACAACAACACACTGAGAATATCCGTCGTCTGCTCTATGTATAGCAATATCAATGTCGAATGATAAAACTCACTTCAACCACCGGCGATTCGTTTACCTTTAAATCCTTTAAATCTGCAAACGTAAGGAGTTTACAAAATCAACACATACCTGGCAAAATGTAGTTTGTCTTCCGTGTGGTGACTTGCGACTTGTGTGCCGCCGATTTCGTGTGATCCACGAGTGCAATCATCCCTCGGGATCCATACTTGAGTTCCCGGCGACATAACATGCAGTAGGCAATGCCTGGCTGGCATTTTTTACGGATGAAATTCCCAAGATACGATCCGTCTACCGCTTTACTTTGCAGCCATTCCCATTTCCACACATTCTTCACGCTACTGTCAATGGCCTTTATCCTTTCATTAGATGTGTCACGCTCTAAAAATTCACAATTGCCACTTGACCCGCTGCCCCGGGACATATTGTCATAGTGGTAAATGGCGGAATGAAATAAGAGGACAATTCTCATTGGATGAAACATGTATGGCGGGAAAGCTTGTCCAATCAGTTCGCGTAAAACATGTTGCAGAAAGACGAGACCTTTCGTGACTCAACGATAGGTCACGATATTCATTATGGCAGCCCCTGTAAGCCCAAAATACGCTGTGTTACGCGTGAATCCTACCCTGCGTTATTTAGCCATACTTAAAGTCAGAATTAAAGGTACATTTTTCTCATCAAATTTGGGCAAATCTGGAAATTGTTCCTGGACCACGGGAAAAGCGGAAATCCGCAAATCCGCGGAAAACACACATCCCTGAATTTGAGCCCTGAGTTCAAGGTAATAATAAATCAGGCTATATTATATGCAGCCTGTATATGTACAGAATTGACAGAAAAATTACACTACAAACTGTTTCTATCTCAGGCTATATTATACTCAGCCTATACATGTACACAATTGACAGGCTACATGTACATTGCTCAACTACAAAGTACATTACTCGACGACAAGGATGGACGGACTGTACATCAATCATAAGCAGCTATATCTATGTACAAACTAACACTCTACACCTGGACGGATTGAATGGAAGAATCGGGACAAGGCAACCCGGTACCTAGTATCCCGCACCTGTGTCAGATAAGGTTCCATGATGTATTGGTGCTTAAAATTTTTGTACATGCGTAATTTCATATTGCTATCACAATTTTGAATTCTAGAAAGGCATTGATTTATGTGTGAACTGACAAGAGTTTCAGTGGCCTAGTGGATAAGGAGAGTCTCATCTAGAACCTCCTGTCTCTCCCAGGCCACATATTTATCGATATCGTGTAGCAGTTGTCTTACACTAGTGCACCAGTTCTTTTGCCCAAGACTATGTAGGAGGTATAAACCGTTGTATACTTTTTAACAATATGTGTGTCTGGTAAACTCAAAATTCTGATCCAGTATTTTAACAATTTTAATTCGTGCCTTATATCTATTGGCAGTCTACCTGTCTTGGCACAGACGGCATCTCTTGGGGTTTGGGGTCTTACCCACAACACATTTTTTATGAATTTTAGATGAAATTTTTCAATACTTTGGATTTGTTTCCCAACTCCAAATTTCTGCTCCATATTCCAACACAGGTATAATTTGTGCATCAAAAACTTTGAATGCTGGCAGGGCTGAGCTTACCAACAACTGGACTGCTTAGCTCAGCAGCTTGAAATGCAGCTTTCTCTGCTTGATTTGTCAAGTAGTCATACGTTTCCTTAAAGTAGTCATAGTTATCCATATTTAACCCTAACCCTAGATATTTGTAACTTGTATCAATTTCAATTTCCACTGAGTTAAAGTGGAATTTGCATATATTTGTTTTCTTGTTAAAGATAAGAACCCTTGTTTTGGTCACATTTATAATCATGTGCCACTTTTTACAAAGTTCGAAGAGTCCATCTATCTGTTGTTGCAGTCCCTCTGATGTGTCAGAACACAGAATAAGGTCATCAGCATACAGTAAGTAGTACAGAAAGATATCCTCAATTTTAATACCACCAGACTCATTTAGGTACATACCAAGATCACTCAAGTATTCAGTAAATAACTTTGGACTTATCATACCACCTTGGAGAACTCCAAATAGACTATTTATTCTTTCACTAGTCTCACCCTGCCATCTTATTTTACAGTTAGCTTTTTTAAATACATCCATGAGTACTTTACAGAAATGTCCTTTGATACCACGGTTTATCAGTTAATAGAATAGTGCTTGTCTGTTTATGTAATCTAAAGCCTTTGTAAAGTCAACAAAGCAAACATAAAGAGTTTTTTTTTTTTTTTTTTTTTTACAAATTTTTGTTTCTCAATAACACTTTGGAGTAAAAATAAGTTCTCAGTAGTTCTACAATTTTTCTTAAAACCAAATTGAAAGATGTCATTTTGATTCATAGATTCATTTTTGAATTCCAATCTTTGGAGAAGAATTGCCGCAAAAAAGTTTTCCAACAGCAACCATTACTGTGATCTTTCTATTGTGATCTGGGTCATCTTTACTGCCACTTTTATGAATAGGATTTATAATTCCTTTAGCCCACGCGGTTGGATATTCCCCTCTACTGAGTAATACATTAAACAATGTAGTTAAACATGGTACAAGGTGTACATCTGCACATTTAAGAAATTCTACAGCTATCCCATTACTACCACATACTTTACCTGATTTTAGTCTTTTCAACTGAGTTTATACATCTGCTTCATTTATCTTACAATTAAAAATATCATCAAAAATATCTTTATTTTCTTCTGTAATATTTGATACATTGTAGCTATCGATAAGGTCACTTATCTGCTTCATAAAGTCACAATCACAGTATTCAGGGATGGGAAGTTCGTTTTGAGAGTAGAAATATTGTGTAAAAGTATTGAGATCTATTGAATCATTAATTCCAGTATTTTGTTTAAGTTTTTTCCAGAAATTCCAGTATTCATCTGGACTTTTGTGCAACATATTTTGGAATGTGTTCAAATTTGATTCCTTATACTGAGTTATTTTTCTTCTGAACAAGTCTTTTGTATTCACGAGTTAAGTTGCTGTATTCATTCCAATATTCGCTTTCGGAGATGTGAAAATATGTCTTCACGGCTTCAATAATAAGGTTTAACTGCTAGTTAACGCGCCAAACACTTTCTTTGTTTCAGTTGTTGCACGCGACCCCACTGTCGCTTGCCAAATTTGGAATATTTGTCAATAAGCTCCCTCTACATTTAACTTAGAAATTACAAAAGTTACAAATCATACCTTGACAGAAACAAACTAACACAGTATGTGACAAAAATATTTTCCAGGAGAGATCAGTTCAAATTTGATATTATCTCCTATCCTGTACTGACAGGAAACATTCCAAAGAAACAAGCATATGGAGTTTGTATCGGACAAGTGATCCGTATTGTTAGAAGCACCACACTTTTTAGCAATTTTGTCAATAGAGTCAGAACTTTGTTGCAAAAACTACAACGCAGGTTATAAAAAACAACAATTACACAAAACTCGGTTGAAATGTTTTCAGAGATATGACAAAATACTTCAAAAATACAACACTAACTCAAAAATATTTATCAAACAATGTCAAGATGGAGCTTGAAATGACAGAGTAGTCCTCAAAGTGTTTTAGAGTGGTAAGAGGAAAAGTACCAGGGGTAAAGTATACTGAACCCACCTAGAGAATTTTCTCTAGTCCATCTTAAGTCAGAAAACCATGATCATACTCACTTTTTGCAGGATTTCCTTTTAATCTTCTTCCTGAATAGTGGAAGAGGTGGCTTCCAGCTTTACCTCACAACATATCTAGTCACCTTTATGGTGCTAAGAATTGTATTAGTATTTACTTGTTTATACCAGTGTCGGTATGGTGGAATAGTGTATGAAGCTTTCAAGTTTCAAAGGAGATGTCCGTCTGTAAGCTTTTGCTGGTCAGTGCGATACAGTCCACAGTTTTCAAGTTAGCCCAATATAACTTTCAGGTTTTCAGGGTGTATGAAAATCTAGGCCGCTTTTGATAGTGATGGCGCCACCTACATTATTACAAGTAAGTTCAAAATGCAAAAATCTTGTGAACACTCTGGCATCTTTAATTTGGCAGATCTTCACCAAATTTGGTGGAATTGTGGGGGAAGTCAAGGTCTAATTTGCTAATGATACTAGTGGCGCCATCTATAATTTGATAGAATTGATGAGCCAAAATGTGTTTTAAGATGTAAAATTCCTTATTTGATTAGACTTGCCTAATATATGTAATATATAGACCATGCCCAAAGGTAGATGGTTATGCAATATCGGTGACCTTGACCTATTTTTGTGAGGTCAGCATGCCTGTAAAGTTAAAAAGGTTATTTTGAAATGGCCGGGTGTAGCTTGGACATCAATGTCAAAGAAAATTGACCCTCAGATCAAAATTGCACTTGATTACAACATACATAAAACTGTATTTGGTGACCTACTTTTGGATCACTGTGACCCAGTATTTACATAGTTTGGTGCTCGTCCAAGTTTATTGTTTTTCATTACTAACTTGAAAAGTTAAGACATGATTTGAACCGGTTGGAATGGTAACCCCATTTATATACAGACACCACCTGACGTTAAGATTTCATTCCATGCATGTATCCACACATAAGTAAGGGAACATATACCTAAAAGGGTTTATGTATATTGTAATATTGTCGTGTAGAAACAACGCCTCTTAGCTATCTTTGGGTAGAGGCTGTACACGTGCAGGTAAATTATCATGGGTGATTGCCTGTCTCAAGTTCGGAGTGAAATTTGTTTCTCCACGTTGGTATTGGAAGAGAAATGTTGATGCTTTGGCAAGTCTGGAATCTCTTTGCTGGCATTGTTGGGTTTGGAATTAATTAATGTGGATCATGTTTTTCTGTACTATTTGAAAATTACTTCATTGGCTATGTTGTGCTGTGGGCTTCGTTCTCCGACTTATAGTCATAGTGGAGGTAGAGTATTTGTATAATGTTCCAGGTTCATAAATATCACAATAACGATGTAGGCCTACTTTACTCTTTTGCTGTAAAATTAGCTGACTGACAAGTCGGGAGAACTAAAAGGTGATAGGCCTAACAGGTCTCTTTTCATTTTTGGCAGAAGTAATGAAATTTGTTGGTGGTTAGGCCTATACATTTTGGAAAAGAACTAGTGTCTGCAGTTAATGATGAATATTTCTAAGGTTGAAAGGACCGGTTTAAAACCACCAGTTGCCTTTCATGGGTGACTGCCTGTCTCAAGTCACGAGTGAAATTTGTTTCTCCACGGTGGTATTGGAAGAGAAATGTTGATGCTTTGGCAAGTCTGGAATCTCTTTGCTGGCATTGATAGGTTTGGGATTAATGAATGTGGATCATGTTTTTCTGTACTATTAGTGTTTTACTCTTATGACAACCAATTCGACATTTGAATCATACATATGAACATTTATACAACTCGCTTCATCAAAGGTCCGCTATATTCAGGATTTGAATAATGGTTAACTCTGACTGATCACTCCTTCTTTTTACTACATTGTCACAACACATCACAGTAAACTGATAGAACTTATCACAGTCATAGTATGAAGCATATGGTAGGACTGATGTTGTTTTTATAATTGTCTGATAAGTGTAGGACTGATGTTGGTTATATAATTATCTGATGAGTATAGGACTGATGTTGTTTTTCTAATTGTCGGATGAGTACAGTTTGTTATTGTGCAAATCATGTCAGGTCGACTCAAAGTGTTAGATGTACAGCTGACAATGGTTTATTTCAATGAGTAAATTTATAAATATTTGACTTTTCTCTCTCTCTTTTTTGTATGAATAATTAGCATCTAAATCAGCTGACTGACAAGTTGACGTACGTCTGATTGTTAATAAAAAAATTAAAACTGTTACATGGAAAAAAGCTGCACTAACAGTTACCTTTAGGGATTTCAACATGATTTCTCTGCCTCCCTCTTTCTTTTCATAAAACGTAACTCTTTCCCTGATAAACGTGGCAGAATTTTACAATAATTAGGACTGTTATACATTTTGACCTCTTGAACTTTAAAGAACCATGACTTAGATGTACATTATGTGTAGCTGACTTGCAGATGACTGACAATGACATACTACATTTTTTGAATTCTTAGTTATTGACTTATTAGATGACTTGCGGGATTCTATGGGCTATTGAACATTTAAATTTCCTTTCAAAAATACTTCTGGGAACCATAGTTGAAATTTGACTGCTATGCTTACAATTTTCGGTTATTGTTATCCAATTTGACAACCGTTCTTGCAATTTTTGACTGTTTTTTTGCGTTTTGAGACCTTATGTCACTTGTTTCGGGCTGATATTTGATATTTGTACCAGTGTACTGACACTGTATTGAATTTTTACCATTATATTTGCACATTCAAAAACTGCCCGTATGGAAATACTCTTAGTTTATCTTCTTTAAAACAACATCATGCCTTTAGCTACATGTCTAAAATACATCGAATGGTACAATCATGTTGTTTGGATTCTTGTTGATGGTCACTTTAAGCCTTGGGGGCCCTTTTGATGGATTGATGTTGCTGTCAGTGTCACTTTGTGCACTTGCATGGATGATGATCGTTGTTGAGACTGTGGTTGTATCTATACTTTTTAAATACTGACTTGTATTGATATTTTCAACAAACTTGTAACCTGTGCTTGCAAATTCTCTGCTGGGCTGCAAATTTTTGTACCTTTTTATGAATTGTTCAGTCCTTTATGCACATGAATGATGCATCTGTTCAAGCCAAAAATAGGCCTATAATTTTAAACACGTTTTGCATTCTTGTCTTGTTAAAACTAAACATGGCTTTTTTCACCCTATGGGCCTTTGGATGTACGTTTTGGACTCTTTTGGGTACAGACAAACAATAAATGTATGTGATTCAGCTAAAAATACCAAGGAACATTGCCCTTGGTCACAATTGACTTGGATTTGTTTCATAAGGACTACGGTATAGATATGGTAATGACAGTCTAGTTACAATACATCATAAATGTAACGAAAACTCTTGCATATGACCTTATTTCAAACAAGGTTAACAAGACATTTATGTCACATTTACAGTGGTGCTTGCTTTTATGATCTACCCCTGTGAAAGACCACCCTTTCATGACATGGGACTGATTTTTTTGTTATTATTCCCTACATTTCAGACCACTTCTCACATGTAACCATTTTAATGGCAGTAGGGTTGTTGTTCAATACCAAGTAGTAAGGTACTACTGTATTGGAAACTGAAGAAAAAACACTCACCAGTAGAAGTATGAACACCAACTCTGGCAACCATGTCTGGGTTTTCAAATTTCACTTTCAATGCTTCTGCGCAGAGTCGATGATTGTTCCTTGAGAGCTCATACAAGTTGCAAGTAAGACCACTTTGCATCCTTTCCTCACTTTGAGCATTTTGGGTGCCATAGTTTCATGGAACTTTTTCATGTCACCTTCATCCTTGGCTGTGTAATGGTGACTCTTTCCAGGAAGCTGTTGCAACATTTCAAAGTTATACCTGGACACTTCCATGTTTGTTGCAAACAATTTTGTTACTAAATGCTGCTCCACTGTGAGAGGACAGCTGAGGCTCTACATGAAAACTTCTCTCATCTCTAGACAGTGGAAGTCCTGTTGCTATGCCTGCAATTGCAGCTATAAAGTGCCCGTCTTCCTGTCTTATGACTTGATTCAGGGCAACTTTTTTGTGGGAAAATTTCCGACCATTTGGGAAATTTAAAGCATGGTTCACCAGAATCACCAAACCTGTCATTTGACACTGGGTTGGAAAATAGTTGCAAAATATCCCCAACAGCTTGACTTTTAAGCCACCAAATGGAACAGATTTGTCTCTGGCACCTCTTCATAAATGCTCCAACTGCTGCATGATGTACGAAGACATCATTGATACCTCGTCAATGATAAGACCTTCGCATTACACCACTTTTTTTCTCACTGCATCAAATGTTTATCTTTGGTTACAAAGCGGGATAACTCTTGCAAGGTGTACTGACCATCTGTTATCTCACTCCAGGAATGTAGTGCTCTAGCCCCCATGTCAACTGGATAGGCCTGGCAAGCAATGCCTGTTGTGTCAACTGCATTAACCATTTTGGTTCTACTCTAAACTCAGTACTATTCTTTTGTGATGTAGGTCTTGCCTGTCCCTGTTTCACCCAGAATGGCCATATCGTTCCATCCTTTGCAAGCTGTAAAGCTGCCCTTTGATGCTCTGTAAGACTTAACATGTCAGTCTCAAATCCAGTGCTCAGTACTTGGTATCAGTAAACAGTACCAACGAAATACAGTAACGTTGCACGTACTCTTCAGTGAAAGTTCACACAGACAACAATCTGGCTACTCCAGTAGTACTCCAGAAATCAGAACAAAATAAGTGCCTGAACGACGATCCAGTGATTCCACATAATTGAAAAACAAAAACTTGTTAAGACAACGACAAATGCGCAACGATTACGTGCTATTGCCCTCAACTGCAGTTGTAACAAATGCCAGCTAGCATACATGTGCTAAGTTTGCATATAGAGATTATAATGTAATATTGCTGTGGCTCTCCGTTTCTGTGCCGCAGTCCTGTGTGACACAGGTGGCATAGGAAAAAGAAAGGGGAAGAAAGGAAAATGTATGACGTGGAGGAAACCATAGTTATTCTAATCAGCTTATGCTGACATGTTTGCCAGGACCAGAGCCGAGGCAAAGGGCTCACCACACATTCTCTCACAGCTGTGGTGGATATATCCCCCTACACTCATCGCTTGTAGTCCCCCCCCCTATAAAAATTAATTGTAATTATAGTCTTCCTTGTCCCATTTTCTGAAAAGTTCTTCTCTTATCTCTCTATATGCATCACACCACAACAGCCAATGATCCACTGTCTCATATGCCTCTTGTCTACATACCTTACATTTACCATTCCTACCCATTGTCCACTTGTTTTCTCTTTTCTAGATTGATCACATCTGCCCTACTTTGAAATAGAAACCTGGATCCCTTCCCTCCATCCCAACACACGCGTTTCTTGGCTTTTCGAGTGCCTTGTACAGTTACGCTCGCGTTTAAGTTAACAAACGCCAAACGCACCAACGTTTCCCAAACGTTTCCTAAACACTTTCAGTGAAAGTCAAACGTTTTGCAAACGCGTAGCAAACACTTTGCAAACGCATAACAAACACTTTGCCAAACACTTTCAAACACTTTTCCAAACGCTTTCAAACACTTTGCCGAACGCGTTTGGTGAAAGTCGAACGTTTTGAAACACTTTTCCAAACGCTTTCAAACACTTTACACTTTGCGCCAAATGTATGTGATACATGTACATGTACACTTAGTAACCTAATTCTAATGACAGGAATATTTTTTACAAGTGTCTAAAAAGCTTATCCCTTATTCACTAATCTGGGCTCCACAAATCAAATTCCGCTTTATATCTGACTCATATTAACATGACATAAAGAAAAGAAAAAATGAGACAGTGACAAATAATTCCTGGAAATATGTGTTTGTCACCTTTACCTGCTAATATTTATGTTGTCACTGGTAATCAACAATATTATGACATGGTCATACCGAATTAAGGAAGAAAATAAATATAGGTAGAAGAACACAAATAATATGGCTACATTAACAGGTTTAACACTTAATTTATTATAAAGTTAAAGATCTTTCAGTAGCAAGTATACCTAGTCGCTATCATACTTTTTCTGAAGGTGAAGTTCTTGAAAAGAGGCTAACTTTTAAAATCTCGAATCGAAATACAGAAGCAGCTCAATTTAAGTATTGTGTGGCTTACTAAGCCAAGCAATAGAATTAGCCCCAGTGGAGTAAGGCAGGCGATACTCCATTGGTCCTCGGAGTAATTATACATATATTTTAATTGAAAATTAGGAACTATTTCAGAGTAAATTTATAGGCAATATCATGATCAGATCATGAATCATGATTTGATCATGATATTGCCTATGGATTTACTCCGAAACAGTGTTTGAAAGATGAAGTATTCATGACATCTTAAATGAAGAATTAAGTCTTTAATTAATTTTAGTTGAATTAGACACTTGGGTAAACGTATTTGGATCGTGTTTTACATCAATATATACAACCTATAATGCTGGATAAGTGCACATTTACATGTAGGTACATCATATATTGCTGGACTGGTTGAAAATACGTTTGGAGATTCTTCATCATTTAAATGGAAGTGTTTGAAATGAATAGTGTTTGAATGCGTTTGTGAAAGTGTTTGAAATCGTTTTGGTAATTGTACAACGCGTTTGGAAAGTGTTTGAACGAGTTTGGAGAAGTGTTTGGTAGCTTTGTGAATGCATTTGAACGTTTTGTAAAAGTGTTTGAAATTTTTCCCAAACGCCTTCCAAACACATTCCAAACACATTCCAAACGTTTTCAAACGTTTCCAAACACAAGCCAAACACCAGCAAAACGTGAAAAAAGCGTTTGGCTGTTAACTTTTAGCCGAGCGTAACTGTACACTTTTAATGTACTCTTTTCTCGTCTTCCTTCCAGCCCTCTGTAATAGTCCTACCTATATACAATTTCCAGTCCACAACCTCATCATATTCTTTAAATTATATCTCTCTGCCAACTTATTTATTTCTTCGACCCATCTTGTTTGTTCTTTGACTACTTTATTGGAGACTTTCCTGCACCACCTGTCTTTATTAACTGCTTGTAGATACCCCCAGTACTTTAAGTTTGCTTTGGCACTTCTGTCTGTGACTTGATTCCATGCTAACTCTCCTAGGACTGCTTTTGTTGCAGTATTTGGTGGTGCTCCCAGTATCCATTTCCCCATCTCATTCTGTGCTTTCTCCATTCCCTGGATATCTCTGTCACTTATTGAAATCGCATGTAAGCCATATGTCATCCCGGGTATTGCAACTCTACTCTACAATACCCTTGCTGTGTATGCTCTGTTGAAGCTGTTAAGTGCAGTAACTTTCATCATTCCTTTTGTAGGATTCACTTTGTTTAATCTTCTGCACCTGATACCTGAACATGCTTTTACCCATTGCTTATATTGTAACACCTAGGTATGCATACTCATGAACCTCCCCAATTTCAATAAACTGTTCCGTACCTTCGAATTTTGGAACTCATGATTTCTTCATTTTTTATTCGCATCTGGTTTCTTCCCAGGAGTCATCATTTTCCTCTTATCCCAATAAAATTTTAACTAGCTAGTATTTCTCAGCTTAAATACTAGATGTTTTGAGGGTCCTGATAAACAAGATTTGGTGGCTCCCTGTAGTGATAGACAGTGACACCATTGGCAGTAGTAAGATGATACATTTTGAGCGGGTTCTTTGTTCACAGGTGCATTTGTATCATATGGGGATGAGGTTTCCAAGGAAGACTTTTTACTTTACTGTCTTAAGGAGTTACTTTAGGGGGGGGGGGGGCACGTTACTCTATAAGTGAGTAAACCAAACTGTATATAGCCTAACCCCTAAACCGCCAAGCCAAGGAAATTACTGGACGCTGAGGCAAAATGAGCAAAAATTCAGTATTGTCAAATGCAACAATATACTTATTTTATTTATATCTGGAGTAAGATAATATGTTTGAATCTTTTATTAACCGAATGAAAGGTCTGTAGGCGAACTTTTGTGAATCAATATAATAATTTGCATGTAAAAATTCCGAGTATGGAGCAATCCATGTACACAGTTCAGTTTTTCGACAATACATGAAAACCTTAATCTGTCTCACAAGACTGTGATTTTCGTCAATGTTTTTAAGGTCTTTGCGTGAAAATCTAATAGTAATTAGTGAAAATATATAAAAAAAAGTTGGCTTCTCATAGCTTATTTGATTGATTATACTTTTCATTGTCATGGCAAGAATAGTTCCGTGTGCCACACTCCAAAGCATGGGGAGATGCATAGTCCTGGTTTGCCTGAACATGATGGACAGATTGTCTCGACAGCTTTGCGGATCCCCTTTTTAGAGCAAACAAAGCATTGAGCCTGAGGTTTTGCCCACGTTTCTGTTGCCTGCAAGGTGGCAGGGAAATGCCTGCCAGATTATCTCACAAGTTGTTTATTTGGTGGCTTATTGTCTTGCTCTTCACCACAGAAGATCATTTCATCTGTCACATTGTGGGTTAGTTTGATAACGGTTAGCTCACCACCAGTGCTCTGGTACAAAGTGATCGCATTTAGCAGAGCAATTTGCAACAAATGAATACCAAGTTTCTTGTATCATTTCATGGTCTTTCGATCTGCGGTGTAAGGTTGAAGCATCTGATCATGTTTATCAATGCCCCCCCCCCCCCCCCCATGTTTGCATTGTAGTCAATAACAGCAGTCGGCTTTTGGACTTCGATACGTTCATTTCATACACCCCGACGATCTCTTGTTCTCACTGTTGTCTCCTTGTGAGTGGTACTCATAACGTGTATTTCCCTTTTGTCCCGAAATTTCAAACACAGAAGTGGGCCTGACTGGTATGCAAAAGTAGCCCCTCTCTCTGGAATATTGTTCACTCTGTCGGTTACACATGCCATGGTACTTCTTTGGTGCAAGTACATGTATAGCTTGATGGCAGAGTACCAATTATCCATAAAAATGTTATTATTATATCTTTTGTCCAGAAGTGGGAGAGCTAAATACAAAACAACTTTCCCAGGTTTTGTGAAGTCTCTTACTTCAGCAGGTAAGACATGTAACATGTCAGTTGCAGGGCTTTTCTGCCTGTGTAAACAGGGAATTTGAATACCTACCCACCTCATTTCTGAGGTCACAGTGCAACAAACAGGAATTTTGATCGTCACTTAAACTTGGGAACTACTTGAACTGGGACCTTGATGTTGCACATGTTAGTGTTCTTCCATAAAGGTCAGACTTACTCAGTACATGGCTAACCTTGATCCTATCCCAAGTTCACAGAGCTACAAGTGTGATGAATCTCTAGGTACACTGAGCATGGGCTATTCACCTGTCAAATTGTGAGTATATTTCGCTCAAATTGTAGAACACTGCACATTTGTCTGCTTCACATGTGACCTTCAACGAACAAAGATCCAGGTCATTTTGTCATGCAATAAAGCCAAAAGATACATTAAACGGTAGATTTATGCAGCGATTGTTTACAATTAGTTTCTTTCCACTAGTAATAGGGGTCTGTACTCGCGGTAGGGTAGTGGTTTTAAATGATACTGTATATGATATCGTGGAAGCTAATGGCAAGACGTCTCTTTATTGAAGACAGTTTATTTTTATTTCACTACTATTATATCGTAGAGTTCATTATATGCCTACCTTAATTTGATCATTTTCATCTTGCCATAACTTGGTCAATTTTCATCCAATTTAAATCATGTTGGACCTATATTGTAGATATCATAATACTGACAAGTATTTACATTACAATTTTTTCAACATGTACACTGTATGTGTGTGTACTTTAATGTGTTGCTTGCTTGTAAACTAAAGCTGACTGACTTCCTGAAACCACATGCAATAGTATACTTTGATGAACAATCAATAATTGATGACCTTAGCAATCTAGAAAAGTTCACTGTGTATGGTTAGGACTTGCAATAAACAACCGCCACTCTTGCAGAAGGTTGCTGTACTTTGTTGTTTTCCTTGATACATTGGTCAATAATATTTATGCTTCACTCATAATGAAACTAAATAACATTCACAATCGAGAGATTTGGTCGAGTGAAAAGGAACACACAAGCGTAGAGTACTGTTAGGGCAAACACTATGTGATTCACTTCACTTCACATTAGAAAATTATTTGGCCCTTGGAAATTTTTATCCAGCCATACCCTGGTATCTTATCCATTTTTGTTCATTATTGGCCCAAATTTTAGACATTGAACACTCGACATTTTTGTAAGTACATGTGGCATTTAAAAAAATTAAAGGTCACGGTTGTCACTCTCTGAAATTTTCAAGTACCTGTATCTTGTTTGGAGAAGGTGGTAATACAAGGGTGGAGACGAAGAAAAGGCTGCTTTAGTACGATCACTTTAAGATCAGATACACGTACATGAAGTTAAACAGTTATGTTGCAAAGACATATTACAAAGAAATCTACCTTTTCTTGTTTGAACAATTGTAATTTGTTAAACACATTCCAAAGTAACTGCCCAATGGTTTTCCTTTGTTTGTTTGTTTTTTTTTTAAGGGGAGGGGGTGGGGGTGAGGGCTCGCTTGGTAACTTATCATCCATGGATCATAGCTTGGTGGAAGAGGTGCCTTCTGGCTTGATAACCTTATTACACCATAATACATCAGAGACATTCACTAGAGGTATATTTTGGGGGAGATCTGCCCACATGGACTGCTAATTTCTTAAACCTTTCCCTGTCAGTAAAACACAACTCCCAGCAAGAGGCAACGTTTTCAGGTTAATTTATTACATATGCACAGCATCCCACAATGGATGCATGACCAAGAGGCCATGTACCAATACACTGTATGTCAACTCACGTCAGAGGTGGCAGCACCAGCTTACTTGAGCAACACTAAATCTTTAACATTCTCCCCATCATTTGTGTTTGATACTTCGAACTTTAATACAAACTTACTTTTGAGAACCCCTTTGAAAATTTTATATTTTAATTCTGGAATATTTGATAATGTCTATCAGCTACTGGGATTACTAAAAATGTGTAGCATTAAACTGCTTAATTATCACCTGCAACTGAGATCATGAGAGAGAGAGAGAGAGAGAGAGAGAGAGAGAGAGAGAGAGAGAGAGAGAGAGAGAGAGAGAGAGAGAGAGAGAGAGACCTTCACACCTCGTCAAGAGGAGTAATTGATGCTTCAGCAAACTTATTTTCACAATGTTATGCCCCTACAATTTTCTGGTTTGCCTCGGTCCCCATTCTTAAAGATTGTGGAAATCAGACCCTCGCCCCATTGTTTTGGATAGGTCCCAGTGGAAAATATTTGATTAAAAAGTAGAGTTAGGGGTCTGCAAAGCACAGGGCGGCCGCTCTTGAGCATTTCATTGGCGATTCCATCTAGACCACAGGCTTTACCCATTTTTAGGGATTTAAGCATTACTTCAGATTATTTGAGATTATAGTCAAGTTGGGTGAAGCATCTCTGTTTCTCTTTAGAAATAATCTCACTTAGTACCCAGTTTTTGAAGTTCTGGTCAGACTGGCTTGGTTTTTTGAATAGATCCTTAAAATAAACATACCATTCAGTGGGGGGAAATTAATTCCGATTGTGATACATTGACTTGTTCATTCCTTATTTCATTTACTAATTTCCAGTACCTGCTTGAGTCCCTACTGTGGAGCTTCTCAATATTTAGTACAATTTGCTGTTTGAACTGACGTTTCTTTTGTCTAACCATTGTTTTGTAACGTTTCTTAACATCAAACAACCGTTTTCGTACATTTCTGTCAAAAGGCCAAAGTTTTGCATTCATTTTTAAGATTTACACAGGGTAAGTCATACCATTTTTGTTTCTTGGTCTTTTTGCGAGACTTCCATAGTTTTTTCTTTCTCAATGTACTGTTAGCAACATCCTGTACAACTTTAGTAACCATATGTGTTAACACATTCACGTCTTTTCCAGATTTACAGCTATCACAGATATCATTCAACCGACACTGTACCTCTGTGGAGGTGATGGCCTCATAGAATTTATCGCCAGATTCCTTGTCCCATTTATATTGGTTTTTTAAATTAGTCAAAACCATTTTCGGTGTATTTCCAGATTTGGAAATTTCAGCTGGTGTAGAGAATGATGTATGGCAATGGTCGGATATGGTTTCCAACCAGTCATGCACTTTAAAATAGTTTACACAGGGGAGCAAAGAATGATGGACAATACCGTAATCTACAGTACTGGAACCGTTATATTGGTGGCAAGTGACCTTACCCTGACTATCCCCTAATGTTCTTCCGTTTAGGATTCGTAAGCCACTAGATTTACATACACTTAAAAGAGATCTCCCATCCCCTTGACAAACCTTATCTTGGTTACATCTAAATCTGACAGGGCGGTCAGGAGAGTAATCTATGTACATCGGAAGGTAGGAGCAGTGATCATCTGCGGTATAATCCAGTTCCATTGCAGTTCTGGCATTAAAGTCACCAGTAATGATTAACTTACCTCTATGTAAGAACAGAGCAATGTTTCTTTCAAGTCCTTCAAACAAATCAGTGTTATCATTGATGTTTAAACTAGAAAATTGTGGGCTTAGGTATGCTATTGCTAAGTATATATCTGCCTGTAGTTTGAAAAAGATTTACACATTTTCATCCATATTATGTTACCCTGCAAGTTTGGTGATTTGACTAGAGATACCCCATTGTATATATTTTTCTTAATTGGGGCACATGTGCCGTCTGAGTATTTTCTTGCCGTCTTTTTCTTTGGTCTATTGACTTGTGCTATATTTATATAGCCATCGAAGTCTATGGATATTGTTTCGTTGGAGTGTGTCTCGATGCAACCGCAATAAAGGCGTTGCACCTGATAACCAACCTGGACAACTTTGTGAAGCCACCACTGGGTACCCATGAAGAGCGAAGTGCGGTTGCATTGGCACACGAGCTATTACGTTGCCATTTTCACTCTTTCCGGTCATGAAAACGGAAGATAAATAGTGAAAGTATCTGGACAAAACAGGCGTCGGCGACAATAATATAAGTGTGTTGTGCACTGTACGCTTGGAAAGGCACTGAAACTTTATTCAAGATGGGGATTAACAGATAAGAAACACATACATGTATGGTTTTACCATATTCAAGTAAGGAATATGTACTTTATTCACATGTATACGGAGTGGTGTGAGTAACGTTGGTCGTGGGATACTGGCCTTGTGGTATTACTACACAAGCAGCATCAGTGCTCTCCCACTCAGAATATTTTCATACGCGTGTGGTTGTTCATGTGACATGTTTCCGGATTATGACGCTACATGTGAAGTTTTCTTACCGCCTGGAAGAGTTACAGCTGGGCACTGCCATGTTACCGGAAGTCTTATAGGAAAGAAGTGCAATGCAATGATTTTACTGTTTGTGAATAACGTAATGTGTTATGACATATGTAAAGCAGCCACAGTGACGTATGAAAAAACCTGTTGCCGAAGCCAATGCGAAGAGGTGGAACTAGAAGAAGACATGAGGATTACTCGGTAAGTTCACAAGGAAGTGTGTTTTTTTCATATTTGGTTGTTTTACATTGTGTATATTACAGGAGCGAAAATGTGTTTGTATAAAATTTGACAGGTTCCTTGCCACTTGCGGCGTCATCGCATCAATGTGGTATCCACGCGGTCATTGCCATGTTGACCATCACCTGAACATTATGAAGATGTCGTTCATCACTAGCACATGCTTTTGAACATCGGTGCATTGCTTACAAATTAAACTTGATGTGTGTTTGAAGTCTTGTACTGAGTTGTTATTGTAGGTCACTTGGTCTGCCTTATTGATTGTGTTCAATTGATTATGGGATTTGAGATGAATCAAGATCTAGGTCATGGATCAGAACGAGAAGTGGATGTTTGTTACCATTGCCATGCTGATACTGTCGACATTTTCAGTTCATGTTTTGAATGACCTATCACTCAGTGCTGTACTCAACCTTGCGCTCGTTAAGGCCACTTTGTTTGATGCTACAACTTTTTTATTTCTTCGATTGATATACTATATAGGGAAACTGTGCACCAGAATAGTCACGGTGAGATGGGAAAAGTTGTGTTTTAATGGGAGGGAAAATGGCGTCAGTGAAAACTATTATTAGTGATGATGTTGTAAGCATTCTCCGAATCCAATCAATTTCAAAATTGTGTTGAGCAATCTCTGAATCCCAAGATTGCTCAAGCAATTTTGAAATTCCTTCTATTTACTGTGTAATTTGAAAAGAAATATGTATTAATTTGTCATTTGCCATATATTCAATATTTTCGAACAATAAACTGTGGTGATATTCTTCAGACAAAGAGGTAAAAAAAACCCGACGGTGTCACGCAAAACTACCATACCACAAGTGTAAATTTTGACCACCAGATGTCAGGTAGATCGTTGTCATACAACTCTCCATAATATAAATTTTAGATGAAATTAATCATATTCCTGACAAATGAATCTGTAAACACTGATAAATAATTAAACAAACTTAAATAATGTATTTAATAAGTAAATAGGATAGATTAGAGATGAAAAACAATGATATCAAAACTACTAATTTATGTGTACAATATATTTTCAACCCAATTACATATATTGATATTGCAAACACACATCAAAGGAAAGTTGAAAGATACAGTGATTTGGTCTTGGACATTCAGGAAAAAGGTTACATGGTCAAGTATTATCCAATCGAAATTGGCTCCCGAGGTTACATTTCAAAAGAAAACATCCTCCACATAAAGTCCCTACTGAAAAAAACACAAACGATTTAAAATTCAAAGATGTAAAGGATCCACTCTGTAAGATTGTGTTAATCGCATCATTTGTTATCTACCACTCGAAATTCGAGAGCAACTGGTGCAGTCCCCCATACGTTAAGTTTTAACTCAATACAGAATTGAGCATGCCTTGGGAGAGAAACCAGCAGAGCCTGTGTCCGCTGCAGTGTGCACGGCTTGCCCCCCCCCCCCCCCCCCCCGTCACTCTGCTGGGGGTCCCCTTTTTATTTTTTTTACCCATATCTCCTGGGGCATGCTCTTCCTTTCTACATGAATTACCGATATACTCATTTAAGCTTCACACACAACCCATGAATATTGGCTTAATTTGTCGTATTTTTATTTAATATTTCATTGTTTCAAACTATGTATAGCTTGCAGGTCACAAGACGCATTACTGATACTGTTGTTCTATGTATTTTGTGTCCTGTCTGGCAATATTATTGTAACACTTTATTATGTATGTAATAAAGATATATACACATAATATGAGCCTAATTTAGTACATGATGACATGTACATGTATGTATAAATTGGTCAATGGAAAGCATAAATCAATGTCTATAGCCCTTACATTATATATTGAATAAGTGGAATAGCAAAAGGAAACAAATTAATTTGAAGCTATAAGTAAGATTAGTGAATAAATAATTGAAATTGCAATACCCAATTTTTAAATTGAAATACCAAAATTTAGAATTTAACTTAAATTTCGAACATGCCAGTTTTTTTCTTGTCTCAGATGTCTATGCACATGCAAAGTAACTGTTTTGACCTGTCAGTGTCAGGCTTATGCTTAAATTTAAAGCCTTTAAGAGATATTTGAATTCATCGCGTACGAAAACTTCTTATAAGATTCTTACATGATTCTTACTTATATATTATTTTTATTGTTTGCTATTTCTTATAAGAATGAGACAAATTTCTTATATGAATCATATATGATTTTTGTAAAAAAAGTATGGTTTTTATATGCTAATGAGCTGCACAAAAGTAAGAATCTTTATATACTTTGGAAAAGCACAGTTCAAGCAAACACAACAAAATGGCTGCCAATTTCCCGCCAGGAAGTCACATGGTGCCACACAAGGGAATGTGGGGTTATTTCTTATAAATTGCTTGCTTCTTGCTTCTTAGTCTTTTCTTACTTTCCTGTATTTCTTGTTTCCCATTTCTTGCTTCTTACTTTTTTCCTTATTTTGATTTATTTCTTTTTTTCTATTTCCTACTTCCCACTTTTTCGCATATTTCATACATTTGGATACTGGAAATTTTCTTACTTGTGAACATTTCTAATAAGAAAAAAGTAAGATATGAACGAAAAGTATGATTTTTATACGATTCTTCTAAGAATCTGATAAGAAAAAAACGTACGGGATATACATCTACTTACTTTTACTAAATTTTTCACCCCACCTCCCTCATGTAGGGCATAGGCCCACTTTGAAAATGACTTTCTTAAATAATTGGAATTATATACTGGCCCTACTAAAATTGTGTCAGTCAGTCTTGAAATATTGCATCGATCAATTTTTAAATTGCAATTATCATTTCCAGCATTCTTTTCATATACTGAACCCCAATGAAAAGTATCCACATGCCAATTTTGAAGTATTTTATTGTTTATACTTGAAACATTTCATACCTAGACGTGCTTAGAACTTAACAAAGCATTCACTTTTCTGGCGTAAAAATAATGTCACGCTCTACCGACATTAACGTCACTTACAGGCAAAAAATGTCATTAACTGCCCTAATTGAAAGTCACACAAATTTTTCTGTTCAATATGGGATGTGGCCACCTCGAGCATCAACACATGCTATACATCTGCGGCGCATACTGCTGACCAGGGTTTGAATTCTGTGTTGGGGAACATTATTCCATTCTTCCTGCAGAGCTTGGATCAGCTGGTTTCGGGTAGTAGGCCTAGGTGTCCTCCGTTGAATACCTTGGCCTAACTGATCCCACAAATGTTCAATAGGGCTCAGATCGGGTGAGAACGCTGGCCATTCCATGACATTGATGTTGTTCTCATTGAGAAAGTTCATTGTTAATCTTGCAGAGTGTGCACGTGCATTGTCCTGCTGAAAGATCGCCAGATCTTGATGCTGCTCCATAAATGGGACCATATGCGGCTCCAGCACCTCATCAATGTACCGCCTAGCATTGAGGATCCCTTGAATGACCACTAGGGGTGTCCGGTAGCGGTTGCTGATGCCTGCCCACACTATGACAGAGGGTCCACCCCATCGATCTGCCTGACGGACACAGGCATCTGCATATCTCTCCCCAGTCCGGCGCCACACACGTTCTCTGCCATCTGCTCTGCTGACACAAAAACGGGACTCGTCAGTAAAAAGGACGGTATTCCACTGCTGGCGAGTCCACCTGGAGAGTGTGCTCTACACCACTCCAGTCGTCTTTCTCTTCTGGGTTGGGTCAGCAGGTTACCCCTGTAAGGTCTTCTGGCTGTTAGGCCACTGCTCCTCAGTCGCCTCTCCACAGTAGAACTACTGACAGGACGGTGATTCACCCCTTGAGTCTCACGGGCTGTTTGGGCTGCTGTACGGAAACGGTCTCGCAGGTGCATCAGCCGGATGTGACGGTCTTGGCCAGGTGTTGTCACTCTTTCTCGGCCAGGCCTAGGCCGATCATCTACGGATCCAGTTTCTTGTTGCCGTTCAATTAGTCGTTGGATGGTGCGCCGAGTACACCCCATTCTTTGTGCGATTTGAGTGATTGGGACTCCACCCTCTGCAAGCCCCAAAGCATGGTGTCTTTGACCTTGGCTCAGACGCGGCATGATCGCCTCAACACACCTGAGACCACTGGCTTTTTTCTTGGCTGAACATCCCTTTTTAAAGCCACTGAAAACATCAGGTCATTTAGCCATCCAATAGGAGTGGTGGTCAGAAGCCATATTCGGTGCACAAAAGTCACATGCATTATGTAACAACCCAGCAAAAGTTAAAAAGTTGTCCTGAATGACCCTGATGTAGGCTCCAAACCATGCATATATGCACACACAGTACTTAGTAACTTACAAAATTAATGTGTTAATTTTTTTATGTGGATACTTTTCATTGGGGTTCAGTATATATTGGCTAATAAATAAAATTAATACAAAAGTCGCGGATGAATATCAATAAGTTTCAAATTATTTCTATATCACCTCCATAATAAAGAAGTAGTTTAAATTATTGATAATTATTTGTTTTTGTTATTTAAAATTTGATATATGTTCACTTGTGCTGCTCGTGCACAACGTTACATGCATATAGCTCACTTTAGTTGGCAATAATCAAATCCTAATTGGTAAAATATTTCTTGACCTAATGAGTTGTCACGGTATACTTGAGTATGGGAATTCAATAATTCCTGAAACATATTGGTTGCAATTCATACACTTAAAATATATACCTCTTGACAGGAGGTACATACTCAATAATTCCTGAAACATATTGGTTGCAATTCATGCACTTAAAATATATACTTCTTGACAGGAGGGACAACTTAATTCTAAAATTTCGTTAATCAATTTTGAAATCACATTACTCAATTTCTAAGCTGGGTCATCCTGACTATAGTACTTTTGGTAACAACAATTTCTCACAGTTTGTTTCGTATTTTCTGTATATTTTCTTTGTTACCTGAAATATGATGTATTTGTATTCTCGTGAAATAAAAATGATCTGAATTTGAATATATTATTTTAGCATTTAGACCTATCCGAATTGGCCTGAGCAAATTTAGGTATAAACTAGTCTGAACCTGAGTAGGTCTATACAAGGATACACACACATATACATTGCTGTTGATATTAAATATTTTGTTTATTCCCCTTAGTTTTTTTTTTTTTGTCATTTCATTACAGGGGAAATTTTGTTGTTAGAATGCACCAGAGAGTGTCATTTTCCTTTGTATTTTGCAAAAAGTTCCTTCCATGGGAGGGGGGCCAGCGCCCCTCCCACAACCCTCCCCCGCTTGCTCGCTACGCGACCTCACTATAATACTTAGATATGCCTCAATATGTACTCGAACCCCCCTTCCAAAAATCCTAGATCTGCCCCAGTGTCTACATGCTATGCTATGCTTCTTATGGTGAAGGCCAACTTAATTCTAAAATTGCATAACTCAAATTTGCAATCACAGTACCCAATTTATAATTTCTAATAATCTTTTTCCAAATTTGAAGTATACATGTGGAGAGTCCATTGGCAGAACGACCAGGGTCAAGATGCTTTAATAACCATGTTAAATGTTGGAGTCCAAAATATTTTTTGTAAAACATAGTTTACATAAGAAGTTACAGACGATTATAGAAACACAAGTCAAACTGTGACCCTGATCGTCCTGCCGTTTGAGTCTTCATGTATATTAACCAGAAATTTTATTCAACTCCCTGATAAATATTGATTCATGTTTATACTTATACTTTTTTTCATATCTATGCATGGGTCCACACCTTATGTTACAATTAAGATTTCTTTAAACTGCACTGGTCATGCACAGCAATAGGAGCTCATGCAACTTAGTTCACATATAGGCCTGTATACCTTCCACTTGGTAAAATGTCGGGACAAAACGAGTTGTGACCTCATACTTGATTGAGCATGTGAATTCAATTATTCCTGAGCCATTCAAGCGGCAAAAATTATGCACTTCAAATTTATACTTTTTACTGTGAGGGACAATTTAATTCTAAAATTGCGCAATTCAATTTTGAAATCTCATTACCCGGTCTCTTATTTATATACCATTTTACAAATTTTGAGTTATATAATATTGATCAGAAATATTATTCAACTCTCTGATAAATATGGATACAATATAATTAGGGCCCGCATCTCCGTTGCAGGTGCCCTGTAGTAATCAACCTGTCTGTCCATCCAACTTTGTTTCAGCACAATAACTTTCCATAGATTCATTCAATTGCCTTCAAAGTTGCATGGTCACCATAATCATCTAGGTATGATCTTATAGCTGGCTTACTGGGGCATACAGTGAATTAAATATTTAATGAACTATGGGTTGCATCATACACTTTAATTTTATACTCAACTTAATTCTAAAATTGCGTTAATCAATTTTGAAATCACATTACTCAATTTCTAAATTATATTAATCATTTTCCAAATTTTGATGTTGACCAGAAATAATATCCAACTCAATGAAAATATTGATACACCTACCCGCGTAATTCATCACTAATCATGCATCGAAGGACCATTATGCCTTCGTTGTAGTCAATAAACATGATATTGTTGAAGCAATAAAGAGTTTTTACATTCGATCTTGCAAGTTCGGTTTGTAACGGCATTCGGCCATACACAAACGGTTCTTGAGCGATTCCTCGCTGATGAGAGCTACATTTAGAACAAGTTGGCTCCTGCCGGTCACATGCTGGTTTGTAACTGCATTCGGCCATACACAACGGTTCTTGGGCGATACCTCGCTGATGAGAGCTATATTGAAAACAAGTTGGCTCTCGCCGGTCACATACTGTACGCTACATTGCGAGACCATAATACAACTGCATGTGGAGCTGTCCACGGAGTCCTGGGACGGAGACACGATAAATCACCACGATTTTTTGTCATCATGGAGTTATATACGCAAACTAGTAAGTATAGAATTTTCTATGTCATTAACTGTGGTTGGTCATTTTGATCTGGCATGTTCGTATGCAGACCAAATGATAAATCAGACTGGACCAGTATGTTCTATCAGCAGTGCCTGTGTTGTTTTTGACAGCTACGGCCGACGCATCGTTTGAAGACGAAAGCATACAGAATGGTACCGTGTCAATGATAATGTTTGTACTTTTAGTAAATGGACATGTTTACTGACGAAAAACAGCAAATAAAGTTTTTATAAATGGTGTTAATTTTGATGCTAAACTTGTACTAATGAACACACATGTACTTTCTAGTTACAATTGTTCATACACCAAGCCATAGATAGATCGTGTTTGTGCTCACTTGGTATATATTTTTGATAGACATATTTGTTAGCAATAAGCCCAACTTACAAATTAATGTTGTTTACAAGTGACAATCAGGTGTTGAATTTTGTATCTCCCAACTCCCCCCCCCCCCCCCCCCTTTTTATTTTAAAATGTCGTTAGACACGCGCATGTGCTGGGGTTTGGCACTTGGATCCTAAATTTTCACACGGACTGAACTGTGTCTGTGACCGGTGACTCCTTTGATCTTTATACGTCAAAGGAAGTAGGAGAGGCAAGCTACCCAAAAGCTCAGCGATTCATATCCGTACGTAATTAAAGGTTCAATCAGTGTTTTATCAGCTGCACAAATTTTGTTTACGCCACCGCTAAAAGGGCTCTTCACCACAAATATGTGAATTTGCGGCATGGGAAGGGTGAAATAATGGCATTAAGTAATAAATCCTACCCATGTATTGCACGCACCCCCCCCCCCCCCCCCGCATAGTTTGTGCATGCAGATACAAAGCCAACATTTTGCAACTCAATGCCAGCATCATGAATTTATCAAGGAAAATACCTTAAAAGAGGACCCAAAACGGCTTGTAGTTATAGCCTGAAGTTGTGGTAGAAATATAAGAGATTTTGAATTGTAGACAGTGGATCGTACACCATTATTGTACAAATATAGTATGGACTATTGTACGGTATATGATGGGAGAAAAAAAAACATTCATGATGCCAGTCAGTCTATAAAACTAAAATAAAAGTAACCTGAGCATATATGACAATTGAAACATATGATCGTTAAGGCCTGCCAAATGACTGTAGTTTTATTTCCACATTTGTATTTATTCTTGCGCCAGATATCATGGTACGTGGTGGGGCAAGAGGAGCGCATGGTCAGGGACAGGGACGTGGACGTCCACACAACACTGCCCAAGCTACATGCCGTTTGTCCGAGACACACAGGCAGAAACTGCAAGAAAGACAACAAGCCAGAAGTCATCGACTCCAGGTATGTGTCGTGTTTGTGAAAAATTAATTTTTAATTTTACAATGCTCACAACTCTTCATGCAGTGCAGTTGGCCAAATATTTTTTCTTTTCAAGCCACAATCTTATTGTCATGAGTTGTTTTGGTCTCTAGACATCAATGTTACAAAACTAAGTTTGTCCAATCAACTTTTTGGTTGAATTTAGCCACCGTGATATATATATATATATATATATATATATATACATATATATATACATATATATATACATATACATATATATATATACATACATATATATACATATATATATATATATATACATACATATTTAGTTAGTTTGTTACACAGGGCACGATAGAAGGATCAAAATCTTTGCCTCGTGTTACAAATTTTGTATGTAGTATAGACAAGTATATACATTTATATGTATGCATACATCATGCTTTTAGGCATACATGCATGCAGATCTACATTCAGTCTCCTGGTCCGAGGCAAGTGAAACATCTTGTTGGACAAGGTTTTTTTTCTTCCTATTTTGGAAACAAAGTTTGTGATGTGGTCCAATGATGTGGACAAGTGAAATTTTCTGCAGACAAGCAGATTTTATTTATTACTTCAATCATCACATGTATACATACATATATATATATATACATACATACATACATACATTAGGGTTGGCAGCAAGTTTTGAAAAATGGGTCCATTTCATTCCGTTACACAAACACAATTGTAAATAGAGTAAAATTTGGTTAATTCAAAGAGAAGAAAATTTGTGGCTCAGTTTTATATTCTATGGGTGTTGTTCCCAAGACTCACTCTAAATGACATGCATGGATGATTCCATACCATAACCATAGCATACCATTTTTATTTAGGAGAACATCTCTACCATGCGAGAAGGGACTCTCAGGCAGCTGGTGCTCTGTCTGGCAGTAAGAATGCCAGCCCTGATATTTGACATGTTGGAAAGCATGGAAGAACCACCTACGCCACAACCTTGTACCTGATTGGTGCAGGTGTACCAACTGCAGGCACATGGGAACAGCGGAAGAAGAGGTGTGCTGTAACATGTTTCCAATAAACTGCTTGAGCACAAGACCAGTAAGTGAAATGTTGTATCAAGGATAATGCTGTTAACAGATGTAATGAGAATGAAATGATACAAACTATGTAGTGTAGTTTAATTTCTGTTCTTTATATACATGTGGACACATTAATGTGTGTAGCAGGGACCTCATTCTGCCAAGACTGATCAAAACTTTGAAAATTACTTACTGGTCCATACACAATAAGTCACCAATACTGGTTCAATCATGTAAAATATGTACTACTTCACTGGCATGTTTTACTTCCATCATATGCTGCTAGTTTTCCATGGTGAATTCTGATTATTGGCATGCATGCATGTGTACAATTATATTTGGCCTCCTTGTGGACCACATTTTGTTCAGATAGTCACCTTCAATCAATATACAATGCATATGAATGACATATTTCTTTCATTTTTATAATTGTTCATTCAATTTTAATGTTGTAGGAGATCGACATATTCATTCTGGACCCCGGCGTTTTGGCTATAGCCAATCTTTACAGGGCTGATATGCTTGCCGCCTTTCAGCGACATGACAATGATGCAAGACGTCACGACGCCTACCGCCAGTTTGTTTTATGGCGTCATGGCAGACTTGGGCAGGGAAACCGGCGAGTCATCCCAAGTTGTGTGGTGTGGCTCATACGGGATGAATATCCATTAGCTGATGGAACCTACACAGGATTTATCCCCAGTCGCCTTGCATTATATTTCAAGTATAGTCACATTTTTGCAACTTGATTCATTTCTACTGTGTAGCTGACTTCCATTTCACCTTGTCCCCAAGCCTACTTTAATGCTCCTCAGTTAGGACTTTGGTTGGTTTTGGGTCCACTGCAGCAATGGTTGGTCTTATTGTGTGAGGATCATCAGCTGCCATGACAACTCTTCACCTCAATGGTAACTCATCAGTAAGCCTGGCTTCAATGATTTTTACTTGGAGTACCTTCACGTAACCATAATCTTTCGCTACACATAATGGCACAGGGCACCAGTTTTGGCTCCTTTTATTATACACACGACCAAACCTGTGAATAAAATTAGTTTTGCTTTACTATTAATACAGACACAGCATCAACAGTGGTCCCTGTTTTGGAGACCAACCCTTGCCCAGACCAAAATTGTTGTCTCCCAAGAAGTATAATGAAATGAAAAAGTTCATGATAGGGACATGCAGGTAGTCATGACCAAAGAAGTGTTAATAGGCCTCTGGTATTTAATCAAAGTCTTCTTCGCAAGTGGCACCTAATATACAGAAAAACAAAACATTAAATTATAAGACTCCTGACAAACCATAGCCTTGCTTACATGTACAGTGATACCTATCTTTAGTGACCGCCCAGATGTTGCAACTGCTGCAACTTTTTGCTTGTTAGTGTATCTCGAATGAGAGACTTCCTGATTTGGGGGACCAGTTTTGTGTCCGTGTATGAGCTGGTTTGTCAAACCAGGTACCACTGCATTAGATTTCACATATATTTTGTCTATCATGTTTATGAGTGACAGGTACTTGCCTGATATAAGTTACTGTCATTTTCTTTCGTATTCAAAAATAGGTGACCCAAAATATATAGCTAGCAACAGTTTTAATTATCGCCTTCAACACTTGGTAACTTACATAATCTCATTCTTTTGATTTCTTTTGTACTCCCTGTCCTTGTGATGCTGGAAATCAATGGCAGCCAAGAGAATCCAGGCCTTGTAAACAGTTGGGCTGATTGTTTTGAAAAAGACAAAAAAATCATATGTTGTATGCACAATTAAACTGAGCAATCAATGTGTTTTAAAAAAATAATTTAATTGTAAAGACAGTCACTAATTAAGTAAGCTTTATTATCATTTTTGTACTTTCCTGTATGGACGTCCAGGAGTATTCATATGCCCCTCAACCATTTAGCTCCTTTCATTATTTTTTACTGGACAAGCTACACATGTGACACGAATCAAGTTGCAAAAATGTGATCACTTTAATGAATGGATCTAAGAAGCCATTACTTCTATTTGTCTAGTGTCCACAATGAGAATACCTTTTTTTTTTGGGGGGGGAGGGTATGTCAACGTGACACACCTTGTCACTATTATTGTATTATCAAATTGTCATCTCAGTGCAATATTCAAGAAGAGGTTTAATGGCTTGTTTCATCATAAGGAAAATAAACAGACAAATGTACTTACCTGAAGGCATACCTTTTGGTCGCATACATCTGTATAAGTTGATGAAAGACTTCTAGTTGGCCAGTGTGCCTGATAAGTAAGATATGTTGAAAATACAGGAAAACATTTACACATTCTTTGTGCTGCTGCACCACTGTACTTCCTGTTGCATTTATGATATTATTTGATTCGCTACAATGTACAAGTATTTTACCCCAAGTAAAATTTGTATGTATTTATGATATATGGTTATTGATTGTACAAAATTTCTGCAGCCAAATTTCAGCATTTCCTTCACTTATGCTGAGTTTGTACAGTTGTATTTATTTGTGTAATACAGCTGTATATATGTGCTCTTTTAATAGTCAGGATTACAAAGATGCCTGTGGATTTAATGTGCAAGTATGGTGCTAAGTTTTTTTTTTTTAAGTCATAGTGAATTTACATTCATGCCAGAAATCAAAGTCACATAACAAATACTCATGTTTCAAGTGCCAAAACATTTTATGATTTCATGACGTTTTCCCATGATAAATGTAATGGGATGATATATGTTTGTAATAATTATTTTGGAATAAAAATAAATATATAAGGAAGTGGTACCTGAAATTGCAGTAATGTTGGGCAGCTTGAGAAAGCCAAGTTTTGTCCAGGATCACTTTGGCGAGTCCCTTGTGGGCTGGTGATTCTGCTTCAATCCACTCCTTGTCCCGGTCAACCTCAGGAAGAGGATCATGCCTGCAGCTCCCTGGACCAGAACCGTCGCCCAGCGCCCATTCATGCTCGTCAGTGACATGGTGTAACACACCCCTGATATCACTCTGCACGTGTATATGATGCAAGACTCAATAACAAATGCATTGTGAGTTGTTAATTGATACGGTTAGTCTACTCAGGTACATATTATCATTAATTGTTGAGAAATGGTGCTATTATGAGGCATTTTGCATCGTAGAATGGTGCAGTTATTTTTGGGCACATTGTGACATGTGCCTTTTGTAATTGCTAATCTGCAAACACATTTAAAATACTCCGTGCAAATATAAATATATGTTTTTTTTCGGGGATAACAGTATAGTGCTATAATTAAATTGTGCCAATGTTAAAACCGTACTGTGTACACATGAAACCAAAGATACCTCATCGTGAGAAAGATGTGAAATTGTATTATTGTAAGGAAATAAATGCAGCTACATTTCAGAAGACCATCATTGTTTGGGATTTTTTCATGTTTCCAGCAGGTATAAGGAAGTACCTTGCCTTGAACATGTCAGGACTGCCTTGCGCCATTTCTGAGGCCTTCCAGACGTGGTTCACAATGTCCTTCACCCAGGAAGCCAATGTAGCACACTCCTTTCGTGCTGCCACCTAAAATAAGACACATAACCATCATTTTATTTATTTCCAGATAGACCTGGCTATGTCATTTTAACCTCTTGAGTGGAACTGAGAAAAACGTGGACACATGTTAACAAAAATAAAAAAAGCAACATCTTACTGCATTTAATTTCTTTCCAAGATTTTGGCCGCCATACCAGACGTCCCACTGGTGAACGATGCCAAGCTCCCCTACAAAATGAAATATATGTTCATGTGTTACATGATACCTAAATTACATGAAGTTTCCATGTGTTACATGCTACCTAAATTACATGGGTTTTGCATGTATTACAAGATACCTAAATTTTATGCATTTTGATACTAGATAACAGATTTTTAACGTTATAAGTTGTAACATACATAGGAAAAACTTTGTACAATCCAAGGGAACTTGCAAGTGTTTTTTTCTATATTCTTTGTAAAGATATTAATTTGTAGTCTATAACATTTGCCGGTTTCTGACTTATAGGATATGATAGGGTACTGTCGAATCTACCTGCTACACAAGGTACAGTTGTACAATTCAGATATCTGGTATTTTCATGTGCATCTTTTCTTCAAATTTCAATGTTCAGTGGAGTTGTGAAAAAGTATAGACGCATGATTAAAAAAAAAAATAGAAAAAAATTACTTAGGATTGGTGGAATCTGTGAATGTGCATCGGTGACAACTTCAGCAACTTTCATTTTATTGTCCTCGATAAGGAAAGCCAGGGCTTTCCTGAGCCCTAGTGGCTCCATGTTGGGTGATTTCAGGTTCGTCTCCCTTCTGTCCGCCATGATGATGGCCATGAGGTCATAATTCTCCTCGTGCATGAGCGTGTACGTGCAGAATTGGGAGGAGTTGCCCGGACTATCATTCCGACCATCATCTGCAAGCACCAGGAAAAAATGTATGAATTATCACAGTATATAATGAACAGCATTATTGTTTAGACAAGGAACAAAAAAAATGCAAATAATTCAATTTTTCAGTTTCTGAATTTCCTAAGTCAATAGTTTGATCTGTCAAGGTAATTGTATCCCATACCAACATTCTAATCTAAATTCAGCTGTTTGAAGAAAGAGGAATAGCTTGGGCTTTTCTTTGGCTTCTCTGCGTGCAACATGCCTGAAAAATGCCCTGGGAACTTTTGTCACAGTATGAAATGCACCACGTGAAGGGTTAAGTTACAGATTAACTAAAAAGGTTACCCTTTCACATCCAGGTAATAAATCTAGATCTCAACAACAGCCCTCCGCTGCACAGTTTTACAGGTGTGTGCAAAGTGCACCAAGGAAAGTTGTTGAGGTCTCGCAGATCATTCCTGTGTGATGAAAGTTATGCCTACATGTATGCACTATGCACGCCAACACTTGACTCATGATGCATTCAATCACGAATAACTGCATAATTATGGAGAGCACTGACTGTGTCAAAATAAATCACGTCCATGCCAATCATATTACATTTAATATGTCCGAATGTGTGGTACTAGTCACACCTGGTGTAAAACATGTTAAATTCATAAACTTAATATGCAGGTTGACAAGACCTGACCACAATTTTATAGAGTAACATCTACTATAATATGTAACACTTCGATGCACATTAGGGAAGCAAGTACTTACCTGCAAATATTAAATCCTGGCCCCTGTACTTCTCCATCGTCCTTGCTTATAACTCCTCCCAATATTCATTTATCACTGGTACAGAGTAATGTGCTTGGATGTTGTAAAAAAAAGTTCTCCCAGGAGCTTTCAATCCAAGATATTTGAAAAAAAGTGAAATCTTAGCATAATTGTTGCCTGAAAGTAAAATGTTTGTCGCCACCATGAAGTCTCCAGCATTGATGACACGTTGAACGAGCCTGGGTTGTGAGGATCATTTATTTGCCACGTCTCATTCGACAGGTCTGGAAAAAAATGCAGAATATTCAGTCAAGTGATATTTCATGTTGCAATTTATATATTGCTTCATAATAAATTATTGTTATCATGTGTTACAGGATTAATGCAACACAAGAGTACAAGTCATACAAAGGTTGACTGTCAAGTTTTTGTCATTAAAATTTGTTTGAATACAATAATTACCCAAGTCAAAACCACAGCGGTGCCAATATGCTGTGCTGTCACGGATACTTCTGCATGGCACCCTTGTTTTTTGCATACAGGTTCAACATGAAGCCCAGCCAGTGACATAATGCACGATGTGTTCCCAAGAAAAGTTGCATCTTCTAGTATGGATGATGCTGATGTCACCAGAGGAAAGCCATCAGTTGGGTGTTCTAAGAGTGCAGTGTCTTCTGTTGATGTATGGAGCAAATCGTCAGGTGTAAGCTCCTCGAAATCTTGTGCGTCAATCTGGTAAACTCTGGAATATTTAAAAGAACAAAATAGGTTTGAGAGATATAAAAACACGTGCTCACTGAACAACATTATTACATGTGCATTTCTATTTCTATTTTATGCTTTTTCTTTTCTTTTTGTTGTTGTTAGTTTTAATTTTTGTTTAGGGTGTGTCAGCCTTGCTACCCCATTTTTGACTGGGCCATTGTTGCCAAGTGTGGACAAACTGGAGGCATTTGAATTAAAGTCCAGCTCAGCAGACAATGCGGCTCAATGGTAACTTGCCATACCAATGGCAAGTTAATATGTTTGCACCGATTTTTATTCAAACAGGCAACTTCCGAATCTGATTTGAACAGTGTTCAGAAGTAAAGATACAACATCATGGAAGAAACCCTATGTCTTTGATTTTAACTAATATTCTTGCAACTCACCTTTTATTGATGCTAGATTCAGAAATATAATCCTGTAGAGACTGGTCACTTGGCCTGTATGTGATGTCTTTGCTGTCTATTACATTCAACCCCAAAGGATCACTGCTGTTGCTGTCTTTATCACCAGGAAGAAACAAATGTATTTCCATGTATATGTATCTACGTACGTTGCAAGAATTTAAGAAGAAACTATAAAACAAGATTTGCTTCAGAATTTTTAGAATTGAGCTGTTCCTCATGATAAGATGTAACTTTAAAGGGTATAATTTGTCACAAATGGTTCACGAGATATTTTATTTACAAAATCTAATGTAGACTTTGAACCTCTGTGTGTGTGTGGGAAGGGGATATTAAGTGAACCCTCAATGACTTTGTCATTCCTGTAGCTGCCTGCCATTTAAAACTGGAGCAAATATGATTTTAAAAATGAGTTACGCAATTTTAGAATTGAGTTAGTTTAATGATATGATGTAACTTTTATGGGTATAATTTGTCGCAAATGGTTCACAAGATATGTTGTTTACAAACTCAAGTATAAACTTTGACCCTGTGTATGTGTGCGTGGGGGGGGGGGTATTAAGTATACCCTTAATGACTTTGTCATTCCTCTAGCTGCCATTTATACATGGAACAAATGTGACTTTACGCAATTTTAGAATTTAGCTATTCCTCATGATAAGATGCAACTTTTAAGTGTATAATTTGTCACAAATGGTTCACGAGATATTTTGTATAAAAAATCAAAAATAGACTTTGAACCTGTGTGTGTGGGGGGGGGGGGGTATTAGGTGAACCCTGAGTTTGTCCTCCAGCTGTCATTCAAAAATGGAGCAAATGTGATATTGAAATTGAGTTACGCAATTTTAGAATTAAGCTATTCCTCATGATAAGATGCAACTTTTAGGGAATAATTTGTCACCAATGGTTCATGAGAGATTTTGTTTACAAACTCAAGTATAAACTTTGACACTGGGAAGGTGGGGGTCATAGATAAACCTTCAATGACTTTGTCATTCCTCTAGCTGCCATTTAAAAATGGAGCAAATGTGATTTTAAAATTGAGTAACGCAATTTAGAATTGAGTTATTTTAATGATATGATGTAACTTTTATGGGTATAATTTGTCACAAATGGTTATTTCTCATGGTAAGAGGTAACTGTTAAGGGTATAATTGGTAATTTGTGAAAAATTGAGCATATATAAATATTTAAGACCGACCTGAGGACTATTGCTGGCTAATTTTAGTAATTGCATTAAATTCTGAAAATGATCACCAAGACCTGAAGACGATCGCTGGCCAATACTAGTATATGCATGCAATTCTGAAAATGATCATCAAGAATATTGCAATAAAAAAAAATAAAACTTTAATTTCCAAATTGAGTGATGCGATTTTAGAATTGAGACATTCCTCAAGGGGAGAAGTAAATATAAGTAATTATTGTAATTTTCAGTATTAGTAAATGCTTCAAGGAAAAAGTTTATAGAATATAAATGAATACATAAATCAGAAAATTTTTTCTTTAGGCTCTAAACATGATTTTCAGGATTTATGTGAATATATTATTGCATTCCTAAAGTTTCAAACATCATTTTACACAAGAAAAAATCCAGCATGAATCAATATTTATAAGACTTTTGAGTACGTCTTCTGTTGGCAATATACACATGAAATTCTGAAACTGATCACTACGATTACTGCAATTTAAAAACTGCGTTAAGCAATTTCAGAATTGAGTAAAGCAATTTTAGAATTTAGTTATTCCTCATGGTAAGAAGTAAATGTACAGTGTAATGTTTGGTCACTAATACAAATTAACATACGTTTTCCAGTACTCCATCCAGAAATATCTGGCATGGGAGTCCTGGCTGCTGGGCATCCTCTTCCTGGTTATCCTGTGACTTCTGGGTCTCGTCTTCCAGCTCAGTTGTCGGTCTACAAATAATTGAACTGGATCAGTTATGTAATTTAGAAAATTGAACACTCATTTGTAACAATGGTACCCCCCACACAACCCATAGTATCATTATGGACATTGAATTGAATTTTCTTCAGTGAAACAGAAAATTGCTCTTCAGAGAGGAACAATAAGCTGCATGTTTTTGAGAGCTGTCAGGAATACATGTACATACACTATAATCATATGACTAGACTCAAGCTGTCGCATATTCATAGTAAAAACATAAGATTTTAAGTCAAACTCAAATCATCTGTGGATAACTATTTGAGATGTAGTTTACCCATCATCAATTTAAACAACTTCTGTTTAGATACAGTAGTACTCATTAATATACAGCCGTTGTATTTATTTTAACTAAACATATATGCTGTTTATAGCCCCTGAACATGTAATTTGTGACTTATTTACCTGTTGTTACATGATCTGCCGGCATGACATTTGCAGTGCAATGATTATTTTCTCTTTTGCAGGCGCACACTTTGTTATTACACCCTTTCTTGCAAAAGCACTTGGTAGGAGCAGAGGCACAAGAAGATTGCATACGCGCTGCACTGAGCAAGTTAATCACGGTGTCTTGCTTCCATCCGTCTACCTCTAGGCCATTTGAACCGGATATTTTCTCCAAGCAATTTGGGCGGTATTTGTTTTGCAGCACTCCATTTGATGTTCTGAAACAAGAGTAAAGTTTGCTATAATATAATTTATTTTGTATGCAAGATTCAAAGCTGCAAGTACCAGAAGTCAACCTTTGATAGATGTAGTAATAGTGAAGTATATGTACATATGTACAATATATACACTGATATAGGACAATGGCATAATAAAACCCTGGTATTGTCAAGAGATGCCACTGGCCTTGATCAAAAACACCTGAACAAAAATGGGGATGAATTTTTGAAACTACTTTCGTCACATATTACCTGAATTTGGTATAAGGATCCTGAAAAGTGGCATCTCTGTTGTTAACTACTGTAAAAGGACAAACCATCTACTAGCTTATTATCCCACTCAGTGGCAATGGCAGCCCCTAATTACTCCTGAACAAATTACTGTAGTTCTAGAAATTTTTGCACTCGACTCAATTTCACGCTTCTCGCTACATTGTGTAGAATTTTCATGTGCTAGCCATGCTGCTAACAGTGCTATTGCATATTACAGGAAGTTCTTAGTGGTCATGCCCCACTTTGCGATATTTTAACAATGTGGAAGCCATATAAAGCTGAAAGTTTAATTGTGTTCGGACTTTGCATGAAAATTGAAGGGAAGAAATAATTTGTTTTGACTTTATATGACACATATGACTGTTACAGAACTTTACCTAATTGTGTATGATGCTTCCCTATCCCCGTGCTTCTTAACTACTATCCCCTGGATGCGTTTGGGGTCGGTCTGGTGGGGAACGGCTACCCACTTCCAGTGTTAAGAATCTTCTTTTTTTACGATTAGTGCTAAGTCGTTCTTCCACCGTTCCTAGGTAAGGCCTCGTTGCTCTCTTACGGAAATTAATGTGTTGCTCAGTGGTGCCAAGCTCTGCATCGGTTGGTACTCTGATGCCATTGATATACTGCAAGCAATTGACTTGTTTAACATGGTGTTTGTATAAAGCATTTTGAAATTACATTTTCTGGCACATGCACTCACATCAACCCACTTATTCTCTCAGTAAGCCTTATTTTTTTTGATTCACCTCAGATGATGACCTAAACCTTTGTTTTTGTTCTGCATTATTTCTTACCAACAACTTTGTGGGTGTTCACTTAACCCTTGTTAATTGCTATAACGGGTGGGAGCACTGGCAGTCAGAAACAGTGCAGCATGTGATCTAAATTATAATATTTTCTTTCCAAAAAAAGATTTAAACTATACAAATTATGATAATGAATCTGATGTTCAGTCATAAAAAAGGACTCCTATCGGATATCAAATCTAAATATCAGGATGTTTAAAAGTGTTTGAAAGTAAATAAAAGGAGCATGCACTTCTATTCCACAACACTTACTTCAGTCTGCTCTTCAGCTGAAGAAGAGCTGGGTAGATCATTTATCTCTCTTTCCATGGCCTGGAACAAAAAAATAATAATAATGAAAAAAAGTATAGCCTAAACACTTTCTGGTTACAGGGAGACATCATTTTCTACAAATTTAACTCCAAACTGTTATCAACATTAAGAAAAAATGTTTCCATGAGCATATACCTAGCAAAGAAAAAAATAAAGGCCTTTAGGGATAATAAAGATTTTTTTCACAACTTTCATAAGTTTGGATTTTCAATATAGGTTTTTAGAGGCATCAAAGTGATATATAGTTTTGATACATGTAAGTTTATTTTTTATGATATTCAACTTAAAAATGAAGCCAATTTCATTGGTTTCTCGCCAAATTAACCACTTACAAATTGGGGGGGGGGGGCAAAAGTATCATTTCGCCCCTCCACTTTTTAGTGTCAGCTTAGAATTTAATAAAGAAATTGGTCTGTTGTAGCTCCAAAATGTACCAGAAATCACCATTTTCAGTCACATTTTTCAAAAAGTTTCTCAATTGGGAGCGGGACTCCCCTTCCCAAACCCAACCCCCACTCTGTCGCTTCGCTCCCTCGTTAAGTTTCGCCCCTCCGCTCTTAATTAGCTTCCCACACCTATGTAAAATCTTTAGTTTGTTACCAGCAAACTCATTTTCCTAATTTTTATTGAGTATGTCATACCACAACTTTTCAAAATTCTGTTTCATTCTATTGAGCAAATCACACCAATTGTGTTTATGAATATCTGCTCCAAATTTACATAAAACCACGTTAACGTTACCCAAATGAGTATTTTTATCATTCTTATGTTTATATGCATCTTCATAAGCATTCTTAAATGGACAAGAGTCTTATCTTCGTTGATTGTGATCTAAATACTTCAGTTTGTTTCCATATAGTTGTGTAAAGGGGGTATCTCCCAAGCTCCCCATAAAGTGCCATATTCGTGATTTTGCAATTGACATTTAAAATATACTTACAAAACTGCATGTGAGGCTTCTCAATTTTACTTTCAATACTTTTGTTTTGAAACCAATTTATTTGTTGTGTTACCTTAATGCTAGACGTAGTACTAAGTGATGCCCACCATTCCACTTCATACATTAACACTGGTACGATGAGTTGATCAAATAACTTAAGGATGAGCGCCAAGTTCACGGTGAATTCCAGCATTATTCGTGAAAATTGTTGAATAAAACAATAAATTGGCATAGAAAGTGTGCTGAAAATTATACATTTTTGGAAAGCTTGTGAAATACTGATTTATTTTCGTTGATTGTATTTTGTGTCCCATGTACTGTGTTTATATAACAATAATGCAAAGTGACCACCAGAACATTTCTGATATACATTAAGGTATATGGATTCAACTTTTAAGTTGTATGATTTACTGAACAATCTAAAAAAGTGTGTCTTATTTTGTGTGATTTTTGTTTCGTTTGGGGAATACAACCAATTAAAGTTGAAAAGGGCAATCCCGATGCTCAACACATCAAAGCGTCTGGTCTTTGAATTCAGTTTGTGGCAAACTATGTCAAATATTACAAATCTGGGACATACTTTTGTGATTTACATTCATATGATGATTTTAAAACAAACCTGATGTTTCTATGAGCAAATTTGTCAAAGTTGATTCGCTAGGAATTATTGTTTATTGTTTACAGGTATGAACCCTTTCTATAATTGCTGTATAAACATTGGACCATAGACACATCCACAACAAGGAAAGAAAATAAACTGGCGGCTTATAAGCTTTCCAAACATAATACTTTATAGCACTTGCGACTTCGATTTAGTGTGTTAGGAGAATATATGTACAAGTCACCATGATAGTCACTGTGTAGTTGGCGCTCATCCTTGAGACCCACATATGGGTTCACATTGCTGAATTCAGGTAAAATCCTCAAAAGTGGCATCTCTGCAGGTGTCAAAATACTGTATTTTACAATAATAGCTGGCATCCAGAATGATTGTACTATATTAAATTTCAGAACACACCCCGGAGAAAAAATTCTTGAAACTAGCATCAGACATCAGTCATAATGAGTAAAGGTGGTTTAAAGACTCACAATGGTTTGCAATTCGCATTCCTCCATTGGTGTGGCACAAGCAGGCTTAACAGATAATTCATAATTAACAATAACCCACAGTTTAATATGCAGAAAAGAATTGGTTTTGTATGCAGTTTATTATTTTTAAACAATGTTGTCCCCAGAACATGCCTCTGTTAAGTGCCACAATGTTCGACTGTGAAGAACTCTGGGGGATGCTCTGCTTAGCTGTGCAGCCTTTCCCTGACATGGGGGGCAGCGTTGTATAAATTCTTTGACTGCTTCTTTGGGCACCCTTGAGTATTGCCATTTCAGCTGAAAACAAGGTTAAAAATCTTTAAAATATGGAATACTACTTTTGTCAAAACAGTTTCCCACAAACTATATCAAAGCTTCTTTGAAATACAGGTGCATTCCTAGATCCAGTCTCAGATTCCAAATTCCAGATAGTCAGTACCTGTTCAAGTTAAGTATACCTGCCATGAACCACCACTCCATAGAGCAGAGTGACGGAATCAAGACCACCTGTGAGCTTGTGAGGAGGGCATGGTAGGGGGTTATCCCCACTCACATAAAAATTTTGAAATTTTGAACCTCAAATGGTGCATTTTGGTGCATTTTTTTTTTTTTTTAAATAACGTACAGTTGGGCGTTCTTGAAAATAAAACGTATAACGTAGATGGACCCAAAATAATGATCTCGTACAAAAGTCGTAGCATTGGCACCACTGAGAGAGTGACACCTGGTTTGCTTGTCCTTTATATATACATACTAAAAACATGCAAAAAATAAATCACCTTGTGTGTGAACAAACTTAGGACACAATTAGAATATAACAGTGAAAGAGACCAAGATGCCTCTATGAAGCTCAGGTGTGAAGGGGGATAATGGTAGCATATGTTAGTATCTGTATCTGAAAGTCACCCAACAGACTTCATTTACTCACCTTCTTCTCTGTGGCATCTATCCCACCATGGCCAGTTGCTTGATGGACTTCTTCAATAACATCAAAAATTCTTTCAACACAAGCCACTTTTACCGACACCTCTACACCCTAGAAGAAATTAATAAAAGACTAATGATATCATCTTAAGTTTGGTATTGGTTCCATCAATAGGACCACAATCAGGGGTCCATGAATCGAAGGTAAGAAGCAAATTTGAATAGTGTATATATGCATCAAATTCTGAAAATGATCATTAAGATTATCACATTTTGAAAATTGAGTAATGCTATTTCAAAATTGAGTAACGTGATTTTAGAATTGAGTCACTCCTCATGATGACAAGTATTTTAGCAATCATTGTTATACAGTAAAACCTCTATACAGTGGGCACCCTTGGGACCGCGAGCAAAAGTGGCAACTTAGGATCGAGGTGCCCACTGTAGAGAGGGTCAAGGGTCGGCCATCTTGAATCCTGGATGGATAACTTAACTGACATGTAGCTTTGAATATACATGTACTGGTCTACACGGTACTGTTGCACTGTTTGTTGTGGTAATTCTAAGGAGATTCCATTGTTTGGGAGGAACAACCTGGCTAAGGGAATGAGCATTGATGCAAAAGAGACACTTGGAGAAGAAAAACTATCAAAATATTAATTGAGTATATATGTAAAGTGGCCACTGTAGCAGATTTTGGTATACATTTAGGGTGCCCACTCCAGAGAGGTGCCTTTAACATGTAGTTAATAGGGAAAAAATCCAACAGGACCGAGAAAAAGAGCCCATTTAAGGAGGTGCCCACTCCAGAAAGGTGCCCGCTAGTGGAGGTTTTACCATTGTTTACTGTACATGTATATTCAATATGGATGAAGACTATAGGCCCTAGAATGAAAACTAGAGGATCAGGAACTGATCCAGTGCTCAACTGATGCTGTACTAATGAGGGCAATAGAAAAATTTTAGGAGGTCAGTGGAGGTGCGCACCTCCAATTTACCTCCAACACACCTCCAATATACCTCCAACGCACCTCCAATGGACCGGACCTCCTTTGGGTAAGGGGATCCTAGGCAAAAAAACAGAAAAGGGTTGAGATTCGACATTGTTTGTTGATTTTAAATTTTCAGCCAAACGCCCCCAAAATGACAATGCAGAAAGAAACAACTAATGTGATTTTAAACAATTAACATCATTGTGATCTATCCTGCAAAGTTAATATCGATGTCCTCATCAAGTTATATAGACAGAACAAAAACCTCTTAGGTGCATCATCTTGTCCCACCCTACCCTATGCACCAAATTCTGAAAATTATTATTACGATTAGAGAAATTTTTGTGCGTGGTTAATTTCGTGCAAACTTGATTTTCCAAAAATTTTAACAATCTGCACATTTTAATTTCGTGCATCAACGGCTTGTCCATATAATTTTACATTATGTCAATTATATTTGGCGGATCTTACTTTCGCCCATCATGTACTAGCGCATGAAATTAAGTCAGGCGCAACAATTTCTATAACTACAGTTATTTGATTGAAAATTGGGTAACGCGATTTTAGAATGGAGTTATTCCTCATGGTGAGAAGTAATTAAGTCGAGCGCGACATTTTCTATAACTACAGTATTTGAAAATTGGGTAACGCGATTTTAGAATGGAGTTATTCCTCATGGTGAGAAGTAATTAAGTTCGTGCATCAACGGCCTGTCCATATAATTTTACATTAAATGTCAATTATATTTGGCGGATCTTACTTTTCGGACATCATGTAGTAGCGCAAAATTAAGTCGAGCGTGACAATTTCTATAACTACAGTATTTGAAAATTGGGTAATGCGATTGTTAGAAAGGAAATATTCCTCATGGTGAGAAATTGACTTGTGGCCAGAAAAATGTGGCCACAAAGAGCAGGTGGTCTCTCATTGCAGTGGCTGCAAATTGCAGGTACTACTGTATGAATGAGCAAGTAATCATCATCATTGGGAGGCCCTCCCCTTTGATAAGGGGGCACTCACTACAATAAGGCCGTGCTTAATTAATTCTATGTTTCGTGTCAGCCTTCCTCCTTGCCACCCTCTGTGTTAAAAGTAATGCGAAATTTATTATATAGACAAAAAGTGTACAAAATTTTGGAAAATGTACTGAAAATACAGAAAAATATCTGATTTTGACTATAAATGCGTAATGTTCCTGTGTTTTTTTTTCCTCCCTCCCTCCTTAGATTTCAGATCTTGCCTGACAGGAAACAAAGAGTTAATTACGCGTGGCCTAATCAAGATCTAAAAATCAATGCAGCATGACCACTTGAACAAACTTGGAAGAGATCCACTAGAGGTATGTTGCCACCAAGTTTGAAGTGAATCTGGCAGAAGGTTTCGGAGAAGAAATAGAAAGTGTAATTGTGGACGGATGGATGATGGACCATCCTAAAAGCTCAGCTGTCTGACAAGTCAGCTGAGCTAAAAATACCTGCAATATGAATAAATAAGTTACAATCATTGTCACATTTACAGTATTGGTGCAAATCTCGAGAAAGAATTCATCCAATATGAATGTGTTAATCAGAAACAGATATTGCATCCATGTGTAAGGGTAAGCATGATTAAGCTTCATGATATTACATAAATCATGGCAAAACTATTGATTAATGGGTCTGCAAAGCCCTTAATCAGTGGAGGAACCCAAATGACTACTTAATTAGGTCACCATCTGATTTCTGCGCGAAATTAAGTCGAGCGCGACAATTTCTATAACTACAGTATTTGAAAATTGGGTAACGTGATTTTAGAATGGAGAGAAGTAATTAAGTCGAGCGCGACAATTTCTACAACTACAGTATTTGAAAATTGGGTAACGCGATTTTAGAATGAAGTTATTCCTCATGGTGACTCGTGAGAAGTAATAGCCCTTTTCAGTACGATAGATGGTGCTGGCGTCGTTTTCAACAGTGCTTCGCGGTTTTGGAAAATCGGGGTGTAACTCCTCTGTACCAGACGGTCAGTGCCATACGCCAACATGGGGAAGCGAGACCACTGCTGTGTGCCAAATTGCCAAAATAATCGCAGTAAAAAAACAGATCTAAAATTTTTTTGTAATACCAGTCAAGCCACAGGACCGGAGGGAAGCATGGATCCAGGCCATAAAGAGAGAGGGTCAGTTTTATTCGTGTTTTTATCGATGTTTCTCGGTGGTATTTTGGCCAGGCTGGTAGCTTTGTCGCACCCTGGAATTGAATCAGCTTCGATAGTTGTGCATGTTGACGCCGATTAATGTTGCATTTAAAAGGTTGATAGATATATCTCGCCCATATTCAGTCGAGTGACGTCTCAAATATGTATTGCCGCACAAATTACGTAAAACCACATGTGTAATTGAGAGCAATTTTGTCGATTTCTTGGTGGGATGTTCAATCGCGTGGCTGCGGCTGCCATTTTGAAAAACTTGAAGATAGTTACCTGTGTATTTTCGGGACAAAACCCTTCGTGTACTCATTTCATCAAAGGTATTTACAAGCAGAGTTATCTGATAGGAAGTGACCTCCTGTTTAAATTATTTCAAATGCAACAGAGGCCTCAATCGGCACAGTTCTGTGCTCCATAAGTACTTGCTGAAGAAACCATGTTTGTGTGTGGCTGCTTCTTGCCAGCTAGGCTGGCGTAATATTTGAATATAGCACTTACCGCATTGTAGTCGACCCAAAAATGTTTCTTATGCTGGGATTTAAAAGTAATTATGCATGTATGATGCAGACACTTTGATTGATAGCAAAAAAAAATCTTTATTTTTCTTTATCAAATCAAATCATTCAAAAAAGGTTCAATGATGCATGATAGTATTTGTATTTTAGATTGTATTATCATTTAAATAATATTTTCATTTATAAGTGTTGATATATTCATATAAATGTGTAAGATTTTTCCTTTTAATACATGTGTCGTTATTTTTAAAATGATACATTTACAAGGACCATACGGTAGGGTTTTAAGGGCCATCCATGCAAAATCAGTATGTCTTGTGTATATATTTATTGTACATGTGTATGAATCTCTGTACTTAATTTCTGATTTTTCAAAATGAATTCAATCAAATCAAATTTTAGAATTTTTGTTTGCTATATATTTTCAGATGCAAACCAAAAAGGCAAGAAGTGGACCCCCACCCCAAATCATCGAGTCTGTGGTGAACATTTTCACTCAAAACAGCCAACCAGAGTGCTCGGATCACGTGATTATGTCCCATCCATATTCCCATTTAAGACACCAAGTAAGCCCAGACAGTCGACACAAAACCAAATGGCAAAGAGGCAACTTGCGCTTGAATATGAAAACCAGAAGGCAGTTCAAAAGACCAACGATTTAGCAAACATAAATGAGTGTGGAGATCAAGTACAAATACCAGTTGTGGAAACTGTTGACCAGCGACAAGTCTGCAAATTTGTTGTGAAGGGTAGGTTCAACAAGAAGGAGGTACACCAACCCCCCCAAAAAAATCAGCATTGGGACACAGTCTACAGAACCCTCTACTGAAGAGAAACTGAAAGAACTAAAATCAGAAGAAGAAAACTTGAAAAGAGAAATTGCATCCTTACAGGCAAGAATAATGTTTTTAGAGGGGCAGTTGAATGCAGTAAGACTAAATGCAGATACCCTACAAAAAGATGACAGTGCAGTTCAGTTCTACATAGGGTTCCCCAACTTTGGTGCCTTACTGACATTTTTTACTGTGATAGAAAAGGATGTCCAGGTGCACATTGCTGGTGGGGCTACCAATGCTGTACATGTACGACAATCTAGAATTTCTTTATTCGACCAGTTTATAATGACACTTGTCCGATTACGTGTGGGTCTCAGTGTGCAAGACCTAGCTGCAAGATATGGCATATCTGCAGGTTTGTTTTCCATGTTCTTCAGGGAATGGATTGTGTTTTTGCATGCACAACTGCAGGCAATGCATTATGTGCCAACACTGGAGGAAGTGCAGAGCAACATGCCGAAAGCTTTTAAGTCACACTATGGTGACACAAGATTTATTCTTGACTGCACAGAGATCTTTATTCAAAAGCCATCTCATGCCAAGGCACAAGCCCAAACATGGTCAAACTACAAGCACCACAACACAGTGAAAGCTTTAGTATCGATAACTCCAGCTGGCTACGTGAACTATGTGTCAACTTTATTTTCAGGAAACTCCTCCGACAGGTTCATTGTTGAGGAGAGTGGGTTCCTGGACCTTGTGGAGCGTGGTGATGGTGTTATGGCAGACAGGGGCTTCAACATTGATGACTTGCTAATACCACTGGGGGTGAAGCTTAACATCCCGTCCTTCAAGGGACACCGAAGTCAGCTTTCAGCTGTTGAAGTAGAGGATAGCAGAAGGATAGCATCTGTTCGCATACACATTGAGCGCGTGATTGGCAGGATTAAGAACTTTCATATCTTGGATGGTGTGTTGCCATTAACCCTGAAGCCTTTGCTGAATGACACTTTTGGAACATGTTGCTACCTTGTAAACTACCAGACTCCAGTGGTGAATGTGGGACGATAAATTTGTAAAATGAAATAATGTTAATATATGTGGACAGACTGCTTTATCCGTTTGCCTCATCCAGAGGTCTTAGTGAAGTATAGATTTGGACTGTTCGTATTGTGGAATGCCCCGCTAAGCTAAACGGACCACATGAATTTTGAAGAAACAACACAGACAGTTCATAAATGATAAGGACTCAAACGAATTTCTTTAAACATGGATTATGTGGCTGACTCCAGTAGTGAATGTTGGAAGATAAATTTGGAAAATTAAGTGTGTTAATGTTTTTAATGTTCTGTATTCATGTTCAACTAGTTTATATATGTGTATATATATATATATATATATATATATATATATATATATATATATATATATATATATATATATATATATATAGTGATTTACAAAGAGGTCTTTTGTTTGTTTGAGTTTGTTCAGTTTCACTGTCACAGGTCTATATTCTTCATGTATCAGCCCATCCCTAACTATTTTATTCAAAATTTGAAAGTCTGAGCTCGAGTTACTGTTTTAGTATATTGCAGGGAAATACAAGTGCTGCAATAGTAAAAAACTTATATAATTTCCATTGTTAGGTTATTGCATATATCACAATGTTTGTTTCTCCTTTTACCACATAAATTAGCAAAAAAAAAAAAAAATAAAAAAAAAAATAAAATCATAGTGAATTTTGCTTTTCTTGTAGAGCCAAATTTTTCCAATGTCAATATACAGGGCAGTGGGATTTTCCAAAGTTATGTGCACTGACCCAGATCCTTTGTTCTACTAAAAACCTGGCTCAGACAAAGAGCATTGTTTTAAGACAGTAACAATGGCTTGGCATTTACAAGCTTGTTTTTCTCGGGTATGTGCTGGTCTGTGATGAAAGAGTAGACAAGAATGGCATTGATATAAAAAAAAAAAAAAGTTATTCATAGATTCTGCATGTGAACATGCATGTATGCTGTGGCCAGCTGTGTTGAAAAACAACAGGCACAAAAAGAATCGTATGCCTATGCAACATAGTCCTTTTAGACACATTTATTTATTTATTTGGAATGCTATTTTTGGAGGATTTTCTTTTCTCTTTCCACACCAAACTGATTTAACTTTTGTGATTTCTTTATAGGCCTTTTGGGGGCAAAAATACAGAAATTCACAGTGAATTTTGCTTTTTTTTTTCCTTGTGGAACCAAATTTTCAAATGTTCATAAACAGGGCAGTGGAATTTTCCATAGTTATGTGCACTGACCCAAATCCTTTGTTCTATTAAAAATAAAACCTGGCTCAGACAAAGAGCATTGTTTTGTCAGACAAAGGGCTTTGTTTTAAAACAGTACCAATGGCTGTGCATTAACAAGGTTGTTTTTCTCTGGTATGTGATAAAAGAGCAGACAAGAATGGCATTCATTTTAACAGATATTCAAAGACTCTCCATATGAACATGCATGTATGCTGTGGCCATCTGTGTTGATGAAACTCTGCCAAACATCCCTGCTGATAAGTTCGGGCAAAATATAACTCATGTAGAAGCTTGTAAGCTTGATACACAGTTTCTCCCAGTGTCCATCATCCCTATAAATTCGCTCAATGTGCAGTCCATCAGTGCTATGTCCTGTATAAATGACAAAGTCACACCAGTCATACTTAGTGACTGCAAGCTGACCCTGGACTTGATCATAATAAGCATGTGTTTTTGTAAGATTCATGATCCCATGTTTACAATCACAGTACTTTAGGCTGTTGTCGTTGACCAAGTCAGTCATACTAATTCCAGACACGGATGATGGGCACTTGATTTCCAGTAGACCTGTGCCATCCTGTGTGTGAACAATCCCATCTGGACTAGCAGCAAGAAACGGAGTCTCAGTGCACACAACTAGTCCTGAGAGGTCAACTGTATGACCTGTTGCTTTTTCATACTCATCCCGTGCAATGGGCCCCATGTCGTGCCCATACTGAAAGGAGTTTACATAGTTTGTATTGTAGTATCCTAGGCAAGTTTTCAATGCAGCATTAGGAAACACATTTCCCTTGTATGAATTTATTACACCAAAGTTGGAAGATGTAATCCTGAAGCTCCGTTTTTGTTTCCACATATGATTAGTCTGTCCTCTTGTTTCACGTTCAATTCGCTCCCTATTAGACACACTGTAGTCACATATATCTGAGAACAGTTCATCAACAGAACAACTTAGAGTCTTCTTCTCCAGTATATCAGGTACAAACTGACTTGATGGTGATTTGTCATTATTCGGTTCGACTTCACATAATTCTTTAACAATGGACAAAGATAGATCCTCACATGGTGATGGTTCAATCTTCAGTTTTGCACTTGGAAGTGACTTGTTGTACCTAGTGTACGGGGCATCGTACACATATTTTGCATATGTATTTGCAAAATCTCTGCGCCTCTCTTCAGACCATGGCTGAATCAAAACTTTCTTTGCATTTTGTTGATTTGCTTTTACTTCTGGTATCTTCCCAAATGCTGGTGAAACGATTTTAACCTCTCCAAGGGGGACACTCTCATGTTTTCCAGCCTGGCTTGGTAGAACCCATTGAGAAAGTTGGCTGGTAAAGCTGGTGACATCAGCAACATTTTTCACCTTCATGCCCTGGAGATGGCTGATATACAGAAGCATGGCTCCAACATGACAACAGGATTCCGCTTTGCTAAAAAAAAAAAGAAAAAATATAAATAAATACCACTATAAACTGTTTTTATCTCTGCTAACAAAAAACACAGACATAAGTTACACAAACATACAAAAAAATTATGTTAAAATCAAAATCATGAGTGATACAAACCAAATGAACAAACAAACATGGCATCAGGACAGTATTATTGTCCAGTTACAAAACAAAGTTTACATAATGTGATCAGTTAACATCAACACTGAAAAGAAGTAAACTGCAAAATCTAGTTCTTGATTGAGCAATAATAATATTGCTTCAGTTGAACACCCTCTTTGTTTTCACACAGTGCTGCATAGATCACTCTACAATACATGACTTCAATTTACTATAATAATTGTTCGTGAAAACAACAAACAAGGTTTTTTGGTTTTACAGTAGTTAAAATCCACACAACCCCATAATGTCATGAAATATATGTTATAACATATAAAAACACCTGTGTGACACCATTCGTATAGATCTCCATTACCACGTTAAACAGACTTGGCCTTAAGTTCAGGGAAAACCACAAACTTCGGAAGTTAGAGGAGTGTGGCCTCGTATTAGAAATTGAATATTGATAACTGAAATTGTAATTTGAAAACATTACTTACCCTGCTGTACATGTACAGTGGCAACCGTATACTGTTGCATCTTGTTTTATGGAGACATGGGTTTAATAAAGTGTCCCGCCTTTCATGGTTGCCTTCACGGTGGCCTTGGCCAGCCACAGATCGTCTTGTTGTCCTGTGTACATATCACGGACATGGGCGGAGAGAACGATACTGTTTGCCTTCATCAGGTTATTCCTGTCACCTCTGGGCTGCAAATCATTTGTTTGAATGTCGTCGCAGAAATAATTCTTTATAATGTCGTTGGTTAACTGGGGAAACCCGTGGATGGACGTACCCCATTTGATATCTGCTGCACCAAACTGCACACAAACATGAGCGGGGCTTCTACCATTTTTCAGCAGTTCACTCGCAGCCAAAATTCGCCCAACAAGGATCGCTTTTGTCCCAGAAACTTTTTTCCCAAGCGTCCTCAATATCTGTTTCAGCGTTGCACAGTCCTGTCTCTCCAATTCTTCCTTCGTATAATCTAAATTCTCCCTCCCAACTTCTGCTCGGCCTTCTCTTGCATTCGCTTCCATTTCAAAACCAGTGCTCAATGGCGACCGGAACACCCCGATGACAGGCAGAGCCACCACTGGTGACAAAATGTACTAAACGCCCGTAACGCCCTCTAACGTACTGAAAAGGTCTATTAAGTTCCTGCATCAACGGCTTGTCCATATAATTTTACAGTATGTCAATTATATTTGATAAGGGGGCACTCACTACAACAATGCAGCGGTGCTATCCATTTTCAACCATGGCCCCCTTCCCCCATCTCTCACTCATTGGTGTATATTTCAAAAAAGAATTCATGCAAAATGAAAATCAGAAATATTGAGATTACATGTATAAGTATGATTCGAGCTTCATTTATAAGTATGATTCGAGCTTCATGTAACAAAGTATGGATGACAAAGTAAAACCTACATTGGCATCTTTTGGTCCATTTTCCATTAAGACATTTTGCTCTTCTCCTGTATTTCTTAGACAAAAGTTGCGTGCTTTCACCTAAAGAAAAGAAAGAAATGAGATTGAAGTGACACCAAAATTTCAAGGAATAAAGAAATTTCACAATTATATCTGGGTCACCTTTTTAAACCTACTTTTGAAGGTCACAGGGTCACTTACGTCAATTTTGTTTCCATGTATTAAACTACTGAGGACAAAAACTTAATGAAACTTGGTAGGAATATGACTAGACATGGCCTATTTTGGATTTTATCTGGGTCACCTTGAGTTACTTTTGGAAGGTCACTCGGTCACTTATGTGAATTGGGTTATGTTGCGAAAACTATTGAAAAACCTGTCAAAACTTGACCAAAATTTTGTAGGATTAGGACTCTAGGCAAGACCTGGGTTTGGATTGTATCTGGGGCTCACCATGACCTATTTTTGAAGGTCAGTCAAGTGAACTTAGAACCGGGACTGTAATTTTTCAGTAAATGTACCAAAAGCTTTCCACAGGGAGACCGCTGATTTTGTCTGACAAAATCAGTAAATTCTAGTTCTTCCGATTTAAGCCAATACAATTCAGGAGAGAATTAAACTCCAAATTTTAATGTTAAAATTCCTATTTTTTTTCTGTGTCACACACATAGCTACGAACAAGTGGCCATATGTTTTTAATAATGATGCCATCATAATTTACTGTTGATTCCCCTGCTTGCCACTGTCAGTGGGCTATAACATACCAATAATATAAGCCCATGTCTTATTTATTTTACCAAGAAAATGCAATCTCTTGAATTTTTACCCTCAGCACATATAATGCAGGAGCGTATTGTCGTACACTGTATCGTCCGTCTGTCTGCCCATCATGACGTTCCCGTGATATCTAAAAAAATATTGCCTGTAGCTTTACAGGGTTTTACAGGATGCAATATATTGCGTCCTTTACGCACAAAACAGTCTCTGGGACGCAAAAAAAGATTACATTGCATCCCTCAGGACGCAGAAATCATGGGCAGAAAAACCCATCCTCACATGTACAGGCACCATGACATGCGTACTTTTACACTGGGCTAGCACTAGCCATTAGCCATGGGCTAATAAAAATAGAACTTGGCTGAAAGACTTTAATCTTTTAGCCAAATTGTCTAAAGGAATTTTTATATTTATTTGTGGTTTGTCATAAAATATGAAGTTCAGGGTGCGAAAATTCCTATGATCCTATTGTCCGGGACAAGTGGGTTTCAAATTTAACTTGTCCTGTGGACAAGTGCTTTTCTCCAGCAAAAACCCAATTTCTTACATTTCAAATCTTTGTCAAAACTGGTCACAAGCAAACTCTTCTGTTTGACAGAGTGACTAATTCCATTAGCATGATTAGAACATTTCTTGTTGAACCAAAAGTCTTTGTGCCCCCTTTCAGGACAAGTGATGTAACTCGGGAGAGAAGTGAAAATTTTACATCACTTGTCCTACAGACAAAGGTCATTCCAACACTAACGAAGGGGTGTGTGTGTGTGTGTGAAGGGGGTCAAAAAGTCTACCGTCCTACGATGCTATCTATGACACTGACATGATCCCTATTTTTGACATAATGACATCATACATTAATGCAAATTTTACATCATTTGCTATACCTTGTTGCATCTGTTTTTCTTTTGTTTCTCATCATTACATTAAGAAAAAGAATCATACCTGCCCTGTGACCTGTCCGGCCACTTTTTACCTGTACCCAAATTTCATATACATGTATTTGTATATCATACATGTAAACATATGTTCATGCCCTAATGAAAACAAAGGAAAAACAACAAAAAGCCCCACGTCTAGGCTTTAAGCCTTGTTTCTTTTAGGTGTTATTATTTTGGCTTCAGTGGTAGAATTTGCTCTTGTTTCTGTACACCTTTGACGAGACTTCTGTTTATATTCCCTCCACAAAGCTCTCTTCAGATTCGCAGCAATACTCTTTTCCGTTTGCACTGTCCTGTAAGTCTTACATCTGATGGCATTTACCCGCTTTTCAATGGCAGGGAGACTTAGGTTCAGAGGAGACCTGCAAAACCGAAAATAAATAAAACATTGTACATATACATATATATGTGCCTACACACGCGCGCGCGTATGTATGTTATTTTGCCATTTTAAATTTAGTGGTTGACACCTTTCATTAACAGATACCTTTAACAGATATATAATCCACTCCATGTAATACATTCGTACTATAAAGATTGACTTTTCGATTTTGACAAACTGCTGAAACATAAACCTGCATTGCAGATTTTTTTTCTTTCTAACCGAAATGGAAACCTTAGTAAGGTCCCAGCACCTGTCTGCTACATGAGGTATTTTAGGTATTGCACGCTTATTGTTATTCTGAGTCACTGTTGGCAATCTAGCAGCTGTTGGAGCCCTTGGTGGCTTCTTCTTCTCGATATTTAAAGACTGCTCTAATTTAGAGTCCTTAAAGACTTGCAACAGTTCTCGTCTGTGAATCTAGGTTGGCAAAAATTTAAGAAGCCATTCCAAGTAGCTTTCGTGGCCTGTGCCTTCCCGGGCCCATTCAAAATGCAAGTCTTTGGGCAAACGTGATAATATCAATGCTATCAATATAACACCATACTGTTTTCCATTCACATTCAAGGCTTCAAAGCTCCTGATATGTGCCTGAAACTCATTGTATAACTTCCGAAGGTTGGCTACACGAGAGCCCCGTGTATTGGCAACAGATAAGCTTAATAACTCTTGAATGTTTGTTAAGATGATCTGCTCTTTGCGACCATAACGTTGCAGCAAAGTATCACATGCTGTTTTATAGTCTGCAGCAGTAAATGACAAACTTTCCATTGCCAACTTTGCTTCATCCTTAACCAGTGACCTCAAGTAGCTAAACTTATTTCTGTGTGGCATACTGGGCTTGTGTAGAAGTGCTGTAAACTGGTCCCAAAAAGATGGCCACTCTGTTACCTTGCCACTGGATATTGGTACTTCCAGCTTAGGTAACTTTGCATCACTGGTAGGACCTGTAGGAGGCCTCCTTTCATTTGCACCTTGAGCTCTTGTACTTGTGGCAGTTGTGGTGTTTTGAACAATTTCAGTCATAAAGGCCAACCTCTTTGCCACCTCTATTCCGGTTACACGAGACTTTTCTCTGAAGTCTGCTGCACTGTTGATTTCCTGTTCTAACTTATCTTCATCGACCATCAACTCAAATTCACTCTGTGCAATATCCAAAGCATCCATACGTTTATCAAACACATCAATAGGATCCTTAAAAGCTATTTTATTCACTTCTGGGTCCGCTAAGAGTTTTGTCAGTGAATCAGTGCTTCTTGTGTCCCACCCTCGGGCTGCTGCCTGCCTGGTCTGTTGCTTAGTTGCCATGTTGAATAAAATTGACCTTAACTAGTCACTAAACTTAAGTCAATGCACTCTCTCCAGCACGATGACACTGTGCTTACTTTGCATCAGCCCTGTGCTTGTATGGCACTGTTTTAAAATGCTGATTTCAAGTTCAACTTTCAGAGTGGGAGAGCATGATACTGTGTACAGTCACTTTATTGTATGGCTTACATCAAAGATATATTTCACAGTCACTTCACTGACATGCAGAAGATGTGGAGAGCAGTTCACAGTAACTTACTGAACCTGGTTTCTTCAACAAATGTCCTGCCTATATTTTATGCACTCTGTCACACATGGTGGGGCCTTACTAGATGTCCCAAGCCTGATTGTTCATCTGGGTTACAGACAGGGCGCACAAAGAGGCACGGCATGGTGAACAGTTAAGATACACACTTGAAACCTTCCACCAAGTATTTACAACTATTCCAGGGTTTCGGCACCACAATGTGGGGGACAGACTGCCCACATGGACTGTTAATTCCTTTAACCTTTCCCTGTCAGCAAAACTTAACTCCCAGCAACGTGCAACTTTTCCCAAGTTAATTTATTATATATGCCCAGCATCTCTTAATGAATGCCTGACCCAGAGCTCATGTGCTAATACATTGTATATCAACTCAGGTCAAAGGTGGCAGCACCAGCTTACTTGACCAACAGTCAATCTTCAACAGTATTCATTTTCTCAAATGCAGAATTCGTCGGGTCAAGCCCAAAATTGCCAAGTAGAAAGGAAGTGTTTTATGGAGATCTCCAATTTTGAAGCAGTTTGCACGGCCTGCTGTGGGCAGGGGGTGGGTGGGTGGGGTTGATTGCCTTCCCAAACAGGTTTATAAAGTTTGTAAATTGCTGTAAATGCCTGCATTTTAGAGCCTTGAATTAAAGATACCCAAAATTGTACTGCAAGTAATAACGTTTATGGACCAGGTAAGACTTTAAATGAATATTTTCATTGTTTGGCGAGAGATAGGGAGAAACTCCCAGCTTGTCTGAAATAAATACAGATGGCCCACAAAGTGAGCTGATTTGGCAGCTTAACAAGCCCCTTTATCAGTACAGGGTTACACACCCATGATCAAACTCAAGTCTATCTTTATTAAAGGCCTCAACCTTTTAATACATTTGCACTTTAAAAGTGAGCACCTCACCAAGCGACATAATTTCTTGTTTTCATTTACGTTTAATAAAATACAAGTAAGCTACTTTTTAGCGCTGCTGATGTAAGGTCGCAGAGCTTAAAGCATCGCTCATGTCCTTCTGTAAACATTTGGTTTGTGAGCTAGATAACTTTAAAAGTTTTGATGTTAGCCCATTATAACTTTCACGACTTGTAGGGTGTAAAAAAAATCTAGGTTCCTTTATATGTCGGTGGCGCCATCTACAATATTATGTAATACAGGGATCAAAATGTGAAAATATCGTGAACACTCAAGCGTCTTTTAATTTTTGGTGGATCTTCACCAAATTTGGTGCGATTGTGTGTGTAAAACTCTTAAGTTATTAGTGATATTAGTAGCGCCACCTATAATAAGACAAAGTATGAGCTTAAATGTATTTTAAGATATAAAATTCCATATTTGGAACAGGAATTGGATTAAACCTGCTAATTGTATAGAATATAAAGACCATGGCCAATGCTAGAATGTTTTATATCAGTGACGTTAAGCTATTTTTGTGAGGTTGCCATGCCTGTAAAATTGAGAATGTGATTTATTAGTTGGTGGCAACGTACCTTGTGTGGGTCTCTACCGAGTTTGTTCAAATGGTCACCCCTCAGTGATTTTTGGATTTTAATGATTTTTTATGTCTTCTTATTTTGTTAATGTTAAAAAATCCACCCAATTGCTTTTGATATCAGACATTTTGTTTTTGTGTGTGTGTGTGTGTTTTTACTTTTTTGACTTCTTAGGCAGAACCGTCACTCAGATTAAGCTGAAACTTTGTGGATATGTTCATAGTGGAATGGTCGAACAAAGTTGCTTACTACGTGGCACTGCTGTTGATTCCTGATTTTTAACGATTGTTTTCAGTTCGGGTACTTTTTGATAAATGCACCTTTCCTATTGATTACTATTAAAGTCAATAGGCATTCTAATACTAACTCACATTTTGGACTTCTTGGAAGAAATTGTCCGTCAGATTAACTTCAAACTTGGTGGCAATGTACCTTGGGTTGGTCTCTACCAAATTTGTTTGAATGGTCACGCTCCACTAATTTTTTGGATTTTTAAAGATTTTTTTGAAGGAAAGTATTGAAAAAGGTTTTGAAAAGTAATGAAACTTGTGTTTTGGGTGGTTAGGCTTATACATTTTGGAAAAAACTAGTGTCTGCAGTTAATGATGAATATTTCTAAGGTTGAGAGGACCGGTTTAAAACCACCAGTTGCCTTTTATGGGTGACTGCCTGTCTCAAGTCAGGAGTGAAATTTGTTTCTTCACATTAGTATTTGAAGATGAAAGTTGATGCTTTGGCAAGTCTGGAATCTCTTTGCTGTCATTGTTGGGTTTGGAATTAATGAATATGGATCATGTTTTTCTGTGCTATTAATAGGAAAGTGTAACATGGGAATTTCTTTTCCTGGTGATAACGTAGGTAATTTTTGCCAGATTTGTGTCAAACATGGTAGGGTTTGTAGCATAGATCAGTGTCTACTTATTTTGTACAAGTGATCATGCTCTAGTGATTTTTGGACCTTGACCTCATTCCCAAGGTCACAGAACAACTGACATGAAATTTACTGTTCACCTGATAAGTTGAGATCCATTTTAATAAGGGCCTTGATGTTGCACATATTAATGTTTCTCTTTGTAAATGATGCTTAGATAGTACATGAATGGGCTTAACCTCATTTCTGGGGTCAGAGTGCAGTATACACCAACTTCACTCTTTATAATAACTTGAACTGGGACCTTCATGTTGCACATGTTAGTGTTCTTCCATAATGGTCAGGCTTACTCAGTACATGGGTAAACTTGATCCTGTCCCAAGTTCACAGAACCACAAGTGTGATGTGTCTCTAGATCAGCTGAGCATGGGCTATTCACACAACCCTCTCTTTCTTTTTTACTATAAACAGCCAAAATTGTACATATTTTGCATTCCCTTGTATATAAGCATTAAGGCCATCAGATTGAGATTGAAACTTATAATGTCACAGATGTTTAATTCAATGAAATTTAAATAATTGAGTCTGAGTGACACGGTCATACCACAGATGGGGTAATCTTCATTAATAATACTGAATTGAAATAGATGTAAATGAAATAAAAATCTTTAACTGATACTGAATTAATTCAATCAGAAGCCAATATGATGTCAAACCATGTTCTTTTACAATCATTGTCTGAGAGTCTCTCATGAGTCATCTTGCAAGTTGCATCAATGATTAATTGTACTGCCTGTAGCACCAGTAAACATTATCAATTTAAAAAACAACAACTTAAAGCCAGTTCAGTAGCAACAGGTTTGCACCAACTATGTAATTTTAGACTCAGTTTCTGACTCTCAGGTCACGCGTAGTTCCAGGTGTCCATTATATAGTAAAGCATGACCAACTGCTTTGTATTCAATTCACTCAAGTTTTTCTATGGTCATTTATGAAATGTTTATATTGGGAAAAAGATCTCAACATCAACACTTGCCACCAAAAGCCACATATCTTAAGCCAGAGCAGCTAAGTTTGGGAACCTGGGACTCAATGACCCCCATAACCTTAGGAAACCGATGGTCTGGGGTTTATATATCCTCAGGCCTACATGTATATTCTACATATACCAGCCACTCATCTTGCAGCAGTGGACATAGGTTTCTCAAAGCAAGGATAGCTTCATAGTCATGAATGTCATGCGGAAGTTAAGGCGCTGGTAAGAGTCAAATAATTAGTGGCCTGATATTGAGGCATCGCAGGATGTGGATTGATGTGATCCTCAAGCTTGGAAAAGAGATTTCTTTAAAACACCATGTGGTAAAATTACCGCCTTAGTCTTGTCGGCACCGTTCATTTTTTGCCAAGTGTTGTCTCTTTCTGCACCAATTTGTTTTGTTTGTTTGTTTCTTTTTTTTGGGGGGGGTCCTACCCGAAGATACTGGCAAAGATTTGCACTATATTGTAAGCATACAGGGCTAGGGACACTTGTGGCTTCCAGGCTCATTAGAGTTGAAATCAAATGAGGACATTTCTCTGCAATGGAATTCACTTGAAGCAGGATCTCAGGATCAATGGTCTTGCAAGAGTCAACTCGATGATGACCGAATGTCATGACTTTACTGACCTCATTTACAAGAAACAAGATTCACAGGATACAATATTAATGATATGATAGGGACAATTTAATGTAAACTCTTGTGTACCATATTCAGAATTTGATAGCAAATTTTATTCATCAAGGTACCAAGTAAAAAAAAATTACTATTGATTTCAATGTATTGTGAACATTTTTATTTTAACAAGAAAGCCGTCGGTGCAAGGCACTGCAAGATCATTCCTGTCGCTGCTCTTTAAAAACTTCAAAACTTTCAATATACTTCACCAACTATCATTTGCTTTCGTTTGAATTAAACCTTATTTTTACTGAATACCGCTACCAAGTGATACCGACTTATCAAATACAGAAATCTTTTCTTGTTTACTGCACACATAGGGTAGCAAATACTTCAGGTGTTCAAAACAGGTACGTAAATATCAGCATATAAAGACTTCCATTTATCATGGCACTTCATATATGAGACTGACGTTAACCCTTTAAACCTTGCATCGTTACGCAGACCACATGCAACTTCGCCCATTTATTATGCATACATTAGCCACAATAAAACACATGCATGCGTAGCATGCATGTAACTCATGTCTCAATTAAATACACTCTTTAAGTATGACATAAGCGACATATATGCGCCTGCTAAAAGCTTCCCATACCACAATGAAACAAACATAATGCACAAAATAAATAGTAGCTCTCCAAATTTTCAATAGTTAATTCGCTCAAACACTTGTAGGCGTGGCATTATTAGCATGAAGGGCCATAAATAAACGCGCATGTATCAGTTAAGTGCGCCCTGACTCATCTGAAAGTGACTACACGTTTTTCCGAGGCAAAATAATTCGTGCAGGTGTAACTACGTAGCGCAGTGCGCAATCTTGCAACAAGAGGCCCATGGTACTAATGCTCTACTGGCACCGTGGATATATTGCGCATGTTCATTTAAAAAATGCCAGTCCTGAAGTGGCTTCTGAACATAAAAAGCTAATGTACATTTAATGTATAAAATGTCGACCAGATGGCACTTCCCCAGCGGGCAAAAAAACGTTGAATCAACACTAATTCAACGTCAGGCTTCCACGTTGATGTGACGTTGAAAATTGGATCAACACTGAAATGTCAATGTCTATTTAACGTTGAATTAACATAGATTCAACAACACAATTCTATGTTGAAATTAGGTTGAATGCTGCTTGAATAACAGATTTCAACGTTATATTTTAACTTTGTTTCAACGTGGTTTCAACCAATAATTTAACGTTGAAAGGAGGTCGAATATTGGTTGAATCTGAAAATTGCACAACGTTGAACACTCAAAGTGGCCCAATATCTGTTTGAATGTGGTTACATACGCAATTCAAAGTTGATATTTAAGAAATTCCAACTTGAAAGTATGAAAGAAAAACTATAGACTGAGACTTGGTTAACATTCTTTTATTCATCTGATACATGTACATATACATGTATATATCTATATCTGGTGACGTATGCAGCCTCTGCATGGTCCTATTCTGTTGCCTGTTCCTGCCCCCTCCTCCACGCCGTTTTGTTGCATATTTGAGGCATTTGGACATGGCGTCCTGGATGATGGTGTGTGGCATGCCTTGTCTCTGTAGCACAGCACCTGCAACAATATTCTAGAGACATGAAAATCCACAGATAAAGTAATATGCAACATCCTGTATAGCAAACTCAGTCACAAAAATGTTGGAATTCTTGCACCTAAATCAGGTCCCCTTGTTTCATTAATATAAGGATCACCAATACTTTATTTACCGTTATGTTTACCTACTTGATAAATATGGTTAGACAAACGTTTCATAACTGTATAATATACATAATAAAGTAGTATATATTATGTGCATAAGTTGCCAGATAAAAATTACCTACTTGACATGGGTTGTATACCTGCAAGCTTATATCACCATTATGTAGGCAATATTGTATTGTAACATTAGCATTATAATTTTAAATAATAAGTTTAACTAGTTCTCTGAAGTGTGGTAATGCAAATAATCGTGGAGCTAAGAACATGTATTAGCATGACAAAAAGACGTGCATACCTATTGATCGTTTTATATGGTTGGTAACATGGAACATGCATGTTTGGCAAGCATGGAACATGGGTTGATGGGCTAGAAAAATTCATCGCAAAAAGTTTTTATGCATCGCACTATATGTTCTACTCATTTGTGCGTGTCTAGCACAAACACAATGCACCTTATTTTAAACTATCATTCTACTTTTAGCATTTTTAGCATCGAGTTACGCACTACAACAAATCGTGTAGCATTATGCGTCATGATGATTTCGAATTCCAAGACTCATGCTTTCCATGCAGGTGAAATATGAAGTCTTGAATACAATAAATAGGAGAGTCGCAAACACATTATAGCAATTTTATGTGCACATCTAATGCACAGAATTCTTGTTGGTTAGAGGTGTGAGCTCCATTCGATTCTTTTTTAAAGTAACATTCAATATTTTGGTTTCAACATATTTTAGTCAAGGAGCGCCAGGCCCAATACAAATGCCTGTATTCAGTATATTGTTAGTTTTGCAGATGAGGTAAGAAAGTGCGCTGGAGTATTTCAACTACATATCAAGATTTGCCACACGATAAGTGGTGTTTCGTAAGACAATGATTTTCAAAAATATTAAGGTGTTATATTGTATAGTAATGGGAATGCACAGACGGCCTCGTGCTAAAAGTCTCGCTAGGGCCATCTACTCAGAAACTACCTGAATCTTTCAATCTTGTGCTTTGTATGTATCTTGTAATCTTCCAAGAAAACATATGGAAATGTTGTGTCATTGCCTGTACTGTTTTAGATTATGTATGGATGCAGCAAGTGGATTCAAGCGAGATTATCGTGCATTGACAAGATTTAATGTTCAATTATACGATTTGTCCATGCATAGTGCACATTATATACTCACTATTTCAGTAAGACTTGAACAATTGATACCAATTTAATTACCTGCGATAGCACTGCAGAGTTTTGTTTTGGCAAATCCCACCTTGTTATTTTTTCCTTGCATGTTCATCTTGGCCATCAAGCTGGTAAACATTTTTCTGTAAAAAACTTTTTAAACGTGGTCTTGGATATACTGTGGCGATACACAGCTGACATCAAATCTAAGCTGTTGTATAGACCGTATAAAATGCATTCAAATTAAATGAACCCAAAATATTCAAATGTTCCAAGTTGCTTCGATTTTTGGTGAAGTTGGCCGCGGCGGCTTGCATGTGACTGGGTGAATGAGGATTTGGATAACGGTGGAGATTGTTGACTGGACTGCCACAAAGATATTGGATATATAGCCCAACTAAAAGCTACCAGTTCAACAGATTGTAATAGGATGATGAATAGTTATATTAACCTGTTCGTCGCCTTGCTGACATGATCTCTACAGTTGGCTCCATCTATTTGAGCCATCTGAAATGAAACAAATAAGATATTGCAGTGAGGCAAGGAACTTGTTCACAAAATTTACTTTGAAATATAGTTATCTGTCATGTAAATGTTATATCAAGTACCATGTATACAACTAGAGACAAAAGCTTTGTATGTATTCTAAAATGGAGATACGAAAGTACCCTTAATGTACCACAAAAACCATAAATGTCTTGCACAAGGTCAAAAATGTCACAGTTACTGATACAAACAGCACCCCATTTTACCTGAGTATCCAAACCTACAATATTAGAGATCTACCCGCCCAACGTGGGTGGGTAGATCTCTAAACACCACACCGTGTGATGCTCCGCTAATGCGTAATTAAGATTATCAGCAACCTCATGTTGGCATCATTTAAGTCAAGATGATCTTTAACTGTAGAAGACAGCTTGATATGGAACTGGGATTCTGGCGGCTCACACATTGAGCCCAAGTCCCGTATGGGACTTCTTTTTTTGTAGAAGACTGCTTGATATGGAACTGGGACTCTGGCGGCTCACACGTTGTGTCCAAGTCCTGTATGGAACTTCTTATTTCTGTAAAAAGGTACAGCACTCTCTTTTAGAACCCTGAATTACGACAACACAAGTCACATCGGGAACATTCACGGTAACTATGGGGCTCGTCTGACCTCAACAAGGAAGTGACTAAATATACGATGTGGTCGCCCAGTGACATACTTTATATATATTATATTTTTAGAGTATGAATATACGTGGCCCCTCTTAGTTTTCACATACAATAGTCTAGATAATCAGTGTAATGAAGAAAATACTTTATTTTCCTTTTGAACAAATTTTTCCATGGGCACTTATTTTAATTTATCTTTTTATATGGATTTGCTTGCATTGATAGACAGTGTAAGACAGCTGGCTGGTGAATTGTCCTTGACTAGTTAAGACTGGAAACAAAAATTTGCCCCACACATCTCACTGTATCAGAAAAATTACAACTGCATTTTGCACAAAATGTGTAGCTGACTTACTTGCATCAGCGAGTGGGAAGGGTCTTGCACATTGGAAGTATCGGCAGGATTGCGCCATTCCCTACCTGTCCTCAGTTCTGAATCTGGTGTGTGCTGTCTTTCTGTCCTGCTTCAAGAAGATGGTGCTGAATCTAGTTTGGGCTGTCTTTGTGTTCTGTTCCAAGAGGATGATATTGACTGCCTATTATCTCCCTTTCTCTTCGAGTAGACTGGTGATTGTCTCTGATGTAACTGCTGCTACGTTGCCCCCATCGACGATCAACCGATGGGGACCTGGACCTTGACCTGACCGACCTGTGCTGAGTTCTTCATTCTTTCTGAATAATGGGGCAGGTGTCACTGAGCGGGAGTGCTAATCCCCTGAAATACATATAGGGAATTACGGATTAGCTTGCACCCAATTGTTGCCTGATTTGCAGACCTTGTGTCTTTTACTGTTGGACTAGGGTAGGCCACCTGCCGGATTCATTAAAAAACTAGAAAAGACCGATTTGCTTCAAAGCAAAAATTGACCTAAAAATTGAAAATCGAATGGAACTTCCATGTATAAAAGTTTTGAAGTTATTCAAGATGTGAATTTTTTTGTCTCCTTTTTATTTGCAAAAAATAAAATTTTACAACTTTGGACCATGGTTCATTGTATGTGGCTATGCCATAAACCCATAAATTGAAGTTGGGATGGTACCTCTACCTATAATGGTTTTTAAGTTGTTCAAAATTCACCTGATTTTCATGAACTTAAATCTTACAACTTTGGTTCATTGGGCGCGGTTTTGCCAAAAACCGATAAATTAAAGTTGGAATGGCATCTCTATGTATAATTGTTTCGGAGATATTCAGTTCTTTAAAAAAATCAATGCCCTTTATTAGCATAATTTGAAATTCCACAACTTTCATTTACTGTCCATTATGTTGGCATGTGTCACAAAGCTATACATGCACATTGAAATTTTGTGTCTATCTTCAATAGTTTGGAAGATATGGGGCTTTTAAAGTTTTAATTGCCCCTCATTTGCATAATGTAAACATCATGACTATTCCAAGCAATATGCCGATTTCACTGGTAGGTCAGTCACCGTGCCTAATTTGGTGGTCTTCCAAATAATAGTGTCTCAGAAAAGCTCTGGACAAATTTGGCCGTAAAGAACAAAAAAAAGGTAGAAATGTAAGAAAGAAGGAAGGAAGAAAGAAAGTCTGGGTTCACACCAAGACATAAATAGCCCAAGAGTCCGCTCTGGGCAATGCTAATTGAGTTTGTGATATTACTACAGCATCTTCCTCTCAAAAGAGTTACAGTTAATGCACTGTAAAGTGATTCGGGCAATGGACCAACCAAGAGTTTGATCCCAGAGTTGCCAAAGCATCAAATTCATTTTCTAACACCAATGATAAGAACCAAATTTCACTCCTGACCTGAGACAGGCAGTCACCGATAAAAGTCAACTTGTGGTTTTAAACTGGTCCTCCCAACCTTTGAAATATTCTTCATTAACTAGAGACTATAGTGTTTCCAAAATATATAGGCCTAACCACTGACAACCAAAATTTTATTGCTTCCGCCAAAAATAAAAAGAAACCTGGTAGGGCTACCAATGTTTGGTTTTCCTGACTTGTCAGTTAGCTGAGTTTACAGCAAACCAAGAAAGCAGGCCAACCTGTTTTTATGGAAATTTAACCTATCTCACATCAGGCAATGATCTTTGTGGTTGTCCTTTCTAGGGACAGGATTATTTTGCCACAAATGGAAAAAACGACGATAAAGTTCACAGTGTTTTTCAAAAATGGAACTTTAGGTTAAAAAAAATCCTACAAAATTTGGCAGACAGAACAAAAAACTGGTCTCTAGGATGCAGGATGTGTCAAGTGAAGCAAACAAACAATAAAAAGTCTAGCTGCAGTTGTTTAAATATGCATAAATGCAAATTAATTGAGAACTTTTGGAAAAAGACCCCTATAGCATTACCTAGGCCCCGACATAAAATGTGGCACAAGTTTCCATATATTTGCACTATATGATTGTTTTATGCAACAAAAACTGCCCAGAGCTCTCGAAATATATTGTATGAAAAAGTGACAGCTTTAGATTTTATTAAATTGGGGGCTCATCAAAAATAAATATCCCCACCCGCACCCCTTATTTTTCTTTTGCATGATTTCCGTTTTTTTAATCCTGTTGTCATTCTTCTTTGATTATCACATTAAATAAATGCTTCCAACACCAAATTACAAAACATGACGTCTTTCTAATAGAAAATACACTTTAACTTTGATATGAGATTGCCATAGTATGATTTTAAATGTAATTCGTCGTTCTGATACCATGAAATCATATATCAGAGCCTGCCGCATAAACTTAATACTCCTGGCAAAACGTTTGCTTTTCTTCCGTGCTGTGCATTGTCGAGTTAATTATACAGGCACCACGGCTGAATTGGAAACCAGCTGCATCCATATGGTGATATCAGTTTTCCAAGCAGTTTTATGGAAATTGTGTATAATCAAACTATGAGGATTTTCGCGTGTGGAATTTATAAATAAACTTCATGCTGTGGTAATTCCATTTTGTTGCTCATAGCCATATACATTGAATATAATTATAAATGTAAAGGTATGTGTTACTTAATAACATCTAGGAACCACTACATGGTTTTTGCTGGTTTGGTGCATAGCCATTGTTCCCTTGGTTTTGTACATGCAGAAATTTTGACAAACATTTGGCGGTTGAGCTTAATCAATTTTATTCACCAGTCACATTCCCATACATATTAACACACGAACCTTCTATACACGAGTATGTTGCTACTAGCGATAACCTATTAGCTAACTAGTTGAGTTCAGTCTGTTAATATACAAAATGAAACCTTGATATAATATGAGCTCACACTAAACTTTAACATGGCTGCCGTAAAACAAAGACAAATGCGACAAGTACACAAAGTCTCACAATACCATTTAACATACAAACAATACACTAAATTTCTACTTACAACTATACTCTCCAGTGTCCGAGTTGTTTCCAGGCAAAAGCACACGCTGACGGAGAAGGCTGCTTTCGAAACAGCTGATCATTCCTGCCTTGACATCATGGACCTCTGTTCTAAACAAAAGTGTTATACTAATTGTGGGAAACCAAGCTGCCACGATAAAAAATTCACCTATAGCTATTCTAGATATGTTCCCCGTTTCTTTCCACTGCCCACAGAGCACATTATTATTTGTATTGGGTGAGAACAGGCCAATCTACTTTTGACTGACCTGCCTATGTGATTAACTTAATTCTATGAAGAATAAGTTGGATACCATATCTTCTCACCATAGTGTCTAGTTTTAATGAGTTCCTGTGGTATTTCACGGTGGGAATCAACAGAAGAATCCAATCTTCCCGTGGCATCTTCCACATTCTCTAACATATCAATGTTAACTTTATGTTGTTCTCTGTTCCCCTGTTTTAATAAATTCAAATGTGTCAACGTGCCTAACTTCCCTTGCGGATTGCTGATTCGCATCTACTAATTGTTTTGTAATCGACGATAACTTTTTATCAAACACATTTTTACTGTCATTAATGTTCAAAGTCTGAGTAGATTCGTCCACTTCTCGAAACATCACAGAATGAAATCTTAAGCATGGACAAGATCCAGTAAAATATACATGCACTAGCACCCCACTGAAAAAAACCCGCCACTTTGCAGACAAAGAGCACACTAACAAACCTGGAAAACTGCTTGTAAGAAGTGACTAATCTCTTAACTGCTTGCCATTATACAACCCACCCTCACGGCAAACACGGGCCAAACCATTCAACCACTTCATTCAGGGGTCACATGTTATATAGAACGCCATTATTTTCTTATTCGCGTCAATGGCAAATTTAAAAAAACACAAATTTGCAGGAATAGAAATAAGCCCTGTCAATCTATAAAGGGTTTTGATGCAAACTCTTTGTGCCTATACTGTTTTCTGAGGGACTTTCCATGCAGTTAATTTGTCAGTAGATGTGTAGATAATGAGTTTCGACAAGGAAACAGACTGATATAAGATGTGCTATACTGGGGCGATCAAACCAGTGGTAAGGAAAAAAACAATAGGACTCTGTCTTCTTGATGGATATGACCCCCTCCCCCTTTGAGGAATTAAGAATGAAAAATGGATTGTAAAGACACCTCAAAAGCAAGCTCATATATTTATAGCCCGTGATTGTATGTAAAACTTGGGATACAAGGTCATTAAAATGAGGATATGTGCATTTCTACAATATTGTAAGTTAAATCTAGGGTTTAAATCTTTGTCCATACCAGAAGTGGCAAATTGTTAAAGCTTATAAAGGCCCTCCTACACAGGACCAAATTCTAAGGGCCCTTATTGAAGGTCGGCTTTTTGATATGTTAGAAGTAGATACTGAAGCTAGAAACTTTGGGGCTTGTTTACAAAAAGAAATGATGCTAGAAACCTGTATACACCATATGAGTATTTTTCAGAAATGTCACATTTCGAACTGCCATAGCCTCAATTGATAAAATTGAATCTCTATGGTGGGGAATCACTACCATAAGCGTAGTGGTTTTAACGCAGGCTATCTTGTGAGGGGCTTTCTGCCATAAACGTGCAATATTTTACACCTCCACTAAATTTGATCACGTGTGCTCGAAAATGAAGACGTACATGCTAAAATTTTAAAGTGTGCTCTTATCATTACATATAATTGAAATACAGATGTGTGCTTTAAATTTGATAGCATGTAATAGGATTTACTGACGAGTGCTCCAAATTCAAAAACGTATAATAAAAAACACTGACGTGTACTCTGCGTTACATTATGCGGGATCGGAACCACTGTGTGCTCCAAGTCATTTTTAGTGTAATTAAAGACACTGACACGAGTTCCAAGTTGCATTACCTGTCAACAATATTAACTCTGGCTCTTAAAGTATATCACGTCTCATCAAAAGCACCGATGTGTGCTCAAAGTTCCAGAAAACGAAATAAAAAACCCCAACATATCCTTTAAGTTACATTGCCCATAATCAAAAACACTGACGTGTGTTCCAAGCTACATTACGCATAATAAAAAAAAAGCCACTAACGTGCCTGCCAAGTTAGATTTTGACGTAATTGATAACACTAACGTGTGCTCCTAACTGAATTACGTGTGATCAAATGCCCAATCAAAATTATTTTTACATCGCATTCTGACGCAACAGTGTACATGTATACTCTTGCATAAATGCCTCATAAAAAATGTTGCCTGAAACATCCCAACTATTCGAAGTTTTGCTGATAGAGTAAGAAATATGATTTGCACGGTGCAACACAGGTAGTCTGTGGGTTGCAGATGGTGGATCATAAATCCATGGGTATAAGTAAGTGTACATAGGAAAAGACCTATAAGTTTTTTTTCCTTGCATTGTGAATGTTGATCTACAGTGACCATGAAAAGCTTAACTTCATGTCATGCCGACGTATTCGCTTATATCTTGGAAACAGTGTGTCATAGATCCATGGTTACTAATGAACATGACTAGTAAAACACCAATGGGATCTCTTTTTTGTGTTGTTCATTTAGAATTTGAGTGACATTGAAAGGTCAAACTTAAACTGGCTTATAGCTGGCTAATGATGGATACTTTAGTTACTCGTTTAATGGTAACCTAGCCTAGCCTATCCAAGCCCAACCCAGCCTAAGGGCTAGCTTAGGTCTAAGTTTTGGTCTAGCTTAGTTTAGCATAACCTTGGCTTAAGTCAAGCTCAAGCTCAGTCAGCTTAGCACAGGCTCAGTGTCTGATCCTCTAGAAAACACTGAGGCCATATGTAGAATTTTTGCAGGGTCACCAGTGATGGCAATCATGATCACTTTACACTGGCAAGACTGGCAACTCTTATTGCTCTACCACGTTAGCTAATACCCTGTTTTCTTGACATTTTTTCTTTGTCACAAATGATTTTCACGTGTTACCACTGGCATGTGTTTTTCTTGTTCACCCTTGTTTTGGAAGATTACTGTCCTTGTATATACGAATAACAGTTTACATTTTGGATATTTTCTTTCGATTTTGTTGAAAAGCCAGCTTAAAATTAGGCACCAATGAACCAGGCGGCACTGATCAGACCCGCACCTTCGAATGGAAAATACACAGAATCTCGAATTTGCTGGTTTGGTCTCAAATTAAAATATCAGCCATTTTTACATTGCTCGATTTAATGTGCTGATAACATAATCACATAAATATTTAATGGTCACTACCACCAACTAAGGCACGTTTCAGCAGCACCACAAAGCACATTTCCCAAGAGCCACAAACTACAATGCTTGATCATACTACGTTCGTCTACTCCCTACAACATTGTTAAAATGTTGCGTCTCACCTGTTTTTTCAGTTACTCTGTAAATGCACAAAGACCAGTGCTTTTCCTAGGGCATCTATCTTCAAAGACATGGTAGATTTACACCTAGGCAACTTTTGTTACAATTGTGCAAATAAAGCAGAAAAAAGCTGGTTCATCAATATGAAGAAATAGATGCAGAGAGATTCACATCTTCATACCATGCACCTAATCTGATAATTGAATTAACAAAAGATTTCATGATTTAATGTTCATATAGACTGAAGGAATTCTTATTTAACACAATGCCAATGAAACTGGTTCAAACTGTTTCCGTTTTTCACATAGGATATATTAGTCCGGGAGATGAGACACCTTTATTTATGTTTTCGAGTGCATTTTGTTTGAACATGTTTTCTAAGGCAGAAATACCTGGAGAAATCATATCTGGCAGTCTTACAAGCTGAAAGTGGTCCATTTTCTTTCCATGCAGCTGTTTTGGAGGGAATCTCGCCTCCCAAAATTGGCACAAAATTATGGGGTAGGGGAAATTTAAACGGCCATATCTTCATCCATATTGCTTACATCAGAATGAGTTACCCCTCAAAATGTTTGTATTTAGCCTCTCTATCCAATAAAACAAACCAAAGTTGAATATGTTAATTAGTGACATCAACAGAGGTCATAAGGTCACCAAAACGGGTCAGAGGCTATACCTTCTGGAGGCTCCAGAAAAAACACCACAAACTAGAAGAAACAAGACCAAAATGATTTATTTGACTTTTATTCAGTAGAAAAGATGATACTTCAGACATCTGACTATACTAAATCTTTGTAAAAGACAATCTGCATTGTTTCAAAGAAACTGATTCAAGTTTTTCGTTCCTACATCAAATATTGACATCTTCTGCCCTTGTGCATTACCTATCAAAGATAAATGTATGCGGAACATATTTCAAAATATTGCTCAATTCATTTGATTATATTTACGTATGTTGGGGTAATTTATGTATCAATCAGTGATTAGGCCTAACAAGCAACAGTAAGTGAAATTTGTTATAAACTGAACTTCTCATAGTGAAAGTGGGTAATCCCCACTTCAAGTACACTGCATGGTAACGACTGAAAGTGGGGAATCCCTGCTTCAAGTACATCATGTACATTGCATTGTGAAACTGAAAGTGGGGAATTCCTGCCTCAAGCACATTGCATTGTTCTGAAAGAGGGGAAACCCCATCTCTGTTCTGTTCTGTTGTGTATAAATACTGGGCAGATCTTTTCGTTGAGAAACAGTTCCCAGGGGTGTAGGACAATTAGTCCAAGTATCATGTTGCAGACAGTCTGCTTTTGAAAGTGTCTATTGTCTCTGCAGAAATTTGGTGATTGGTGAGATTGTTCCAGTCAATGACCATTGTTGGAAAGAACAAGTTTCTGTGTTTTTCAGCTTGTGATGTACATATTAAGTTTTTCATTAAGTATAAGTCAGAGATATGGGTTGTGTGTTACTTGTCGAAGTTGTTGTTGGTATAAATGGTAACAGTGGTGTTTAGGTTGTTTGATCCTATTGATTTGCATGATATAACAAAATTTTGTTGATGTTGAACTTCATGCCCCACGTGTTTGACCAGTGCTCGAGTGCAATTAGGTCTTGTATTGTCTTTCTGTCCAGATTTGATGTACCAGAAGTGTTTGCTATTTTTCTGAACAAAACTAGTTTCGATAATGTAATGAGATATTTAGAATAAGATTTTCGTATCTTTGACTGGGTGTGTCCTTTATATTTCTTGTAGATTTCAATATTGAAATGTTTGTGGGATGACTGCATGTGGTTATATGGTTTCTGCTTACGTTTTATCAGTTTTTTATCTTTAACTGCCGCCTCCATTTGTATTCTGGTCTTTGCGGTGTATGTTGTAATTTGGTGGGAAAATTTCACTGTCCTTGTCAGAATTGTCTAGCCACATTTCTGTTCCTAAAATAAGGTCTGGTTAAATGTAGTTTGTAATTAGGGCTTAATCTGTTTATTATTTTTTGTTTTTGTTTTTGACACTTTGGCAGTTAACTAGTAAAGTCCCAGTTATTTGCTTTAGGTAGGCAGTAGGCTGAAGAGGATGGTAAGCAAAAGGACAGTGCATTTTCTCCACTCTGTTGTTGGAAAGACATTTAATCTTGGCCTAAGTTAGGCCAGTAGAAAAGCCAGTCAGTTTACTGCTTGCTTTTGGTGAGCAGGAAAGTTATCAGCCTTTATTTTATTTCGTGAATGTGCTGTTTGTATCATCCTTAGTCTTTGTTTTATGCACTTGTGTTTTGTACAGATGCAGTGATATTTTATGCACTTGTGCTTTGTATCTAGATGCAGTGATATTTTATGCACTTGTGTTTTGTATAGATGCAGTGAAAGCTACATGATAGTTGATAAGTTTGCATTACTCCATGTCAGTTGTGACAATGTCAGATAAGCCACCAACAAGTACCGGTGTCAGTGAACACTTGCCCCCCCCCCCCCCCCGAACGGATGGTCCCCCAGGGGCCCATTTATTTGCCGAACGTTTGGGCCTCCCTGCAAACATTTGGCCCCCCCCCAAAAAATACCTTGTAGGAATTATCTCACAATCCCTCCAAGTTGTTGTTTTTTTATTTGTGCAACACATATTTTAGCACAAATCTACCCCACGTGTATAGATTCGAGTGTCTCCATTTCCCCCTGATTCCTGGTTATCTGCATTGCTGGAGATACATACGCGGCATATCTGGCTCTTGATATGAATGAAAAAAAATACAATAAAACACCAGAATTTTTTTTAAAAGAAAGCTCTTTCATACTGGGAGGGCCTAAATATTCTGGAATGGACTCAGGGATGTGGGTTTTCAGCTGATTTCCTCTGTTTGTAAGCGTCTTAAAGTGGATATAAATGGGAGGGGCCCTTTGGTTCAAAAATATTTGGGCCCCCTATTTGTTTGTGTCTTAAAGTGGATGTAAATGGGCAGGGGGCCCTTTGGTTCCAAAATATTTGGGCCCCCTTTTTGTAAGTAAATGCCTTGCAGTGGATATAAATGGGGAGGGAGGGGCCTTTGGTTCCAGAATATTTGGGCCCCCTATTTGTTTGTGTCTTAAAGTGGATGTAAATGGGCAGGGGGCCCTTTGGTTCCAAAATATTTGGGCCCCCTTTTTGTAAGTAAATGCCTTGCAGTGGATATAAATGGGGAGGGAGGTTCCTTTGGTTCCAGAATATTTGGGCCCCCTATTTGTTTGTGTCTTAAAGTGGATGTAAATGGGGAGGGGGCCCTTTGGTTCCAGAATATTTGGGCCCCCTGTTTTTAAGTAAATGCATTGCAGTGGATATATATGGGAAGGGGCGCCCTTTGGTTCCAGAATATTTGGGCCCCCCATTTGTATGTGTCTTGAAGTGGATATAAATGGGGAGGAGGCCCTTTGGTTCCAAAATATTTGGGCCCCCTTTTTGTAAGTAAATGCCTTACAGTGGATATAAATGGGGGAGGGGGTCCCTTTGGTTCCAGGATATTTGAGCCCCCTATTTGGTAAATACCTTGCAGTGAATATAAATGGGGAGGGGGCCCTTTGGTTCCAAAATATTTGGCCCCCTTTTTGTAAGTAAATGCTTTACAGTGGATATAAATGGGGAGGGGGCCCTTTGGCTCCAGTATTTTTGGGCCCCCTATTTGTTTGTGTCATATAGTGGATATAAATGGGGAGGGGGGCCCTTTGGTACAAATAGGGGGCCAAATATACTGAAACCAAAAGGCCCCCTCCCCATTTATAGCCACTGCAAGGCATTTATTTACAAATAGGGGGCCCAAATATTCAAGATCCACTTAATACATTTAGATATATCATAAGGGAATCAAAGAGCCTCTTCCTCATTTATATCCACCTTGAGGCACTTAGATACTGTTCAGGGGTCAAGTGGCCAAAACATTTGGGAAACAAAAGCCTCCCCCGCCCCTCTCTACATAACTGGAAATTAAAAGCCATTTATAGTTATTTTACAGAAGTATGTGTACATGTAGTTTGGGTAGCTGAGCTATTCATAAAAATTACTTTTATACTCAGATCGCGAACATACTTGCACCAAGTTAGATTTCCCATTTTCTAATAGAAAGTAAACTTAGGATCGAGTCATCTAGTCATAATTCCGCATCAATTATAATGCCATTCGCATGATTCAGGACTACATTTTAACATTTTGCGCAGAATCTATTCTCATGCTGAGCTGACAAAACACTGTGACCAGCACCTTTTACCTTTAGTCTAGTGTAACATGACCAATTTTGCTATTTTGCACTGTTAACATCATCAATGTTACAACTGTAGTTAAGATGTCACATGAAATGCGACAAAAATCAAATATGAAAGGGGGCCCAAAAATTCGTTGACACGGGGGTGGCAAAGTAGAGTTGTCAGAGTATTACCAACATCTCTTTGCTAAGCTAGGAGAAAGCAAAGAGATCTCAGAAGGCAACAACAAAGCAAAACTCTCTAACCTTGGGGGAGCCAGGTACACAATCTTCAGAGAGAAGTATGCACCTAGAAATGAGTCTGAACCACTAGCCAAAATTAAAGGAGCAGATGCTATCACTCTTCCCCCCATCCAGGCGAGTTCTTTCACAAAAGCTGAACAGGACAAACTATGTGACTATGATCTGGAGAAATGCACACCTCCAGGACCCAATATCTGATTCAATTGATCCTACTGAGTGTGGTTGGAAACTAACTGATGGCAAATACCAGATGGTCTGGTTTGTTGGGGACCAAATGCCAAAAGACATAGCTGAGCACGTTACAGCTGACCAACCATCAGACAATGATGACCAGGAAGAGTACGAAAATTCCTTTGACTCTGATGATTCAGACTATGAAATCGAAGATGATTTATAAAGCACTTGAAAACCCTTGATTCAGCTTTCTTGATATATCAAAGGGTGCTATATATTTCCATTATTTTGCAACAAGTCTGACTATGTTTGGAAATGGCAACGAGTTATGCTAGAGATGTTGTCATTGTGAACTTATATATATATAAAGTCCCATTCACATGTACCGAACTTCATCTGTTGAGTCCTCTCTATCATCCAAGTGGTCAGAAAAGACCATAAGCAATGTATCCGAGCTTTGCGTAATCCTGTAGTTCAGAAAGTTAGCCTAACAGCTGCGGTTTACAATGCCAAGCAATGCACCAGAGTGGAAAATGTCAATATTTAATGAAAAAGCAATGTAATTTGAATCAGTTTCTTTGAAACAATGCAGATTGTCTTTACAAAGATTTACTGTAGGCAGATGTGTGAAGCATTATCTTTTCTACTGAATAAAAGTCAAATAAATCATTTTGGTCTTGTTTCTTCTAATTTGTGGTGTTTTTTCTGGAGCCTCCAGAAGGTATAGCCTCTGACCCGTTTTGGTGACCTTATGACCTCTGTTGACGTCACTAATTAACATATTCAACTTTGGTTTGCTTTATTGGATAGAGAGGCTAAATACAAACATTTTGAGGGGTAACTCATTCTGATGTAAGCAATATGGATGAAGATATGGCCGTTTAAATTTCCCCTACCCAATAATTTTGTGCCAATTTTGGGAGGCGAGATTCCCTCCAAAACAGCTGCATGGAAAGAAAATGGACCACTTTCAGCTTGTAAGACTGCCAGATATGATTTCTCCAGGTATTTCTGCCTTAGAAAACATGTTCAAACAAAATGCACTCGAAAACATAAATAAAGGTGTCTCATCTCCTGGACTATATATTTCTAGGTACTCTCTCTCTCTCTCTCTCTCTCTCTCTCTCTCTCTCTCTCTCTCTCTCTCATGTTCCCAAATGGTAACTGTCTTAATATGATTGTTGTACTCAATTCATTACATCAATGTATTATTCTGCAACAGAAAGGCTATATGTATGTGTTGTTTTGGTAATAACTTACCTGAAGCAAGCGAATCAGATAAAATTTAGGTTGCTGTACCTGAGGTGAACTGAGAAAGGAACACAAGATGACCTCGCCCTGTTGTGCAAGTGTGCTCAGATGACTGTCTTGACAAAGCCATGAATACTGCGCCATACGTTTTCCTGAGAGTGTTAGCTCCACCATTGTGGGATGAGCAGCGAACATGCTCTGCTTCTTTTACCCTGAGCAGGGGATATGCTGAAGAACGTATTGCGTGATGCGTAAATGTTATAAATTTTGTGTTTGTGGCCAGTTAACAAGTAAGACAAGATTAAGAATACGTATCATATATATATATATACATATATATATATATATATATATATATATCTCATGTTTGGGTCGATTTCAGTACCATAACAGACTTTGATATATGCCATATCGGCTAGGCCTTGGCAAAACACAGGAAGGGTGCTATATGCACAATGTTATAGAACTCTTCCGGGAGTACCTATAACCGGAAGAGTTCTATAACTAGACCGGGAATGATGTAGGCCTAGTTCAAAACGCAGCGTCTCCTAGGCCTACGTTGTCTTCAAGTCGCTAGATAAATTTACCATGGTGCTATTTGAACTTAATCGACACAAACATGAGATAAATAAATTATAGTATAATTTGTTGGCGATATGAAGTATATGGATTCGCACAGGATACCATATAGCAGAACTCGTTCGCTTCGCTCACTCGCCCTGCTATATGGCATCCAGTGCTCGTCCACATTCTTCATATCGCCAACAAAGTATACTATAATCTATACATGTATATATATATATATATATATATATATATATATATATATATATATATCTATATATATATATATATCTATATATATATATATATATATATGTATATGTTGCATGTAAGTATAATGGTTCTGATCTCAATCTTTATCAATAAATTTAAGTTTGAACAAACTGTCCAAATTAAAACAAAAACAGCTTGTTGCACTTGCATGTGTGACAGTGTGCAAGTTACTTTAGCTTTGCTTTGGTGTGGTCAATATCCCTTGCATTTTACTTGGTATGCCTGAACCAGACAACCTCAGTGCAGGAGGACCTGAGCCTGTACAATACACTATTACATTTTCAATTCGTGTAGTAATGTGTTGTACACGAACACAGCCAAACATTATCATAATGATGATAACATGCTTGATCTTGTGGGTGCCACCAGGAGACAAGGCATTGTCCCATGGTTGCTAAAACGTGAGTCATATGATCAATTTTCACATTAATCTATCAATGAGGAAAACAGTACAATAGATGATTATTTACCCAATTAAATGTGTATATTGTGGAACATGATAATACTTTAATTTACAGATTATATCCGTCTTATTTGTGTTTTGCACTCAAATGGTAATAGAAATGGGTGTCATTGTGGGGAGTTAAGCACTTTAAAGGTTAAAACCAGTCAATGGCAGGGAGTAACATCTAATCTTTATTCAGAGTCATTGACTCAGACTGCACTTCATACTCTACTGTCTCACTAGCTGGGTATGAGTCAGGCGTAGCAGATGTAAGCTCCACCAGTTCACCTTACCTTGGCTGAGAATGTTTGTTGTCTCCAATGGCTTAATATCCGGTCTTCTTCCAGCCACAGACTGGGAATGTCACCTAATTACAGGTGGCTTGGGGTAGCAATTCTCAAGATTGGGGCTTTCTATACAAGTACACAGTCCAAGGCGGAGACGCCAGTCACCCAACAGTCTCTTGATACTGGAGAATTGCCTTTCAATCCGTGATGTAGCCACTGTGACTACAAGAACAATATTGACCAAGTGACACAAATTTGGAAGTAACTGAGCTTTTTGTGTCAAAGCAACTGCAGACAGAATTGCAATGCATCGTCACTATCACAATCCAGGGATGATCCAGAGAGCTTCACTGGAGTATGTTAATGCATCGTCACTATCACAATCTGGGGACGACCCAGAGACCCCCAATGTAATGGTATAGGTCTTATAATGTCGTCGGTTGTCTCTCTGGTAGTCTCTTTGGCGTCGGCAATGTTCCTGGACAGACTTTCCTCCCTGTCCTTGTATGCAGCTCTCCGAGTCGTCTCTCAAATTCCATCTGTATTTCGGTCTTACTCTGTCTCTTGGCCTTGAAGTTGAACTAGAAGGGTGGGAATTTCTCCGATGTTGTTCCTTTGATATCTGGACCCTGTCTTATAGGCTGGGGGTTTCTCGATGATTGAAAAATTGATCATGAGGGCATACTTGCCAGCTTCACTTGGATGGAGGCCTTTAGATCCCAGCATCATTCGATTGATGCGACCTGTGCGTTCCATAAATGGTCTGTGGCTGCCAATGAAGTGCATGTGCGGCATGTATGTTGTCATTTCTTGCAGGGCAGTGTTGGATTGTCTAACCTGCTCAGATGTGGTAATTTCGTAACAAAGGTGGGGCAGTATGGCAGACACTCCTATGTGGACACTTGGACTGCTTGTCTTGATGGTATTTATGAGCTGCCTCATCTCCATCACTACGATATTGACGTGCTCGTTGTCTGTAATTTTTCTTCCGTTCTCATGCTTCAACTTCGTGATAGTGTTGGTTCCAGTGAGAATGATGATGGCACCATATGCCTTGATGTCAGCAATAGGTACTCTTGTCACTTTCTCCTGCGATTTGTTTGATAGTATATCCTGGGAATGGGAAAGTGTGGAACTCCCTATTCTTTTGAGTTGGCAGGTTGTTCACCATACTGTCTCCTATCACGCAGCACAGCCTATCTTGTCTTCACCAGCCTGGACATGTCGTCGATCTTGAAGTTGTTGAATGTGAATGATGGCAAATACTTGCTGATCTCGCTTCTGTAGTAAGCAGGTAAGTAAAATACAGCGCTCTGAGCAAATCGGCTTCTTTGTGACAACAATGTCGTTCAGAGACATAGTGATACCACTTACAAATGCCAGAGCTTTTAAAGCCCACCACGGATACACCATTTTCTCACCTTTAGGGTAGAGGTCTACTGAACCAATTAGGTGCTGAGACACCTACGGTTTCAACCAATCACACAGTGGACAAGTTTGATTGCTTATTGGCTGTAAGCGGGATTCCAAACAAAGGTGTGATGACGTCACTGTTTCCGTGCTGCCATTTAAATATTGAATGTGAATTGTTCCTTTCCAGTTAAGGGTTTCATTTAAAAAAATCAAGCACTGCCGTGGTTTTATTTAAAAAAATCAAGCCTTGGAGTGCTACTTCTCTGTCCCTTTTATCCATAACGTTGAAAAAATAATGACATTTATAAACTTTCCTAGGTGCGTTTTTACGGGAAATATTAATTTCTAGTGAAACAAATAAAGCTTAAGTGACCCTTTAATTATTCGAATGTCAAAAGGTGGGTTTGTTTTAATGTGTTGTGTTTTAATTTCTCTGCCAATATCATTAAATGGTACGTCATAATAGTCTAAGGGATGGATCCCATAAACTTTACAAAGTTGAAAAAAAAAACAACCAAGGCATAAGCTGTAACGTCATGTCTTTTACGTCTTACTGAAATGAGAAGGCAGGTAAGAGAACCTTCATTAGAGAACAAAAAAAATCATACGGCCAGAACGCGGTAAATTAGTTGCGTTCTGGGTACCATGAGAAAAAGTATGGGTAGACCAATCACTGAATCGTTATTCACCAAGCAGACCTGATCATCTTAAAACACACAAGCCAAATCATGATTCTGTCTGCTATTTCTTTGCTTCCTTGTAATTTCCTGCATAATTTCCAACTGAATAAAACCAAATAAATCATTTTATGTGGGTTCCCTCTTCGAAATATTTACTCTTAATTCGTACACCCAGAAAACACTGGACACTGTATTATTAAGTTCTGACAATTTTTGCAAAAAATTTTATATTCAAGCCTGCATTTAACACATTCATACGGCAATCACACCACAGGCTGCTTGATGAGCGACCTCTTAACCTTAGACGATGTGTCGGAGGCTCCAACCTCGGGCAGGTAGTGGGGGCAATTGTAGCCTTTGCAGTATTAAAAGAGTGTCTTTGTTGGCCTTTCAAAGTTGCTGCTATGATATGTGCACATCGTGATGTGTTATTCTTGTCCGATACGTCGGATACGACCTAGGTGGTGACGTCACAAAAGGAACACTGCAAAGTGAGCAAACAGCAAGCCTGGTGAATATAGGGTGTACTAGTTGTCAAAGTGTCACATCTTGCGCAATCTCTCTAAAGGAGCAGAAATGGGCACAGCAATTAAGGTTCATTTCCATCTCAGTATCCACGCACAATGGGTCGTTGTGTTAAGATTAATTGTTAATTGTACTGATTGCGTCGGATAAGGACAAATAAAGTATGGGCTTTATAATAAAACGAAACTACTCGAGCTAAGGTGCCTGTAATCTAACGTTAGGCCTTCCCTTATTTTGGTGTTTTCCTCAAGCTGAGAAACCCACGACTGAATAAGACACTGGGGGAAAAAGCCCGTAATAAATTCATAATCATCGTTGCGTGTAAAAGCAATCAAAGAAAGACAGTATCGCCATTTGTGCACTAGCGGTAAATGGGCCGTAAATGACCTCACGCCTGGCCAGCGCGTGATGTCCTGTGATCTCATTCCCATTGATTGTTGCTGTAACACCAGTAGCTCGCAGCTGGTACTGGCTGGGCGATATTATTAGTTAGTCAACTGTTTGGGTGGACAACAGCATATAGCTCACAGGACAGATGCTGTGTTTCACAGTGAAACACAGTTTTTTGATTCCTCGACCTAATCGGCTTTCCAGCATCACGTTGGCCTTCTGCCGGTGAATGAACCGCAATTGGTTCTCGTTGGTATGACCACTAATTTTTAGAGACTACATTATGACCTACCCCAGTGTAGGTCTCTTAAGACAGGGACTTAATTAGACCCTATACTCATCCACATGGAAATAATGAAATTCTATTTTTCCAGGTACAGCGAATAATAATAATAATAATAATAATAATAATAATAATAATAATAATAATAATAATAATAATAATAATAATAATAATAATAATAATAATAATCAGGCCAACCATAACAAATTATTTGCTTGCTGTTGCCTACCCACCCTCTAAGGCTTGGGTTGGTAGGTAGGTATTTTTTTGTCTCAAAGTGGAAGACCCCCCCCCCCCGCCCCATTTGATTGGCATTGAAAAAAATAAAAAATTAAAATTTGCATAAAATATGTCTCTTCAAAAATTTTCCAGTTGGGACCTTTTTGAACCGGGAGGAAGGCAACGGAAAACAAACACATATTTATTTTTGGCCTAATAATAATCCTATCTTCAAGCATGGCTAGGTGAAGGGCAGCCTCCCAGGGCATGCAATAATGTTATCAGGAAAAGAATGAACAAATGTATGTGTTTAAGTGTCAACATATCGTACAGACTTAAATCATTAGGTCATTCAATCAGATTTTTATTTCTTCTTCGGGAATCTTGCATAGAAAATATTTATTTTCACGAAACAAACATTGGTTCTGCTTATATACAAAATATGTACACAAATAATGAAACCAAGCATGTGCGAGCGTCTTTGACATTTATAGCCTGCTAACTGTAGTACCATCTTGAAATTAGACTTTAACCATGTGTGCTCTGAGTGATCAGTGTCATGAGCATGAGTCCATTACCAAATGTAGTCATTATGAGCAGTTTATTTTATATACATGCTTTAACACTCAGAATCATATAGTTGCTTAAATTTGTGTTGGCTCCAGTGCTGTCATTGTCTTGCCTGTACAGTTTTATATCATGTTCAGTGTGAATATGAACCCCTTAGTTATTACGTTTGATCAGTTCTTTATACATGTATGATCAGTATGAGCTGTTCATTCTAGAATTGTACATGTAAGTTGAATATTCAGAATAACATTCTTCTTTCATACTAAATTTATGCTGTCTCCAGTGGTGTGGTTTTTTGTCAGTCTAACTGTACTGCTGGTATCAATTAGACGGTACTTATATTTGCAATGTGCAGTTGTATATCATGTTTAACGTGATTATGAACCCATATCACCAAGTTTAGTTATTATGAGCAGTTCAATATACATGTATGTTTAACTTGTGGAATCGCATCATTGCTTCCAATTAAAATTTTATGTATGTTTGCTCCAGGGCCGTGGTTGTCTTGTCTTGTCTATACAGTTGTATATCATGTTCAGTGTAATTCCACCGGTGGGGCATTGATGGTGCTCTTTGGTCAAAAACATTGTTTGAGGCTGAGCATACTTTGAATTTCAGCATAACATCACTGCTACTGATTAGATTTGGGGGATGTCAGGCAGGATAGCATATGTGCTCCTCATATAAATTTAGTTTGGTCAGTGCTTTCTTCCAGATGGGCGACGCGTGTGTACAAGTCTTTTGTAGTATTTATGACCCTAGAAAAATCACAACAATACATGGAACAAATAGTGTATCATTACTAAGCTACAGTGCCTGTGAACAAATTTAATAGTAAACAAGTACAATGGACGCTTTACCCGTTATGGTTGGGACACTAGTCAGTAAAGAGACTCTTGTAATGTTTTTGGCCTTAAATGAAAATGAGTAAATCATCAAACATCGATTACTGTAAAGTTCTAAATTATAAATAAATTAGATGCTACAGAACAAGTACTTTTTTGGTAAAAATAAGTAATATTTTACACAGCCAGAAAAGAGGGTCTGGTATTGTTCCTAACTATCTGTAAAGTGTGATATTGCTGCCAGGCACATTTATCCTGTTTTTACCAAACTGGCTTTGCATGGTATGACACTTGTATGGTTTTATAAAGGTGTATATGAATAATGATAATCATGAATGAAAGAATCCCTGTTAGTGATGTTATAGTTGACATATGTTTCGAATGAATGTATACCAGAGTTTGGTAGATTACTGAGCAAAAAATTTAATGACTGATGCACAGTGGCTACAGGCAGTCATGTTAAAGTTTTAGGCATTGCTTTTTAATGATAAAGCAGCTATTACTACTAGCATTCACATCAACTAGAAGCCAACATTTTTGCTGGCAAACTATGTGAGCCGAGGTAAATACGCAACTGAATAAGCGTAAATTCACACATTAAGAGCAGTTTGATTTCCAAGTTATATGTACTTCTTTGTAACTTGATGTCTTTACTGTCTTTCTTTTGTCTTTGTCTAACGGTAGTAAATTGATCACAAGGCATTACTAATAAGGCATCATTTGACCTTAACACCGACTAAAATGCTGACAGAAGTTACTGTAATTGAAAACATGTCTAAATTAAAATAACTTGGTACTACATTGGAAAAACTGTATGAAAAACAATCCAGCTGATATCATTGTTCAAGCACATGTATGGACTAAGGTTAAGGCAACATGCAAGCAGACTGGCTAAAAGCAAGAAGAGGAGGGAAGGAACAATAGAGACAAAACAGAAGTAGTGTTATGGTTGGGACACTTGAACACACATAAAAAGGATACATATTACAGGAAGTGACATGCAGATATGAACTAACATGGTGCTTTTCTATAACATGTGTCTATCAAATATTATATAGTTTCAAACTAGACATTGTTTATAGAGAAGGAACTCCTCATAGGGACACCAGACAAGCTGTATATCCTAACAGACGCAACAATCTGGTAAACTGGAGTCAACTATCACTTGCAAGTGGTAGCTTGTGCCAGAACTTGGACTCTGAAAATTTGAAAAGAGGTTTGTCCTGTTAATGAAACTTAAGCCTGTCACGCCAAATCCTGTAAAAACAGCATGGTCATTCAACCTTCTGTCACCAATATCTCTGAACTGACATGTCCAATTGACCTGAAATTTGAAAGAGACATGCAACAATACATGTTCAATCAAGTAGCAAATGAATTGCAATACAAATATTCAAATTATTCAAATAATGACCTTTGAAGTTTTCGCTTCACTGAAATAGTGCAAATTTGTGTACCAGGCCATAACATTACTGCTACTGATTAGATTTGGAGGATGTCAGGCAGGATGACATGTGCTCCTTATATAGATTTAGTTTTGATTTTCAATATAACGTCACTGCTACTGATTAGATTTGTGGTTGTCAGGCAGGATGATATAAGTGCTCCTCACATAGATTAAGTTTTGAAAGTTTCACCAGTTTCAGATGCATGCATGTTATTTTGCTCTTCAGTCGTCCACTTTCCTGTGATGTTTTGTTGTTGTGTTGGTTGTTTTGGCTGTTCTCTTGCCCTTCTTTTGACCAGGTTTCTTGCCTGCTGAGGGTGCAGCAAAAACGCCGTACTGGCCATGAGTTGATGCTACAGTTCTTGAACCAAGCAGCTTGGTGGACTTGGGAAAGCGGAGAAAATGTTGTTTTCTTTGATCCTCCAATATTTGGTACCGCACAGCTCTTGACACACAGAATTTTGCAACCTGTGGGCACATATCATAGTCCCCTACTCCACATAGATTCCTCTCGTACAGTTTATACTGTAGGTTCACTGCAGAATGCAACTTTTGCACCAAGTCGCACTGTTTTTGAGGCTTCCAGATGACAGATGACACAGTGAGACCTTGTGTCTTGAAAGAAGCATTGTTGCTGGCCAAGAGAGGCACGATTATACTTTCAAAGTAGGGGCTGAAGTTTGGTGCTGCACTCGGACATAATTTCCTTGTCTCCTCGAGGCGCTGATCAAATATAAGCGTGTTGTCCGCATTTACAATGCCACTGTACCCAACAATTTGGCAGGCAATTTCCTGGCATTTCTTTGCCTCTATGCCAACTTTATCTCCCAAGTAGTTTAGGATAGTGTTGAGCAGATCTCTTGTACATATGAGGTGTTCCACTGAAACCCTATTTAATGGCCTTGCAAATAACTTTTTCCCAGTCTGATCCACACACTGGTTATGAAGGTGCGTCTGTCAACTCTGCTGCGAGGGGGTAAAAAATGTGGCATAGGTCCTACAGTCAGAATTTCCATGTAAAAACATTGGCCCATAAAAATCGGATGCTCATTTGTGATCCTGCTAGTGACCTTCAGGTTCTTGAAAACAGTGACTGTTACATGGACTGGTCCCAAGTTGAAGGTTTTATCGATCCCAAGGACAGTAGAATCCATCATGGGGCCAGAGCAGCAGTTGGCCTTCACATCAATAATTTGTTCTCTGGTGTTCAGGATGACAGCAGTCACCTTGTCCTTTCCATGCACCATTTCTTGGACAAAGGGATGGGTGTTGGCCATCATGTCTAGCTGCCTGACATGATCGGCGAAGTTGTTGGCACTTGCAGGAATGATAGCTGACTTTTGATCCTTTTCCTTTTTCTTTCCTTGGTACCTAACATTCTCCACTTGTTTGTGGCTCTGTGGGGCATGTCTTATGCTGTTATTCAGTACTAAATCTTTGTATACTTCCTTTGTTGACTTGTTTTCCTTCACTTTATTTCGAATTTGATCCATAACTTTCCCTGATGAACGAACATAGTTTCTGTTTTGGTTTTTGCTGTTGCCATGTGGTTTGTTTACCGGGGATTTGCCAACATATTCCACACAGGCAACAGGATAAAATTCCATAAAGGTAATAGGCATATTCTTAGCTCTTGGGTCAGCCTCAAACCATGTGATTCTCTATTTGTACTCTGCTGATGCCTTTAAAGTTATGTAGTTTCTGTGTGCATGCAGGAGCTCTTCTGGTGATGGTTGTGGCTGCAGTGCCTCGTGAACAGTCTGTTTGTTCATGGTACATATGGGACAGTACACGTCATTTTTCTTCACAATTTTTGTAAATGTTGGAGTGTCAAATTCCAGCAGATAGGTGGTGACTGGTGTACTGGCATTGGTGGTTCATGATCCACAGTCATCGATGTACTCACATTTCATCCCTCTCCGGCAACGCTCTTTGTTCTTTCTATTGTCAACACTGGAGCAGACATTTTTTTCCCTAATGGAACGTCTGGCAGGGCACTTGAAGCTTCTTCAAAGGCATCAAATATTTCATCTATGGGAGGAATTTACCATATTTTAGGTCTTATCCACCTGTTACACACGCCGAGTGCTCCATCTCTATTTCTGATGTTTCTATGGTATCTGCAGAGGAGCTATTGTCAGTGTATGTGTGACTCTCCTCTATACCAGATAAGCGAAACCTCACCTTAGGAGGATGGGGTTTGTTTGCTAGTTTGGTCGAATTGTCTGGTTGGGTGGATGGTGATGTTGGTGGGGATGGTGGTTTTTTTTTTTTTCGGAGGTGATCTTGCTGAAGGTGCAGTGGATGGATAGTGGAGGTGATGGTGATCTTGGTGTGGTGGATGGTGATCTTGGTGGTGGTGTTCGTCTTGGTGGAGGTGATGGTGATATTAATGTGGTTGGCGGGGGTGATGGGGATCTTGGTGTGGTGGGTGGTGATGTTGGTCTTGGTGGGGATCTTGGTGTCATGGATCGTGATTTTCATGGTGATGATGGTCTTTGTGTAGATGATGTAGATCGTGGTGTGGTGGATGGTGATTTTGTTGGCAGTGGTGGTCTTCGTGCAGCAGGAGGTGATACAGATTTAGGTGTGGTAGAATCATCTGCTGTGATACATGAAGCTTGAATCACATTCTCTGTGAGCAGAACTGAGTAATTGGGCCTGAGTTCTTTAGCATATGATGGTGGATTTGTGAATGTCCACATGATTGCTAACTTTGTCTTGGATTTTTGACTGACTTCTAGACCGTATAACACCTTTGTAAGCTCGTTGTGCAGAAATTTATTTCCAGGCCGTGGTGGACAGTATAACTGTTTCGGTGTTTCAAACACAGCACTGGCAGCCAACCTATGAATCATGCTTGCCCATTGGTTTGGCTGGCAGACGTGTTTCACACATTCAATGTATTCATCCAGAACTATATGTATGTCATTTAGTAAGTCTACGTGATATGGGCATGTGCTGTCATAATGTTGGTTGTATTCAATCATTTCCATAGCTCTAGCCAGCTGCACTTGTAGATGACACTCTTCATGTCCATATAACCCTCTGCTTATGGCTCTGTACAGGCAGTTGCCATCTCCATATGTCTCCAGAGGGGTGTAGGAATCCAGTAGGGCACCGTGCATCATTTTCAGAATATCCATTGATACTCTATGTTCTTGACCTGGCACATGCGTTTGTTGTCTCAAGTAGGTAGCTTTGGGCAGGTGCACTTTGTAAGTGTGTTGTACCAGCTTCTCACTTTGAAGTGCACCCTGTAGCTGGATTGTTTGTGCATCTTTTGAAGCTGCAGTTAATAGCCTGCAAACATATATGAAAAATAACTGAACTTTGCTTAAAAGGTGTTTTCAAGCCATTGAAAATACCACAAAGAAATTCAAGTACTTTCAAGGACCTGTGTGAACCCTGGTGATTACACTGCTGCTCATGAACAATAACCTGGCAAAATGTATTAAAATTCTGAACCTTAAGGAGATTGGGGTGAGGAGTTTTGGTATGTTGTCATCCATATACAGCTTAGGGCAACCTATCTTAATGTAAACTTTTTCGAAGTGACTTAATTTAAAAGGCCGGGGCTCACAAATTTACTGATCCACTACCCTGGGACTAGGACTAGTACTTTTGGAATCAGGGAAAGTGAAAATTTCAGGAAAAAAGCCTGGAGGCTACCTCATATTTTCACTTTGTAGCCGTAATTTAAATGGAAGTGCAAGAGGCCTGAATAGGAGGGCTAGTGAATTTTTAAAACAGCCTGTCATGAGAAGAAGATCTTTTTAAACAAATTGAGTTGCCCTGAATCCAAATATAAACACTGATATCATATCCAAATTACATATCCCCATAATCAGAAATTTGGGAGTCTTTCTTCAGCGAAAATTCACTGTTATACTCATACCCTGTCGTAAACAATGACATTTTGCGGGCAAAAATGCCGTTTTTGAAAGTGTGGATATTTCTCAAAAATAATTGGTAAAATTTTTATCTTCATGTTAAAATGATATATTTAGACATGTTATATTTCCTTTTGTTTACAACAGGGTATGAGTATAACAGTGATATCCTTTTTAAAGGGAATTCAGGTGCCTTGAATAAAAAAATAAATAAATTCAAGCTATATTAAGCACTTCAACGCCATGCAGGACCCCTGGGTGCTTCATTGAAAGTTTAGTTGCATACATTACCTCTGTTAGTAGAAAGAACCGTATATTGTGTATATGCTAATCTTTACCTGTCAAGAGCTCCTTCAAAGTCATAATGACCTTTTTTGAAGGGACACTTGGGACATGTAAAGTTGACGTTTCTTGCTTCATCACCCCAAATAGCTAGATGTGTTTCTCTAAGTGGGACACATCTCCTAAAATTCCAGTCAAAAGACTTGCTTACACATACACATCAGAGAAGCTGTGTTAAAATACCCGGGGGGGGGGGGGGTCAGGAATTTTTTAGCTTCGCCCAGTTATAATAAGCGTAACTTATATTTGGTATGCGGTAAAAAATTGATATAGTCAATTCATTCACATAGGCTATGATGTCATTGAATTATTAATTTTTTATACAGGTGCTTTAATTTAAAAACACGCCCTAAGGGCAGCACACCTCCTATTTTTGATGTTGGGGGTCCAATTCAAAATTCAGTGTTTTTTTAAATATTATTGAAAATTAATTGAGTGTAATGAAAGAGTAAGGTTCATTTTTGTTATTTAATGCTATTTTAATTCTATTTGAATTGTAATTGCCATTGGTATTGTAATTAAGATCAATAATCCTTTATGGGCAAGAGCAGTGATTGACAGGCAGTGCCCCTGCTTGTTTGAAATTGCTGTCAAAACAATCGGGCACTTCAGCTTGCATTGACAACAGTGGTCAAAGGAACCTCATTTGCTAATTAAATACTATGCCACAATGTGAAAATGACACAAACTATTAGCTTTTGATACACATTTTCCGTAATGAAAATATTCTGTCCCCACAACAAAAGTCGACACATATAATACCTTCTCAGTGACAGCGTGCGCCCTACCAAGTCAAATTTGCATTATCGCCCACGGTCAGGCGCACTTGTTTACAAACAAGTCTTCGTGATCATGCATAATCCCATCAAAAGTGTTGACACAGGACCATTCGTAAGATTAACTTTAAAAAATGACTGTTATTTATAAAAAGGCATGCATTACGATGAATTCAAAACCAACCAACCTTCTGTTCTTCTCTTTTGCGTGACCGCTTCTCGCGCTGAAGACATGTTGCTGCTACATGGGCGTTCACTGGGGTTTGGCTTCTGTTCATGAACTCCGTTCTTTTAGCAGTCCACATCTTTTGGGTAAACCCAATAATCTATTTTGCAAGTCTACCTTAAAACAGTCATCAGCAAAATGATCTTCACAATCCATTTTCAGATTGAAGTCAAACTTGTCAACTGAGTGGCCAGTCCCAATATTGTGCAACCATTTGATCGCCAGCTCACCTTTGCAGGCAACTTCTTGGCATTTTGTATCTGGTAAAAACTTTTTGCCCTTGCCGATACACTCTCTGGCTTTGTTGGTGCATCCAAATTCCTGAGACTCTGGCATCTTGGCTCCTTTTCCGCTGAAGATGAGTTAAAAAACACATTCTGCATCAAAACTTTCCGTTGTTAGATTGGATGTACTAGCCAGGCCCATGTGTTTTCATGTTACGGTGATTACGGCCACAATGTTGGATCACTGGAGTATTTATTTTAAAGGGTATTTGTAGTTTACGGAGAAGACCAAACTTGAAGATATGGATTTCATTTTGGAAACTTCTAAGACTCTGATACCGTAAATTGGGAAAGACTCCTTAGACTTCTATGGGGAAGGAGGTTTGGAGAAAAGCATGGGGTGTCATTAAATGTCTTTATTATTAGGTTCAAAGCAAAGTTATATTTGGTGCTTTTGAGAGCTGATGGTTCAAGATGCAAAATGGAGTTTAAGAAAGGATGCATCCTCTTCCCCTGGCCCCACTTTGTTCTCCCTTGTGATGCTCCATTCGCTCGATCTATTAAGGAAAATGTTGGTATACCTTTCAGAAATAACTGTATTCCTTGTGTCTTGTATGCCGACGACATAGCATGATTAGCCCGAAAATGAAGACCAACTTATTTGTATGCTTAATATTGCCCAAGTTTTTGCTACAACATGAAAAATGACTTCCAGCTGCTCTAAATCGAAAGTCACCGTTACGGGTAAAAGAGTAGATTTAAACAAAAGAATGGATCCTGGAAGGTTTTTTTTTTACCGAATATAAAACATGAACGTACTTACATATTTCAAGTTCCACGAAACACTCACTACATGTTAAATAATTGCTTAGTCCCAAGGGAACAGGTTTAAGAGGATATTTAAGCAGTAAACTTTCATTCCATCAAAATGTAAATCGTGCACGTTTCCGTAATAATATATGGAAGAGCATCATTTTGCCATCTATTTTACATGGTGCTGCATTTTTTGTTTAGTCTTGCTTAAGATCCTTTCTTAGTTAATTCGTTATTAATAAAAAAGCTAATGAATATTATGAAAATAATTGACGAGGCAGTCATGGCGTCAAGTTAGAAGAAGCCGTACGGGGAAGCAGCCCTATCTAGGGGTGAAGAAAGGGTTTTTTTCACTTTGACCAGGTTCTAGTCGCATCCGTTCGGCGGCGCTGCAGTACCGGTAATAAAACAAACCGGGCAATGGCCAACCGAAACATGCAGGTACACTTTCACAACAGGTGTTTCCTCAGGTCTATGGCCGGGCAATATGGTGTTGGAGGACCATGAACTGCCCCGACAGCTGTGGTTCAGACATCTGCGCGACATCCCACAGAGGAACAAAGTCTAAAATCATGTTGCAATTTACATTTTATGAACTCAGTCGGGCAACAGCCGATCAGGAAAGAGGTACTCTTTGATTACACTGGTTGCAGCATCATGAAGTGATTGCCAAGCAAGGTCGGTCTATGGTCAGAATGGTGCTGTGAAGAGTATACTAGCACTGAAACTTTGGCACTATGCAACCGAGTAACAAATTTAAGTTGCCCAGTAGGCCCTCAATAAGAAGCTTGTCCATTGGAATTGGAATTGCTTCTGCTAATTAAATTGTAGGAGATGCAAGTGAACTTAATGTCTTGGGAGTTTTAAGCAAGACCACAATTTGGATGTGTAATATCAAGGAATCTGAGGCGTTTCTGAAATAATAACAATATGCAATTGCTAAAGCTATTTTGCAGATTAGCTCTTCACCCTCAATGGCTGCTACCCCGGGTGAGCTGGGGTGGCTGTTATTCAATCTTTATTTTGAAGACAGAGTTAAGTACATCCACCGGATAAAATTTGATTTGCCGAACACAAGGCTGTGTAAACAAACAAACCTTTAATGCATGGCCGTATGTGGATGAAATTAGAAAAAAAAAATTAACAATGTATGTATGGACCCTGTTGTCCGATAGAGAAATCCATATCAGTTCCGTCGTTTTGTAAAATTTCCATCTAAGGGTAATATGGAAGTAGGTTCAACCTAGTGGCGAGTGGAGCATTTGTACTAAATATGTTGTAGGCATGGAACCTGGTCAAAACGTACCCAGATCAAACGTACCCAAGTCAAAACGTACCTATTTTCCACTACTGAGCAGGTAGAGGGAGTTCCTGATCATATTCTTTGTCTTTGTTACTTATCCCAGTGTAATTGGACGTTTGTAGTGGATGTCCCTATTTGAGATGCCACCCTTGATTCAAGTCAAAGTGTATCACAAGACTGGGGATTTTCATGACCATAACATACAGATAAGGCAGTGTTTCAAGTGAGTAGTTTTAAAAAGATATGGGTCTCTAAATCAAAACAGGTGCCTTTACAAACGTAAAAACTGTGTATTTAAATTTTGAAACTAATTGTCAAAGTATGAATACGTCCGTTTACTTCGAGATCGACGATGTGTGAACTTTGGAAATTATAATATAGACTTGCATAAGGAACGAGTGGAAATTTTGCTTTCATTCGATGTCAATTTTTAATTAGCATGTCATGATGAAGTAGGGCGATTTAACTGAATAAAAATTCACCCCCCCCCAAAAAAAAGAAAGGAAAAAAATCTTCATCTCAACGCAGATGTTGTGACTGTTAAAGATACACATCAAAGAGTTGGTAAATACATGAAAGGATTACTTATGCATACTTATTTATCATCTCATTTTGTAACTGTTCATTGTAATTTTGTGGGTTTCGTGTAACTATTTTTCGTCATCCCTGGGGGCTCAATGAATTAACCATCATTTAATAATCATTTATTAGAATTGAAATGCCCATGTGAAGAGTTTTGACGATTTTCTGAGTGCCAAGGTGGCATTAGATTTGAATAGGTACTGTAATCAGACCTAGCATATAGTATGGTCTAAAAAAATAATTAACACTCTTTGGCTTTTGTACTCACAATGCAAACTACTGTGTCAGTTGCTGATTTAGCAGCAAAATTTCGCCAAAATTAATTTTTATTGGGCTTGGAGATGTACGGTAAAATTCCCAACACTGCAGAGTCTATTTTTTTTAACACGTAGAACCATGTTGACAGGAGGGTTTTGGCTCAAATTCCAAGTGATGGGGAGGCAAGTGTGCATATATATTTTATGATTTATTCGCGTGCACTATAACTGAGGAATATTTTGGTGAGGCTATAGGTGTTATGAGGTGCCCTGAATCTTACATTGGGCACTCATTTTCAGCCGCACACATACATAAATGAGGTTGCCAAAGCATGCAGATATCTCCTTAATTATAACAAACTGGTTGGTTTATCATAGCAGTATGCTGCATATGGTAGGCCTACCTATGGACATGGCGTATCATATGAGATCATTTACACAAGTATGGACTATCCATGTAAACTGATTTAGGCACTGGGTATAGATATTCCTGGCTTCTATTATTTACATATGTACAAGATAAATATGTGGTCTTGAGGTAATACGGTAATTTCTGTTGTAACAGGGAATTGACTATTATTCTGTGGCTTTATTATAATGTGATTTTTGTGCATGTTTTAGCCTGTGTTACAATTGGGTGTTGGATGGAAGATGCGAACATCAGAAAATGTAAATATACAATTTTTCTTTATTAATACAATAAAATATACACCGGATCTAGACGTGGAATTCAAAAGACTTCCAACTTTTGAGTTCTTCAGAGTTTTCAAGTTTCAAGATGGACTGTCAAAATCAAGGTCATGTCTGCTGCTAGTGCGTCGAAGGGACCTAATGTATGGTCCTAACGGCCGACTGGCAGACCAACCCCACCAAAAAGTGCCGCCCTGCGCAGAAGTCTGCTCGCCGTGATTTCCACAGTGGTGTACTTGTCCCACAGACCAAACCACTGGCCCTGAATGTGCTTGTACTTGGTGCGCTGGTCCGTCTTCAGTTTGCCCTTGGAGAGTCTGGAGTGGCACCATCTGCGCTTCCTCATGCAGCCTGGAAATAAGGGTGTAGAAGGGGACATCGTTCGTTGCCATCAGCTGGTTGAGGCGACGATGCCACCCTTCTACATCATTATTTGTCCTCACTGACATAAGAAAAACGCTCCAATATGCTACTGTCCAGACCGTGCTGGTCATCCAGGTCTCATCCATGTATTGCATAAACTGCTGCAGCTGTGGGGTTGTTGCCTTGTCTTTGAGGTTGTGGAATATGGTTTCAATGTGCTCTGCCAGGAGATACGGAAGGGCCATTGTTCTGTGCAGCAAGTTCCTTGTCCCCTCATCTTCTCTATATGCCTTTTGCCAGCCTAAAATAAATAATCCCATAATCATACATATATTGACAGTTGACACAGTTGACAGTTGCTTTATTCAGTCTAAATATATATTGTGTACATAGTATAGTCTTCAGATGTTTAAACCGGGAGACTCTGCACTAAGACTCCAGTGAGTCGCTGTCGTGCAGGCCACCCTCAAGATACATAAATTTATTACAGTACTTAACAATGATTCATACACTGCATGCAAAATAAATTTAAGTAGACCAAACGACAGAAGAAATATATAGAGTTTAAATGATTATGGCTTATTACATATATGACAGTAAATGTTACAGTTGGTCTCATAATTGTTAACAATATAATTCTTAGCATACTGCGAGAAATCTTTAAAAGAGTGAGTGTCGATCTTTGTCATGACTATCTCCGGTAAGTAATTTTCATTAATTAAGTCTGGTATTTTATGTCTAATACATGATCGATTAAATTTAGTATTTGTGAAGAGTATTGGCATGGTTGGGGTTAAGATTGGAATGTCATGGATTGTTGCCTCAAATCTGCTTGGGGGCACTACCTTTCTTCTAGTTCGCTCAATTTGTGGCTCTTGTTGATTAGCATCAAACAGAGTGTTAAAGTAGTAGGGTAACATATGATTTTTGAATTTATAATATGTTTTGATACAGGATAACTTAAATATGTCATTAAATTTAAGCAGGCCACATTCTTTAAAAAGGGGGGATGTATGTGTATTGTATTTGCTATTGCAGATCCATCTTATTGCTTTCTTTTGCAGCTTGATAAGTCTGCCACAGGAGTGGAACCCCCATGCAGTTATTCCATAGTTCAAATAAGATAAGAATAGGGCATTGTAAATCAATAGGAGAATGTGTTTGGGCAGTAGGTTTTTCAGTTTGGAAAGTATGCCACATACCTGTGATAATTTGTTTGAAATAAAATTTACATGCTTATTCCAGGTAAGGTTATGATCAATCAAGACACCTAAAAATTTAAAACTCTCCACTTTCTCAACTGGTTTGTTGTTAATCATTATGTTTGGTATTTGGTGAGGGGATAAGTATTTTTGTTTGGAGTGGAAGATCATGAACTTAGTTTTATTTACATTTAGTGATAGCTTATTGACAGCCTGCCAGTCACTAACTTTTTTTAGGTCTTTATTTGTTTGATCGGATAATAAAGATTGAGACAATGTTTGGGAGTTAAAATTACATACTGTGCTTAATAGGTTTGTGTCATCAGCATACATAATTGAGGTAAAATTAGTGGCTGTGGATAGGTCATTTATGTAAATAAGAAATAGAAGAGGGCCCAGGATAGATCCTTGGGGGACTCCAGTAGTAATTTCCTGACAAGATGATTTAACATTTTCAATTTCAACATACTGAGATCTGTTCCTTAAGCAGCTGTTAAACCACTGTAGCTCAGTATCTAAGATCCCATAGTGTTCAAGCTTTTTGAGGAGTATATTATGGTCTATAGTGTCAAAGGCCTTCGAAAGATCTAAAAAGAATGCAATTGGCAGTTTTTTCTCATCAAGTTCTGCATGTAATCTATCAATAAGTTCCAGAACTGCTGTTTCTGTAGAGTGCATTTTCCTGAATCCATATTGATGATTATAAAATAAACCCTTCTCTGTGAAATATTGAAAGACCTGTGTGTGAACAACTCTTTCAAACACTTTGGAAATAGAGGGTAGAAGAGATATAGGTCTGTAGTTGTTGAGATCATGCTGATCATCTTTTTTAAAAATTGGTATTACTGTAGCTATTTTTAATTTATTTGGAAAAATGCCATTTTTAATGACTGATTTATGATCAAGGTCAGGGGTTTGATTAATGCTTCTGAGCAAAGTTTAAGCAGAATTGAGGATATATTGTCCACTCCTGTACTTTTTTTAGGATTTAAATTACGTATTACTTTTTTAATTTGTTCCTCATCCACATAAGTAAAGTGGAAGGTGGAGTTTACATTAATATTTTCTAGGTAAGATTGAAAAGATTTTTTCCCTTGAGCATCAATTTTTCTAGCAAGTGTTGGACCAATATTGACAAAGAAGTCATTAAATTGTGATGCAATCTCGTGTGTGTCTGTTATTTGTTTGTTACCGACATTGAAATACTTGGGGAGTTCTTTATGGGTGTCTGATTTATTCAATACATCTTTTACAGTATTCCATGTGTTTTTAATGTCATTTTTATATTTGTCAAATTCTGCCTGGTAAAAGGCAAATTTTGCCCTTCTAATCATTGATCGGACTTCACTAGAGCACTCTTGTAGTCTTTCACTGAGTTCATCATACCGCTCATTTTCAGGAGTAATTGAATGTACTTTTTTATACAAAGTATCCCTGTGTTTTATTTTGTTTAAAATATCATGAGTGATCCATTTAGTCTTTTTATGTTTGTATTTATTAATTTTTTTCTTTTTCAAAGGAAAGTGTTTATCAATCATATAATCTAGTTTACTTGCAAATTTCTGATCATATGTAATTTGAGGATCAGCATTGATATTGTTATCAAATACAGATTCCCAGTTTGTGTTATTTGACTCATCGAGAAAATTACGAGTAGCTTCTCCTGTGAAAGTTCTACATTGTATGTGCTTCTTGTTACTATGATTTGCATTCATATTAAAGTTGATGGCTGAGATTGTGGCCATATGGTCAGATAATTTGTGTACCAAAATTCCAGTTTCTACTGGTTTGCACGAGTTTGAAATCTTGCTGAAAATATTATCAATCAGAGTGGCTTTTCGTTTGGAAAGCCTGGTAGGTAATAAAATGTTAGGCAACATATTGTGTCCGGTAATGATATCATAAAACTCTTGATATTTTTCATTATTGCTTACTTTGAGTAGATCAATGTTAAAATCCCCTGCTAATGGTAAATTATTACTTTGGATATCCACATTTTCAATTATGGGAACAAACTCTTCTAGAAATGAATCGAAAGCTCTATGGCTGTTGTTCCCTTTTGGGGGACGATAAATGTTACATATTTTAATATTATTTTTGACATTATCTTCAACATCAATAAATAGACCTTCCCAAGTTTTAAATTTGTTGTAGTTGTCCTGTTTCTTTACACTCAAGCTGTTTCTCACATAAGTAATAAGCCCACCTTTTCTTGAACATTCCTGGTTACTGCATTGTGAAAACATGTGATAGTGCTGCAGTTTAAATTGATCTGTGTCGCTATTCTCTGAGAGCCATGCCTTTTGAATACATATTACACTGAAATAAGCATCTTTTTCGACTAAACTTTCAGTAAGAATTTTAAATTCGTCAAATTTTGCATTCATTGATTCTATATTAAGACTTAAAATTGTCAGTAGATTTTTGTGTTTGGTTAAAAGATCACTCAGATCCCCAAGATCAATATATTTGGTTTTAGCTCCAGGATACTGAATTTCGAAGGAATCAAGGTTAATAACTTTGGTTAAATCGTATTTCCTAATCTCCCCTTTGTTACTTAGTAATTCCTCACTTAAGACAGGCATTTCTGATTAAAATAAGGAGGTTACGATAGCATTTTTTTCCTAGGGATGGGCTCGGTTGTAGCAAAAAGAAATGATAGAGCCAAGCTTTAAAATCATATTCACGTCTTGAGGAAAACCAACAGCGAGTCAATAATAATAAAAGTACGAAGTTCTCGGCATTCCGACATATAGATACACGTAAAGTTAACTGTAACATTTCATATCTTGATGTTAAGTCTGTCCTGTAATAAGTCCAGATAGACAAGCGGTAGTTGTCTGTCATGAATGAGAAGAAAAGATTGAAAAAAACGTAGATCATGGTGGTCCAGAAAAGGGACCGGAAAATTTGGGTGAACATGTCCGTCTAAAATAAAGAAATAAGAATTGGTCAGACCTCAGATCTGTCAAAATGTGGTCAAGGCTTCCCGCTTGGGTTAAGTCTGGCGCATAGTAGACTTTTTGTACACTGTAATGGAAAGCTAATCACTTCATAATTGTCTGAAATAAATTGTTACGACTTCACGAATCCGGCGCCATTTTGTATTTTTGGTGCGGGCCTGTTCATCAACAATGGAACTATATTACCGGCGGAAGACGATGTTTATTAAAGTTGTGCATAGATAGTCCTTGATGACGGTATCCAAGTAGGTCGGAAAAGTCAAATGAGAGCATGGAACTAAGTTTATTTTATCACATTTTTATCATACTTAGATGGGTCGAAACCAGGTAGATTTCGCAAAGGATCGTCTTTGGATGTGATTAGAACATCGACCCCGTTTAGGCGCTTGATGAAAATGGATCCATTGAAGGACCACGTGGTCTTTATCAGTTTGTCTTGTTTCGCTCTCCTAGTACAGTAGAATATTTCGGATTGATCTTTCATTAGATCTTCATTGATGAAGACTGCTGACATTCCTACCTTTGTCAGTTTCATTCTCTGTAAATAAAGTTTGCGTTTGTCCCAATGAAAGTAAATTTAACTAGTATGGGTCGGCTTTTTTCAGTTGTTTTCTTTCCGATTCTATCCGCAGTGAATGTATCGGCAAACTGAATATCTAACTTGACTGCCAGATCATGAACTGTTTGCCTTGTGATTTCATCGTTTTTCTCATCAAGGCCACTTATCAATAAGTTGTTATGTTTGCCTGTAGTGATCATTTGCTGTTGAGTTGCAGCTTTTTGTTTTTCTATAATGAGAGAATCTAATAATTCATCATGTTTTCCGACTTTTTACTCCACGTTGTTCAATCGAAATTTCACTGGCTCAATTACTTGATCTAAATGCTGCTTGATTGCACTCTCGACCTCCGGCAGAAGAGCCTGTTTTATTTGTGAGATGAAGGAAGGACTGCTAAGAGCCTGTTGTACTGCATTTTCTAATTTACCAGCTAAATCAGTGTTACTTTCTTTCTTACCAGTCAACGTGCTTCCTTCGCTTAACTTGCGCTTTTTGTCAGATTTCTCACACTCCGCATTCACGCCAGCCATCTCTGTTGATTCATAAATGGGTGTATCACCCGAGAAACCTAACAATATGTTGCCAGACAAAGAATCTGTTGAAGATGAGGTATTACACATATCTGGTAAAGAATGAAAAGAGTCCCTTTCACTCTCGCTTCCCTCACCGTTACAGTCGCTCCACATTCATGTAGAAACACACGTGGTAGTGTTTACGTTCTGACAATGGGCGTGGCAGTTGAACTGCGTGTTGTCAATTTTCGATCAAAACTTGGCAAATAAAGTGTTTCTCGCCGCAATTCTCTTACTTCGACAAAAACTTGTCTAGATGAGCGTAGTCCTCCACTTTTTCCCGCTTATACGTCCAAAATTTAGATCATTTTACAGATCCAAGGCAGAGCCAAAAAACTTAGCCTTCTGCCATTGTCGGCGTATGAATATATTGCTGTTTTAATACGTTGATATATGGGAGTGTGTGTTCAAGTGTGGTTTAAGTATTATGTATTTTCTTTATCTTGTGAAACTTTGTCTTTCCAGACGTCATATACAGTGTTTCAGCCCATAATTCTTTGAAGGCAGATGTTTTGGGGGCCCCTTTGGAAATAAACCATTTGGCTTCAATGGCTACCCCAGCAAACTCAATCCTGCTGTTAATTTTAATGCGTGTTTTACGCTGATTTTACATGTATCATTGATTTTGCTAAATATGCTAAACTATCTTGAAACTAAAAATATACTAAAATAATCATTATGTCACATGTATTGGTTGCAGGATCCTTTTCTTTCTTTCTTTCTTTCTTTCTTTCTTTCTTTCTTTCTTTCTTTCTTTCTTTCTTTCTCCTTCCTTCCTTCTTTCTATCTTTCTTTCTTTCATTCCTTCCCTGAATGAGAAATATAGAATCTTAATTCATGCTAATCGAGTAATAAAATTGTCATCATTATCATCCTCATACTCATCATGATCATCGTCTTAATCAACTTACCCAGGTCTTGGATTTTGCGATACAGGGCCTGGTTCCAGTTAAAACTGCAGCCATGTATTGTCTTATCACGGAAGACCAACTTGAGATCCTGCCATATTCCTGTAAATACATGCGTACAGGCTTACATTTAAGTATACAAATTAAACCGAGGGGCTTAAATCTTTAACTCTCACCGTGATGTTCTGCATATTATCTGGTATTTACCAATAACATAATGATTCCATGTTTGAGAAATCCCTGGCCATCCCACAGTAAAATAATTGACATTGCATTTCAATTGTATGACGTCTTTTATTGTAATTTTTTTGTTGACGTTTTATTTCTTTTTCAAATATAGTAAAAATATGTGTAGTAGGTATATTATGTAGTACATACTGCATTTGCCTCATTTACAAATGACTGAGATTTGTTGAAAATCATACTGAATGAGCATACGTCATTGTCTCGGTTTAACGGTCGATATGAGAGTCTACGTTATGATATCCAGACGACCTGACATAAGTTTATAATAACTGATCAAACTCGCAACTTTTTTAGTTTATGTCCTTGATGCTTAAAGTGACATTATAGCTGTGATTTTGTATCACGTGACATGAGTAGTTAACATCAAGCATCATTTACTGTTGTAGCAATTGTTTACACAGACGGCGTAATTTAATAATTACTGCACAATCTTCATTACTTTTAAAAGGGGTAACGCACTTCAACAATCCCTGGCCTTAAAACCTCCTTAAAATTCTAGCTTGAAAAACATATTGCACTGACCAGTAATTTCAAACTTACCAGGTTCAAAGTCGGCGACAAACTCCCGCACCACTGGCGGTGATGGTAAACTATCCCTGACACAGTTGAAGACCTAAAAGGTGAAATGCAAAATTTACAAATACCGGTATGTAGTCTATATATCGTCATTACGTCTTGGTGCACACCATGACATTTTGTTTTTCAAAGAATTCCCTTTTTTCTTTCTTCTTTACAATCAAATTTGTCCGGAAATTTTATCGGACACTTTTGTTCGGAAAACCACCACACTTGCCATGGGGACTGACCTATCACGATTTTTTAAACTATGCAAAGAAGGGGCAATTAAAATTTTAAAAGCACTCCATCTTCCAAACTATTGCAGATAGACACAAAATTTTAATGTGCATGTATGGGCTTGTGACGCCTACCAAGATAATGGAAAGTAAATGAAAATTGTAGAATTTTAAATATGCTAGTTATGGGCACAAAAAAATTTAAAAGTTGAACATTTCCAAAACTATTACAGACAAAGATGCGATTCCGACTTCAATTAAGAACCAAGAACCACAGTTGTAGCATTTAATTTGAATCAAATTATACTAATACACAAAATGTAGATAATATTGAACAATTGCAAAGTGTAGCGTTTCAAATTGTTTTCACCCAGATTCGCTGTGAAGCTTTTTTTTTCTGTGTCGTGTATACCTGACTCATGCTGTATTTCAATAGGCCTGTTTGGCACAAAACAAATAAACAACATACTCTCTTGTAGTCTTTGCCCTCCTTGACATGAATACGAAAACCAGTGGCACTTGCTTCGTGGCCCCATCCTTCTTTAGGAATGCATGGATGCTGAACAGCTGTTCAAAGGGTCGTTTTACCACTTTGAACGTCACATCCAAGTAACATCTTTTAGCTTTAGACAGGAGTTCCAGTTGTCCCTGGGTTGCCAGTATGATGTTTCTTTGAACGTCCTCGGCGATGTCATTCACAAGGAATTGCTGTGGGATGTGATCGATGTCAAAATAGATAGTACAAATCTGCCTAAGACATGGCATCGATTATTCAAAGAGAGTAATAGACCGCATTGTTTCATGGCCTGTTCCGCATACCATATTGTAGCACGCGCCACTCTTCAGAATATATTTAATATTCTCATTGTAGTGATTATAAAAGCAAACAAATCTCTCTTCATAGAAGGCTCATTGCAATAAATGTCATAAATGCTTTCTTAAACTCGGGAACAGATAATATAACACCACAAATTACAAAAAGTGTTGATATTTTGCCAATGTACCATATACTTTTTATTGTCTTTATTATTATTGTCATTGTTATTTATTTATCTATTTATTTATTTATCTATTTATCTATTTATCTATCTCTATCTATCTATCTATCTATCCATTCATTCATTTCATTTATTTATTTGCAATAGTGAAGTGTGCCACAAGTAGTGGTTATAAACTAAGTTAGCATATCCAAACTGTAGTCTTAATGAAACGAATCCAAGTCAATTCCAACCAAAGGCAATGCCCTCCTTGCTCCCATTCCATACAGAAAATGAGACTTAACTTGACGTTTGAAGATAGCTTGCTATAGCTCAACTTCATCCCATCCGGAAGTGTATTCCACACTTTAATACCATTATACATAAATTCTAGCTTTCCTTGGGATTTGACAGCAGGAACCATAAAATTTAAAATACTATTTCTGGCATTATGACTATGGACATCAGCAACCCTAGTTGCATTTCTCAAATAGGAGGGGGCTGTGCCATGGTAAATGTCATAGACATGTGCTACAGTGAGATAGTCCACCCTTCCTGCTACGTTAAGTATGTCCAAGTCAGTAAAATTCTTTGCACTAATATGGTGCCTGCTGCGAAATCCACAGATAAATCGTATCATTTTATTTTGCGCAGTCTGTAATTTCTTCTTTAAAATACTCTTTAAACCACGATACCAAATGTTGCAGCCGTAGTCGAAACCGGCATGAAGAAGTGCTGAGCATACCATCTTTTTCTCTCTCTGAGAGAGGAAAAAGCATTTTCTATATAAACATTTCAAACTTCCATATATTTTCTGAATGACTGCATTACCTTGAGACACTCCGGACATGTCTTGATCCAGAGTTACTCCCAAGTATTTTATCTTATCCTTGTTCACTATGGTGGTGTCCTTACATTTTACATGAATTCTGGCACCTATCTTTAATTTCTGCTTAGATCCTAAAAAAATATGCTTTCCGTTTTACCCCAAGTGTAATGAAAGCTTATTTACTTCCAGCCACACCCGAATGTTTTGCAACTCACTACTCAAAGTTCTTTCAATTTCAGTCAAATCTTTACCTGTTGTTACTAAGATGGAGTCATCTGCATACAAGAAAAGTTTACAAGATGTAGCAGAATTCATGTTGTTTACATATACCAGGAACATCAGCAGACCCAAGATCGACCCCTGAGGGACGCCACAACTGATGACGCCCTCAGGCGATCTTGTTCCACTGATGTCCACAAACTGTTTTCTCTGAGAGAGATAAGATTTGAACCATGTCACAGTCGATTTATTCATTCCCATTGCCTGAAATTTACTAAAGAGGATACTATGATTGACTGTATCAAAGGCGTTTTGCAGATCTAGCAGAAGTGCACCAGTATATAAGCCATTGTCCATGTTCTGACGAATCAGAGCTGAATCAGTAGAAAAAGATGGTCTAAAGGCAGATTGTAAACTATATATAAGACCATTTGTTTCCAAGAATGCATACACTTGTGAGTGCACTATACTTTCCATGAGTTTAGATGCTACTGGTAAAATAGATACAGGTCTATAGTTATTCTCATTGTTACAGTCACCTCTCTTGTAGAAAGGAACAACTCTGGCCGTTTTGAGATCATCAGGGAAAACCGATGATCTTATAGAAAGGTTGAAAATATAAGTCAGAGGTGAGGCAACAACATCGGAGCCATTCCTAAGGAACCTGGCTCCGATGTTGTCGCACCCCGTAGACTTGGTGATATTCAAAGTTGATAGGTGTTTGAGAATTACATCCTCCGAAACCTCTTTAAGTTGAAAAGACTCCAAGACTACTCCTCTAGATCCATAGAAATCTATGATACTTTGTTTGTCAAACTCTCTTATTTGCAATTTCTCAACTAAAGTAGCAGCAATGTTACAAAAAAAATGGTAAAATTTATTTGCCACAAAGCTACTGTCAAAATTTATCGCCTGATCCGTGCCATCTCCTAACCCATTATTAACATTTTTAACCTTTTTTCTTGAAGGCATTCCCAACTCTTTGATATACTTCCACAATTTCTTTGGGGAATGTCTATTTTCCTCAATTTGATTGCATATGTAATTTTTTTTTTTGCCTTCTTTGTGGCACGCTGTGCTTGATTATGTAAAACTTTATAATCATTATATAACTCACTCGTTCTGTACTTCCTGAATCTTGCATTTTACCTCTGTTGCTTATGAGACTCAGTAAATAATCATCGAACCACAGCCCACTGTTGTTCTTTAAACGTACTTTCTTAACTGGAGCCAGTGTATCTAGAACGTTTAGAAACAGTCTTCAATACACACCAAGCATCATTTACATTTGCACTGGTATAAACAGCAGACCAGTCGATCTCTCTTAGTTTAGTGAGGAGAGCGTTTTTATCATAGTGTTTCATGCTTCTGATTTGACATGTTTTATACTGGTAAGATTGGCCTCTGAAAAGTTTCCTTGTGCAATAAGTGACCATATCGTCACTCATTGCAAAAGGAATCGTGCCAGATTGGAAAACTTTGTCCTCATCGGAGACGATTATAAGGTCGATAATGCTGGATGTATTATATGTAATTCTAGTTGGATCTAATATGATTTGAGCCAAGCCAAACATTCGTTGGAAACTTTGTAAGGCATTCAAAATACTATTTGATTGTCGTGCAACATTTGTATTAAAATCTCCTAACAAATAACTCTCTTGCTGAATAAAAGTTGGTGAGTCGAGAAACACAGCTTCAAGATTATCATAAAATCCTGAGAAATTAGGTGGTCTGTAACATGTGCCTACTAAGATTGGCTTTGACTTAGGAAGCAATACATCAACAAAGACAGTCTCTAAATTCTCATGATGCAAGTCCGTACGCCTGTTGTATGCAATCGTATTTTTATATACATGCAAGCACCACCACCATGTTGGTTTCTGTCCATACGTTCAACAATATAACCAGGAATTTGAATCTCTTCATCTGGAACAAACTCATCCAGCCATGACTCAGCCACAGCAATAATGGATGATTTGGTCTGATATGCTAAATAAACTAACTGATCCATTTTGGACAGGATGCTTCTTGCATTTATATGTATAAAATGAAGACATCTCTGATTAAAACACTCAAAATGATCAGGTTGTGTCCTTAAGTCACTGTTGTCAAATTAAAAATGTCATTATCCAGAGATAGACCTGATGTATCACTATGAATATTAAACATGAGCCGGTCTCCATCAGGGTCAGATATGGATGGACTGTTGCTATATGGAAGACTGGTCATGATACAGGTGGGGCATGACCATTGGGAAGTGTCATTGGCTAAGAATAGGTACTCCTCCCTTGAAATATTGGCACATGTAGCATGGGTCCATGAATCACACATGTCACACTGGATCCCCATTTGATTGGATCGCACAGGCTTCTCACACATAATGCAGGGGTACCTAGTAGGACCAGGATTTAAATGAATGTCACCCGCCAGGGTAATACACAGGGAAGCTAAAGGTGGCCTTAGAGCAATGCTTCTGGGATTGCTGGTTCCTGCAGACATGCTTGAGTATACCAATGTTGATGTTTCAACCTCACGCAAGTCCATGGTTATTTTACACTCAACATTACCCGAGTCTGGGAGTAACTGATAGTCCATAGACTTGGGATTTAATAGCAGATACAGCATTGTCAGTGTGAGGGCAACATGTATCAAAAGCCCAGCAAAATGTGGACTTCTTCGGTGGGAGCTCCTGGTAATCAGGTTCCATGGTTGAACACGATTGAGAAACGTCATCATGAAGACTGTCAGGAAACACCTTGACAGCTCACGCAAAATTGACTAAGGTGAGTTCTATAGCCTGAGACAGTGATGCCGGTCGAGTAGTGCTGCTTTTCAACGCTGTTGTTTACAGTACCCTGCTCTTCTTTGTCTGCCGTGTGACTTCTTATGTAATCTTATGTAATCTTATGTAATCACCATGCTCCGCGCAGGTGATATGGCGAATGTGAAAGTATCGGCAGTGGCCCAAATACAGTGTTTAATTCCCAGAATATAAAATATGCAGTAATCCGTCCAAGATTATAACCAAAGTAGTCTTTGTGCCTGCAGAAACCACATGTATGGGTATAGATTATGGTCGTCACTTCCTTCCACACAAATTTAGCGCAAATACTGGAGCCCAAAACGTAGCTTCTTATATTGTTCAATCAAAGGAATTACTGAAATGTTCTGGATATTTTAGATGTAATGATGACTGAAGAATAGTTTGATTTTCTAAATTTATTTGCTTATTTTAATTTAAAAGCAAGAGCCCAAAATTAATAATCCAATTGTAAAAGTTCTGCGACCAGAAGGACAGATGATTCTATTTTGTCTGAATATCACATTGTGATATTCGTAGTCCTACTTCAATAAATGAATCTAAATGACAGGTCTTCTGTCTACATCCTTACAGGACAACCAATGTAAGAACCAGGTGCGAAAGATGCAACACAGTACACCGTGTATAAAGATTTTGGTACGTTTTGCTTTGGGTACGTTTTGACCAGGAGCCGTAGGCATAGCCTAATAGGCGAGCGTCTGCATTACGCAGTATTAATAATAACGTCGCTGGATCGGGCAGTAGCACCTAGTCGATAGGTCCCTCTAGCGGCCATTTACTTAACCAGTCCAAAGGGGCGAGGCCATAGTACCTTGAGTAGCTGAACGAACCGGTCTGTCCTATAGGCTTTCTTTTGGTTAGTCACTGATCCATATATCTAAGTGCTGTGCCCAAGTCTCTATATCCCCATTGAAAAAGTGTCGTCACCTGTGGCAGCTGAGACGTAGTGGGCACAAAGAGTGATTATTGGAATCTCGCGCGACAACACCAAAGCTGAGCGTTCATGGGGAACATGCCCGTCGGGGGCCTCGACGTCATGATCTAGATGCAAAAAGCCACCCCCGAATAGGTACGTTACGCAGTGAATTGGCATTCTGAAACTTCTGCCATGCGCTGTTGTTACCAGGCTAAACGGAAGTTTTTAATATCATGGACGGAACAAATGGCGATAATCGGAGAAAATTGTGACCTCGGATGAACAAAAGTGCATTTTTTCATAAGCAGAATTCGTCGGGATGGCGGCTGAACAAGCTTCTGTTAACGTTAGCAACGACACGAAGTCAATTTATGTTAACAGCTTGAACCGTAATATAATAGAACGTAGCTTCCTACGATGTTCAGTAAAAGAAGTAACTAAAATGTTCTGGATATTTTAGATGTAATGATGGCTGAAGAATAGTTTGATTTTCTAAATTTATTTGCCTATTTTAATTTCAAAGCAAGGGCCCAAAATTAATATGCCAATTGTAAAAGTTCTGCGACCAGAAGGACATATGATTCTATTTTGTCTGAATATCACATTGTGATATTCGAAGTCCTACTTCAATAAATGGATCTAAATGACAGGTCTTCTGTCTACATCCTTACAGGACAACCAATGTAAGAACCAGGTGCGAAAGATGCAACACAGTACACCGTGTATAAAGATTTTGTTAGCCTCCAAATGTACTGACGACGCACGATTCTGTTTTTGTAAGCCCACAGGTTGCTCCACGTAACCGAAGAATAATCACGATCTACCTAAGTTCATCAGTGTACATTTGCAAAAACAGCAATCCACCAATACGTTAATGTGTATAAATTACCTGCATCATTAATACAGCCTATAAAGTTATAAATATCAACCAAAAAAAAGTCTAAAACATGTATACAGGTATGATGTTATGCTGAAATGTGAGTTTAAAAATTGTTTTCAACCGTTTGACTTGTCAACAAGTATTCAAAAATTGCAAGCAGAGTGGTCAAAAATTACAGCGCATTTTTCAGACTTATTCCAGATTATCGGAAAGTCATGGTTAGGGAAATTTAAAAAAAGGCTCATTCTGTCACTTTTTTTGGACAGAATATGAATGTGAAGATCATCAATCACCTATAGTACAGCTCTGTGCCTATCTGATCAGTTGGTGGAAATTTGGGATTTGTCAAGTTTTTTTGACGATATTGATGACTGACGTTTTAAAAGGGGATATGGGCTCCCTTGAAACACTCCGCTTTCACGCACAGTACATCTCACACAAAAGTTGCCTTTTTGCTGGCCCTTTTAAAACATTAAAAAAAAAAAGGGGGGGGGGGGGCGCATATTAGTACGTGCGTGCATGCTAGTAGGGCCAGGCGAGAAAGTGCAAACCAATGTCTCTGACATTTCACGGACAAAACACATATGGCGAATGGCTGGGCGCATTATGTTTATAGCATAAACATGCGCCTCGTCATTCCCAAAACACATTATGCTCATCGCCAATCGGACCATGCCCTGTGCGCACTTTATGAACAACCCAATTGATTCAGGTCAGATTTATTCACATTTAGTACTTTTCCTCCAGATTTTTATATATTGTTACACGTCCCTAAAATTAAGGTTAACAGCTGCTGACCCTCCCATCCCAGAAGTTAACGCCGTGTGACCTTAACTGTGACAAGGGGCAGGATCCCTTATCTCATCAGGTAAGTTTCCTCTGTCAAAAACAATCACATGGTGACACGGGCTTGTAAGTTGCGTGCAGCCATCAAACCATTTCTTTTCATGGCGCCAGTGGACCGGAGTCGCCATGATGCTTTAATGCGCAACTTTGCCTTTGATTTAATTTGGCGCATTTGGCAACGAGTAATACATACCAAGGAGGGTAGACTCTCCTCTAAAATTCCTGGGCCGAAGAAACAGATGGTCTGCTTCGCGCTCAAACTAGATACATGGTCGATACTGTGATTCTGATAATTCATGAGATAGGCTACGCGTAGGCCTAAGTACTGTATCATGCTCACGTTGCCCCTCAGCAAGAAAGGAAGTTTTATACCCTGGAATACATAATAATGCGTTTCTAGTTCGGTAGTCTTTTGCGCTATTCATGGTCCTTTTGGGTATAAAACAAATGGATTTTAGTAGCACACGAATTTTTTGAAAGGACGAACTTGCCTGTACATGTTTCTGTTTAAAACGATCAATTTAATATGAGACTACATGAACGTAACACTCGCGCCTTAATCATCACGTGATTCCATCTCTTTCCAACAGCCCAAACGCAATTTGCTATTGGTCAAACACATTATGAGTGTCACCAAGAGCATTGTAGCAAAGGGAGTCGCCAGATGCTTCTGGCATATTTTGCGATACGATTTTTTTCTCGCATGCGCCAGATTTTATGCCAGCACTTTTAAGCATGCTTAAAAATAATGCCAGCACGGGGAATAGACGTATGTGTGGGCTGCACTGTAATTTTGCAGCTGGGTAACGGCATTCACTTTTGTTGTCAGACCTCATTTAAAGCAATGACAATCAAACACATACAAAATCCTCTTTTTTTCTTGGCATAAAACTGCTTTTGTCTGTCATGTGGGGAGCAGCTGAAAAATTCAATATTGCCTTTCACAATGCTTGCCAGATGTACCTTTATTTCAAGGTCTAATTGACAATTAATATTCAGAATAAAATTCTGTTTAATCACGGAGGCCCGTAACAAGTTAGACGGGTAAAAATAAGTACATTAAGTACATTGGCTATGTTGTGCTGTGGGCTTTGTTCTCCGACTCATAGTTATAGTGGAGGCAGAGTGTGTTTGTAATGTTCCAGATTCATAAATATCACAAAAACGATGTAGACCTACTTTACTTTTTTGCTGTAAACTTAGGTGACTGACAAGTCGGGAGAGCTAAAAGGTGATAGGCCTAGCAGGTCTCTTTTTATTTTTGGCAGAAGTAATGAAATTTGTTTTTTTGGTGGTTAGGCCTATACATTTTGGAAATGAACTAGTGTCTGCATTTAATGATGAATATTTCTAAGGTTGAGAGGACCGGATTAAAACCACCAGTTGCCTTTTATGGCTGACTGCCTGTCTCAAGTCAGGAGTGAAATTTGATTTTTCACATTGGTATTAGAAAAGATATGTTGATGCTTTGGCAAGTCTGGAATCTCTTTGCTGTCATTGTTGGGTTTGGAATTGATGAATATGGACCATGTTGTTTCTGTACTATTAGATATATGAAAATATGGTAGCAAAATTGAATAAAAGAGCATTGTTGACACAATAGTTCGTTGGAGATCATGAATATATAAGAAAAAGGGGAAAAAAGACGCCAGCTAGTTAAAAACTTGTCTGACTCAATTGAGACTGGGCCAGAATTGAACGGCTCCAGCCTTTTTAATATAGGCCTAGACTAGAAATTCACCGATCGCTTCAGTTGGGGAAAGGGCGATGATCGTCTCGCCCACCAACCGTGCCAGACGAATCAGTGAGGATGTGGTGCATGTATCGAGTAGAACAAGCCGATCGCCATCCGCCACAGGCCTTGCACAGAGCCCCCAGGGTGATGCCTTAGTAAGAAAGAAGAACAAAGCGCATCATGTACAGTTGTTTATATACAAAACTTAAGTAACGTAACGCATCCTACAGTTACTTAAGGACCTTAGCTGGGGACGCCTCAATATTGGACGCTTCAGTGGTCCGACGGTTCATTGGACCATTAATCTATCTGAATTCTATAAACCTATACAAGTAGAATTAGTCTCTTTCTGTGTTATTTTATAAAATATTATATTTTTAATGTCCCTTATTTTCATTGTTTCTGTTTTTTTGTGTTTTTGTTTGTTTTTTGTTTTTTTGTGTTTTGTTTTTTGTTTTGTTTTTGTTTTTGCTGCTGATTCCTGATTTTTAACGATTTTTTCAATTCGGGTACTTATCGGTCAATGCAGCGGGTACTTATCGGGCAATGCAGCTTTCCTATTGATTACTATGGAAGTCAATGAGCATTCTAATGCTTATTCACATTTTCGACTTCTTCGCCAAATCCGTCATCCAGATTAACTTCAAACTTGGTGGGGATGTACCTTGGGTGGCTGTCTACCACGTGTGTTCAAATGGTCATGCTCCAGTGATTTTTGGATTTTTAATGAATTTTTTTGTTCTTTTTTTGGACAAATCTTAAAAGATCTTTTTCTCCGAAAGCGCTTACTCAATCGCTCTGATATCACACGGAAAGACACCTAGGGACTCCATGTTCTTAATTTGTTGACCAGGTGGGGCTGCAATTTTTTACTAATTTTTTATGAATTTTTGTGTGTTCTAGCTATTTTCGACTTCTTCTCCAGAACTGTTACTCAGATTAAGCTGAAACGTGGTGGATATGTTCCTTGTAGAAGGGTCAAACAAAGTTGTTCACTATGTGGGAATTCTGCAGATTCCTGATTTTTAACAACTCTTTCAATTCGGGTACTTATAGGTCAATGCAGCTTTCCTATTGATTACTATGGAAGTCAATGAGCATTCTAATGCTAATTCACATTTTCGACTTCTCCTCCAAAACCGTCATCCAGATTAACTTCAAACTTGGTGGGGATGTACCTTGGGTGGGTGTCTACCAAGTTTGTTCCCATGGTCATGTTCCAATGAATTCTGTTTTTTTTATGATTTTTTTTTCAAAAGTCTTTACAAAAGTTTTAACATGGGAATTTCTTGTAATGGTTATAACTTAAATAATTTTGGCCAGATTTACTTCAAACTTGGCGGGGATGTGCCTTGGGTGGATCTCTACCTGGTTTGTTCAAATGGTCACGCTCTATTGATTTTTGGAATTTTTATGAATTTTTTTGTTTTTGGGGGGCAAACCTTAAAAACTCTTCACCTCTGAAACTGCTTACCCAGTTGTTTTGATATCGTTCATAGACACTCCCAGGGACGCATAGTTCCTAATTTGTTCACCAGGTGGCACTGCAATTTTTTCAATTTTTCTTTTTTTTTTTTTTATTAATTTTTTTATATGGTTTTGTTATTTTTCACTTGTTCTCAGAACCGTCACTCAGATTTAAGTGAAATGTGATGGATATGTTCTTGTGGAAGGGTCAAACAAAGTGTTTACTAGGTGGCACTGCCTTAGATTCCTGATTTTTAAGTATTTTCCATTCGGGCACTTATCAATCAATGTAGCTTTCCTATTGATTGCTATGTAAGTCAATGGGCATTCTAGTGCTAATTCACAGGACAACTGACACAAAATTTACTGTTTACTTGATAACTTGAGATCTGTTTTGAGTTAGTACTGTGATGCTGCATATGTTAATGTTTTTGTATGAAGGTCATGCTCAGACATTACATGAATGACTTTGACCTCGTTTCTGGGGTCACAGTGTAACATACATGAATTTTACTCTTCATTATAACTTGAGAACTGCTTGAACCTTGATGTTGCACATGTTAGTGTTCTTTTATAATGGTCAGACTTACGCAGAACATGGGTGACCTTGATCCTCTCCCTAGTTCATAGATCTGCAAGTGTGATGAATGTCAAGATCAGCTGAGCATGGGCTGTTCACACAGCCCTCTTGTTTTTTGTCTCCTGGGTCAATGAAACCCTGTTCATTTTTTTAAATTTTATGAAAATGTCAATTCAGTGAAAAGTTGGGTCATGTTAAACTTGTGTCATGTGTATTTCATAAAATGATAAGGTACAGGTATGAAACTTGATATGAACATTAATCAATATGTGAAGATGGGCCCCTTGGATTTCTTTGTCTCTTGGCTCTATTAACCTTTGTTGATATCATTAATTAGCTAAGTGAAAATGACAATTTCAGGAAAATGAGTATTCGTTCTTGTGAAAGTGCTGCCATGTGTAGCTCTGAAAGTATTTCAGGCATTGCCATGAAATCTGACGGGAATATCGATCAATTTATGAAAAGTGATGTGTGTATAATTATTATCCATGTGAAGATTTCACAATATGTTTGAAGTCTTAAACCATTATTGCATGCTGCTCTTTCCAAAGCTGATGGGGCAATGACAGGTTAGGGCATCCGTATCCTTTGGACACTTTTCTACTTTAAGTTCAATTTAGGCCTATCTGTTGCTGTAATCAACATTATAATAACAACAAAAATATCACAAAATATGTCGCTTCACGAGGTAAACTGACACTTCTGTCACATATTTAAATGTTAGCAATTAATATGCAGATTCACGAACTTTTCATGCGTGGTCTAACAAGAGCCAATAGGTTAATTTTAAATGTCAGTGTCTATGGAAGTTGTATTGTCCAGTAATACACAAAACCCAGGGGTTTTTTTTTTTTTATGAAACCCGGAGCTAATTTTTGAACAGAACAACTTCAATTAATTGTGCTAAATATCTGCGTCTTTCACGGTTTGCATAACATTTCGTCAGACACAGTTTTACGTTTCGTAGGATAAAATATTCACGTTTCACCGAAAAAAATATAAATGTTTTACGGATATTTCACGTTTTGTGTAACTTTTATTTGAGGTTCACAGATATTCAAAATTTGCACCAGGTTCACATTTTGGGTGTCAACAGACCCTACTTTGCATACATTTCAGTTTTACAACTTAAAGTTGTGATTAATTGAATGCACCTTTAGCACAAGCCTGTGACTTTAAGCTGGATTAGTACCTCTGTCAGTTATAGTTTTGAAGATATTCAGCTTGGACATTCTAATGTGTCCACAGTGGGCATAAATTGAAATTTTACATATTTCGCTTATGGTTCATTGTATATATTTACAGGACAAACCAGCAAACAGAAGCTGTTATGGTACCTCTAATAGTTTCGCAGATATTTAACGTCTAAGCCTTGAAATGTCCATATTTAGCATACATTTAAATTCTGGCACTGTTGTAGACCTAATGTATCTAATAGATGCACGTCCCAAAGAAATGTAGGCCTACTAACAGAACCAACATTTGGGTCTCAATGTTGAAGACATTGAAAGCCAGAGGTGATAAAACTTTTAAAATGGCCCAAAGTTGCTTCCTTTTCAACGTGTTGACTATGATATTCTGGGCCTCCATGTTGAATGCTTAGGAATTCAGAAGATATCGAAATTTTCAAACGGCCCAGATTTGCACAGTTGTCAACCTGTTGACTCTTATAAACGATATGGGAAACTTAACCATAGGTGCTGTATCCATGCAAGATTTCAAGTTCCTAGCTTGTGTGGTGTCTGATTTTAAGCTGACACAAGAAAAAACGAAAAAGAAAGAAAGAATAGTGGGAAGACAGTAGGTCGTTGTTCACACGTATAGACATAGATATGTTGGGTGGGGGTGGGGGTATACATGTCGCATTTAAAGCGGTGGGTTTCCATTGACTGCCAGTAGTATAGGCCTATTTGGACTCGTTGCACTTAAAGAAAAAACTTCAGCATGGCAATAACATCTCTTGGTCGACATTTTTTGTACACAAAATGGACGAAAAACCTGAAAACGACAAGAGGAGTATACACTATTGCCGGACCCCTATATGTTGTTGGCACCATAGATTCGAGTCATATAGGGTCTACCTCAACACAACAACAACCACGCAGAACCTATCAGTAACAAAACAATGTGTGTGTATGTGTGTTTGTCTGTGTGTGTGTGTGTCCAAAACTTTGCTATCACATGGCTTGTACAAGACAACAGAAGATTACAGGGAATCTGATTTGAACACCCACAAGTCAGCAACATTTTTAGTAACAATGGACAAGCTGAAATACAGCTAGCCCAAACATATCCAAGCAAAAGGTACCACTAGAAATAAAAGGCCCATGGGCTAAATGCCCAGCGGGCATATAATCTGATGACCATCACCAGAAATCCATTCCCTGAATTGCATTCTCTCCGTGACTGAGAAATTGGTCAAGGTCATCCATATGATGCAACATCAAACCCCCCATGAACACAACTCTGTGGTACATTTGGTATCGTTCCCCTTATTCACTATCAATGCATTAAATTTAGTGTCTTTTCTGTCAGCTGAGGTCGGTTAATGTATGCATTTTCATTGATAACCATGTACGCCAATGGGAATTGCAATGGAAACTGACATTTTACTTCCTCTTCTTCCCCCTCATCCCATAGACCAGAGTGGGACTTGTTGTTCACACAGCCGGCTTGGCTTGGTAGGTGGTAAATGACCTTGAAAAAGAAGTCAAAGTCTCACTTCATGTTCCAAAATGTGAACATTGGCCTATTTGGCCCAAGTTTTTAAAGGCTCCATCTCAATTAAATGTATTATGGGCATTATAAACTCATTTCTTGATATATATTTCGTCCGTGAGAAAACAGGTTAATGTCACCCATACTGTGCAATATTAGACTTCTATTTGAAGGAATTGTTTCTTTCAGATATAATTTCATGGCCACAATACAATATATACATAACATAAAGCTAATATGTATCTTAAAGGCGTGGTATAAGACTCTTATGTATAAAAGTCTTAATTTCTATCTATGGTTACCATCTAATGCCCTAAGAAGTATGTATTTTCTGAAAGAAAACATTACATGAAGTTTGATTCTGGTATTGAATACAACATATTAGTATCGCTATTGATGGAATTAAATTTTAACTTAAGTTCTTAAATTTTGCATAAAATGTAAAATATCATTTTAAGAAATTATTAGCTTTAGTTTATATTGTGAAATGAAAGAACACATAGCGCTGTCCAATTTGTTTTAACAGTTAAAAAAGGGCTTAGTTCTAACTGTATTGCTGCTTGTTTTTTTTTACCTAAACCTTTATTCACATTTCAGAGTATATTTTGCTGCTTGAAGCTTACTGTTTCATTTCTCATAAGAAAATAATCCTACCCATATTTAGGGTTTGTTTTGTCGTTGGGAGGGGGGATTTATTTATTTATTTATTTATTTATTTGTTTATTTATTAATTTTGTATTTTGGGGGTGTTGCTTGTTTTTTTTGAAACAACAGTTAAATTTTATATGAAGCAATTAAACTTTAATTTCTTGTCATTATTTTAATGGCTTAATCCAAACGTATATTTTTAGAAAATATATAGTTTTTATTATCTCAAATTTAAAGTCTAGTGTATATAAGGACATATTTGGAGCAGAGTCGTATTCTCTCAGTAAAGTGCTGTAAAAGTATACCTGGGCTTTAGTCCTCACATAAAGTACGTAAAGTGTGGTGGAGAGAGAGAGAAGAACAATATACTATACAAAATGCAGCGTCATTCACTGCTACTGACTTTACTGCATAATATAAATCTGCATTTCAGTCCAAAACATTGTGCCACCTGCTTCTTATTGAGGAATACAGGAACAATCCGAGCAGAGGATCGCTTGTAACAATACAGTGTTGGAATTTTATATTTGTTCACAACATTTATGTATGTGATCACGCAAATGTACATCGAAAGTGTTGAGCCTATTGCTGACAAACATAGCACAGGCATTACTACATCATAAATAGCCAAGGAATTACCGAAATGCATTGTTATAACTGACACGTACTCTGTTCAAACATCGCATTTTTGCATTTGTTCACAGATGAGCACCACACATGGCCGAGCAATGAGAATTAAATTATTCGATCTTCACATCATACCTACATTTGGAATTTTGTTCCAATTTGTCGCAACACAGCTTCATTGGCCTTGGATAAATTTGGCAATTGTGCATCTAAATACTAATGTGACAGAACAAACTTTGTAAGAGTCCTTTAGTACAAACGCCCGGTACATATGTCACCTTATTTAGCGAACACTGAAACAAAACATATATTAAATACTATATCATGCCTGGTTGTATATTTTGCACACATATTGATTCACGTTTGTAAATCTATTACAGACGGACAGAGCAGTATCATGTCTGCATGTAGGAGATGATTGCACACATATTGATAAACGTTTGGAAACCTTTTGCAGAGGAACAAAGCAGTAACTTGTCTGTATAAGGGAGACGATTGCACACATATTCATCAAAGCTGGTAAGCCTTTTGCAGAGAAACAAAGCAGTTACATGTCTGCATGTAGATGATTGAAGATGGTATCAGCGATACAACATCCAACAAGTTTATAACTTAATTGAATTCTAATGTCATCCATGTATACATGAAACAATTTTGGTGATGGAGCGCAACCTTGACGCATATCAAAAGATACTCTGAAAGGTTGAGAAGAGCAGCTACCCAACAGTACACTTAACTAGGGAGTGCTATACCACACACTCAGGAAACGAACAATATACAAGGACACATCTCTGTCCATTAATTTAGAAAATAGTGCATCATGATTAACTTAACCAAAGACTTTTGAAGCATCCAGCGAGCATATGTACACTGAACCGCCATGTGAACGACAATAACCTATCATTTCCACAAGCACAAATATACACATATCTTGCATTTTTTTGCTTGAACCCAAACTGGTAATCTGTGGCTGAGAGCTACATCTTGTAACGGTCAAATATAATAATTCCCATCACCTTTGAAACACTGTTACTAAGTGCAGTTGGCCTGTTCATTTGTGTTAGAAAGATCACCAGAATTATTTTTCAGTACAGGCATCAAAACAACTGTTTGTCCCAAGTCTTTTAGATATGTGACCATGGATTAACATAGTAGGACTGCAGTGTAAAAGGCTTTTAGCACCCGAAGTATGACTACCAGCTGTCTTACTTCTACATAAGCCAGTTATACCTGTATCTATTCCAGGAGGATAGACGATCAAAGACTTTTCAAAACACCTGTTTAGATGGAATGTATTTCGGTTTGTTAGACACTCGCAAAGCTGTAACACATTCCTGCAACGATTACCGCACATACGAGTAATTTGGTGAGATCCTGTGGCTCCACCTACACATTAAACAAGAGGGATTTGCTGAATTTTCATGGTATTTATCTTTTTCCAGGTGTGTCTCATCATGGAAAAGATTACCAGCAAGAGCGTCACCTTACGTCATGTCCTCTTGCTGCCTGCAGTTATGTAAGGCCAGTTTAAACTGGTTTATCTTGCCTCATAAGATCATACAGGGGTCCCTGATGGTACTAACCATGACGTCTCCATATTGTGTAGATTTAATGTGAGCTTCGTTTACAAAATCATTCAAGCCAGGAACATGAAATATAGAATTCCATATGGCCGTGTCATGGGGACTTGATTTAGACAGCACGAGTCTTAAAACTGTTCACTGCTCGCCAAAGGAAAGGCTCGCAGTGAACGGTTTTTAAACTCGTGCTGTCTAAATCCAATCCCCATGACACTGCCATGTGGATTCTTTTTCTCCTATAGAGCGTTAAATCCTATGTTTTTCTAAAAAAAACGTACTTGGTTTAGCATGTTTGCAGCAGACGTTTCGACTCCATTTTGTTCACTTTCAACATTCCGTTGCGAAGGTACGTCAATCAAGAAAGAACTTTTCGTTACTCTCCTCTATCTTACGTAATCTGATTGGCTTACAAATAAAACAATAACCAAAAGGAATCTCTATTTTAATATTTTATTTCGGTCGGAAAATCGTTCGACACATATGTTGGGAACGATTGTGTTTCCACATGGGTAACTATGGGAGAAAATTGGTTCCATTACATTGTTTCAGTGTCTAAGTACGGGCCTGCTTCAGAACCGATTCAGTGTGTTGATAAAAAAAACTGTAAAATCGGCTCTATGTTCATTGGACTCGGACTGACATTCTTGACATAACAGACTATTGACAGGTAGATCTACCTGTTTTAAATACCTCTCAGTAGCAATGTATAGTCATCCTGTAATTCTTTTTTATTCATACTTGACCAATTGTAGCAGAGAACTTTGTTAACCATATCTTCACTATTCATAGTATGTAACAGTCTCTGCTGACACTGTTACAGGCATGGTTTATTGATCGGAGGTCAAGTAATCTACGAGAACATTTACATCAGAAATGGAGTTATACTCTGAGTATCCAACTTATAGATCCATGTGCTTCACCGACATGTGTAAACGTATCAGACTCTTCTCCTAATAGTACACAGTCAGAAAATATATACCGGTTGTCTTCACACAGATTATTTACTTCGTCACCAAATAAAGATTTATTATTGGGATCAGCATTCCAGTCAGCTATTACATTAATATTTGCGGTGTCTGCATCCATAATTATCACATTAATCTTTCCAAGATAATTACAAATATTTTCTACATTTTCGTCACACTGGTATGGAATATACACATTGAATGTTAAAAACTTTGAATTACCTGCATGAACTTCCAACCGCATAGTTCTTTTATCATTGAAAGTCACAACGTCTACACAAGGCCAAAGATTTTTTTCCACAGTGTAGCAAGACCCCCGAAGGGTCACCCTGCAATTATCTCTTGAATTGCATCCATTGATGAGATTCCAAATGCTGAATAATCGAGCTTAATATTATGTAGCAATTATAGTTCATTTTAAAAAAGAACCACAACTGTGTATGTGATACACAGCTATGGTACCTTTGTATTGTTAGCCTCCTTATTTCTCAATATGTCCTTTGCTACGTCCTGACCTCGACAAATAGGTCAAGGTCATCCAAAATGATGCAAAATTTCATCATTGGCCTTATGCATATTTGGTGTAAATTTAAAAATAACCGATCATTTTATAGTCAAAATAATGAATGTAATGTGCTTTGAATACCTGTTGAAACCTCCTACAGCAACTTCTACGTCCTCGGCTCACCCCAACATGGAGTAAACCTCCTACTTTAGGTTTCAGGATTAATGCTGGGCTTGTAGGTACGCGGCTAACATGCGCAGAAGATTGGTGTTCATAAGTGTCTGTGGAGCATGTGTGCTGCCCGCTGCTCTCTCTCTACATACAACCACTCACGACAAGTTCTGTGCAGGGAATACTTTATTTCGACAATACAATAGTTTTTTATCTATCCCAACATTGACCAGTTCAAACCGGCTGGGTGACGCAGCACCCAGCCAACAAGTTGTATAAGTCTTGAAAGTTCATACCCCGAAAACAAAGTGGCAATTAATTTTGTGAAATAGAAGACAGATATTTACTCCCTTCGCCACTAGGGGCTTGCATAAGTGTCACACCCTGATCATGCAGGTCCTGGTATTGCTGCTCCAAGTTCACGACCTAGTCAACTTTCGTCCCAGATAATAAAACCAAACTTTTCTTTACAGACAGTTTTCATCAAATAAATAATGCGGATTAATTCATAAAGTCAAAATAGGGAGCCTCCACAATGATGATTACGGAGTACTACGATGGGGGGGGGGGGCCTATTCCATTAACCAGTTAGAAATGCAGCTTATACAAACCCTCTCCATTGAAATTACTACACATAAAATCCAAGCGACATGCAAAACCAATGGAAACTCACACTTACTAGCCGCATACAGAATAAAATCCCATTTCCTTTCATGTCTGGGCTTTGAAAACTCATTTTCCCCAAAGTTACTGTGTCGTCCTGCTTTAGGATTCACATACACGTCCGCTTAAAAGTTACATAAGACCTGTGCACAAACAGCAGGCCAACACCGGAAACCTTATACTGTTGTTTTTCAGTGGAGATGCGGTGACCCACATCCAACACTGACCAGGAGCACCCAAACATCCTTCTTGCAGTTCAACCCGCACTGTTTTAATGAATATTTGGGGCATGTTTGCAGCCTTCTCTGGCCGCTTAAAATCCAACTTATAATTTTCCCAAATAAAATGCCATTGTGTCTGCCATCTTGGCTACCTCAGTTTACCCTGACTTTTCTACTGGTTTGAACTGATCCTTTACAATTTGAATTTATATTATTAACTGCTTCATGTCAATTTCCATTTCCACATAACAGATAGTATTTAAAAACTATTCACAAATCCTATTTATATTTTAACTCTTACATGTCACTTTTCCCATAACAGACAGTGTCTGGCTGTTACATATGTCCTATCCTTTTAAGTTTTCAAAACCAATAGAGGTTTTTAAAACTTTACAGTTAAACCTCAGAAAATGACATGCAGTATATGAATGATACCTTTAACATAATTCTACAAAATATAATTGAAATTGAAAAAAAAAGTGTTACCCCTTCTCAACAAAACAATTTGCCACTCCCGTCCCATCGTTTCCAGTTTTTGACATGGGCCAAAACTGAACCTGAGTAAAAAGCTCGCCAGTGCATTTTTGGAGGAGAATACACAAACTCGTGGGCTTAAGCAAGTGTCTTATCAGGAGTGTCTTCAGTGGCAAATGGCTTTTGTTGAGGGAGTGCTAAGCTAAGGATGATGTTTGACCAAGACACCTCAGAGGGGCTTATGAGGCTGTCTATCAGTCAATTAAACATGACCCAGAGCAAAGAACTTTATGCGAGTGACAAATGCAGATATATATGTAGATATATATACATAAAGGGTATATGACTGTAAAAGAAATGCGCAGACTTATTCAAAGTCGTGCAAGGTCATTTCGCCTATGAAGGTTAATAGGCTATAATGTGTTCCTGCAGGCAGTTTCAAAACACAATTCCCACTGCAACAATACACTTGTGCAGGTCAAAATACATAATACGCACTGCAACAATACATTTGTGCAGGTCAAAATACTAAGCGGACTGGCGATAGCAGTCCGAGTTCACAATACACGCAGGTGTGCACGCTGCACAGCACAACTGGGCAGGTGCCAAAATAACTAGACAGTGTACAATGATAGCACCGTACCACTGAATGCATAATACCTCTGCAACAACACGATTGTGCAGTTCATCATCAGGAAGGTGGCTTCACAGTTTACAGGTATGCTACTCATACGCCATACGTGGCAAAAGTAATTGCACCAAAACCTCAGAGCCAAGCCATAGCAATGCAATATCACCTCTCACAAAGGATAGAGGATAGAGCAAGTAAATGGAAAAATAAAAAAAATAATCAGCGATCAATCGCACCATCACCGGTGGATACCGCGCTGCATCCACCTACCCAGCGGAAGACGGTCCTCAACGCCATGTGACGGCCGGTCTAGCGCCAAGGGAGGGAACAATCGGTACCCTAAACATTTTCGGGTGAAGCTGTAAATTTAAGGAAATTTGGAGGCACATTGGGATACAAGAGAGTATCTGTATTGGTGTCGGCATCACATTTGTCCACCAGGGGACAAGAAGGGGCTGGATGATCTTCAGTGGTATGCACAACAACCCTTACCTCTGAACCATCAGAGGGCCCATTTGGAGTTTTCATTAACCATTTCTGAGCACCATCCCGAAGGCGGGTTCTATGTTTCCACAAAAGGCAGCCGACAGCAATACAGATCACGATAATTAAAAATGTGCCAAATAATAGGCCAAAAGATATTCGGCTACCATAATGGGTCCAGTTAAAACTCTTAGGGATTTCCAAAAGTGTATCGAGAGGTAGCTGAACCCGGGGAGCCACTTGAGAGAGATGAGGTTTGTTAAGCAGTGCAATAGCTTGTGGCTCAGGCACAACATCAGTGTTATTAATTGCCTGCAGCACCGGTACCTGCAAGGCAGCCACTGATACATGGCCAACCCTTTCTATGAGACCTGTTAAAAGCCATCCTTTGCCTGCTGTCACACATGTGGCAGCAACAGTTACCAAATATGTCCCAGCAGCAACTTCTTGTCGGGAGGAGGGACGACCAGTACACCTCGTAACTACAGTCTCACCCCACGTCACCAACACATATTCACCATAGCTTATTTCTGTAATTTGAGTCAAATTCCCTTGCTTTTTAAGTTCAGCCTGACATACTTTTGACTTTCCCTTGGTTCCTGCTATTAAAGTACGGGGGCAGCCCCAACGACTGGTAGTGAACAAAGGTCCCGACCTACACACCATGGGCTTCCACCCTATACAACCGACAGGATGGAATATGTTACCCGTTTGGGTGTCAACTCCCACGTCAGGTTCGTCTACCATGATCTGGATTGTGTAACCCTTACGCCGGTATGGGACCAGCCAGGTAGCAATGTGATAGCGGTGATATGAACGTCCATCAACCAAGGGAAGTTTTACCCTATATACCAAGGTGTCGCCTCCCCATACAGGGTAGACATGCACGTGTTGATAATACCAATGTACTTCAGACAAAGGATAAGCGCTACTAGTCTCTGCATTAGATAAAACCTCCCGCAACTGAGGGAGAGGTAAGATATCTTCAGTCAATCTGCCTACCTCCAAAGAAGCCTTCTGGCGAGAATGTCGTCGGACTGACCCAATATAAGAAGCGGTGACTTGTTCCAATAATGATATGGTTCTTTCGAATATAAGGTACGCTCCAGGAGGGAAAGCCGGATATTAGTGTTGTTCAAAGCCATCAAGGCAAGATTCAGCTTTGGAACCAAGGAAGTAGAGATGAAACTTGCCAGTTCGTTTATGTTATAACGATTAAGGCCAACAGTCTGCTGTGTCTGATTCAGAATAGTAGTCAAACGATTGACTTGGTGCACAATGGTCTTCTGCATTGACCTAACATTATCGACGGCCTGGCGGCACTCTTCGACACTGTTGTCGGTGGCTAATCCAAACAAAGTGTGTCCTATCTCCCCAAACACATTCATTAGTCCATGGCGAGTACGCCTAGGTCGCGCAGGAGTAGAAAAACATATTTATGGGTCCGAAGGTAAGACTTTAAGAATCGAAGTCTCGCCAGCCAGGAACGGTAATCCACAGAGGTAATGGAGTTCATCCTGAAGGCACGTTCCAAGGGATCAATCAATGAAATGACGTTTGATAAGATTAGTGGTGCCTCAGTGGGCGGTTCGATCACTACTAATATAGTCCATTCGGCCGACTGGACCTGTAGCTGGTCCACTTTAGTGATTAACAAGCCATCCTTGAGAGGTTTCACCATTGGCACAGCACAGCGTACTAGGATTAATAAAAGGAAACAGCCATAGTAGTATCCAGCTCCAGGGCTGCTAGCCGCTGGCACTTGGAGGCCTCGTCGGTATCTGGACATTCTGTAGCTTGGCATTTAGCAACAACTGGGGGAGAGGAGGCGGAAGGTGAGCTTATAGGCAACGGGCCCCTGGATCTTGTGTAATATCTATGGCTGGGCACTGGCCTTGGTTGGTCAGATCCGGCACCAATGGGAACTGTCCCATCTGGTCTGAGCTGGATCGTACCAGTTACTACTGGGGCGAGGGGTACCTGGTTTGCACTCCTCGCTAAGCGCTCTCCTGGGGAAGGCCTATGGTCAAGGTGGTATGGCCCACTGGCTACATGTTCAAATCTGGTTCCACAACTAAAGGGGTCAGGGGCAATATTGGGGTCATCGGGAAGGGTAGATCGGTGGGTATTTGAACGTGTCCCATATTTATGGTTGGACCATGGCACTCGAGGCTCCAAGGGAGTTATGTTCGAGTTTTGGCCACGATCGGTATCTGATGGGGTGGTCAGTGGAACTGGAACCTCGGCATGTTGATTAACCCTATCCTGGGCCTGTTGGGGTTCTCCCCCAACTGCACCTTCAAGGTCCATGGGAGGGTCATGCCTCGGGAAACGGCCCTCTGGTGGGCCTGTTGGGGGCGGGCCCATTGGGCCCTGAGCCGCGGGGGTCCCACTGGTAGTTCTCGGGGGCAAGGTAGCTGGGGGTATTCGGGTACTCTGACGGGCATTCCGTACCGGGCATTCCGTACTGGCCGTGGGTTGACCTTATCCCACTTGATATTGGGGTCTACCAGCAGTAACTTGGACCTGTTGACCGTCCGCACCTTGCCTGTTTGCTGGTGTCGGATCCAGCACACAGGACCTCTTACCCTGGTTATCTCAAACTGGGGGTCCCAATCTGTCGTGAAGGTCATTTTCTCTTGGGCCTTCACGACTACTGTGTCACCTGGCTTTAGTTCACCCGCATTTGCTCGGGCATTAATCCTATCTCTGTTATGCTGACGAGAGGCTGCCAAGTTTTGGCGTGCTGTGGTCAGGGCATCAGACAGATCGCTCAAACGACCAGACAAATTAACGCCGTTGGACCTGGCATTCAGGCACTTCATCAGAGGCAGACGGCCACGTCTACCATATAACAAGTAAAAAGGGGTGTACCCTGTAGATTCATGCACGCTATGCCGATAAGCCATTAAGGCATTGGCTAGCTGGTTCTGCCACTCACGGGCATCGTTATTCACCAACTTGGTGATAATCTCCTTCAAGGTGCGATTGAATCGCTCAACCTTGCTATCAGTCTCGGGATGATATGGGGTAGACTGACGTAATTCCACACCCATGTCCTTGAGATAGGACCTAAAATGACCGGATGAGAACTCCAATCCTCTGTCCCAAATCATAGTCTCACAAACAGCGTGCCTAGGGAAGAATTCTCGGGCTATGGCATCTTCAACGGCCTGTGAAGTTTTATTGGGTATGGGGATGGCCTCTGCCCAACCACTCAAATGGTCGACTAACACTAAGGCATATCTGTTGCCTCACTCAGTAGGGAAGAAGGGGCCAATGAGGTCCATGCCTACCACTTGCATTGGGTATGCAGGGAGAGGCATCTCACTCATGGGGGGCCTTTCCGTCCGTTTTTGGGTAATTGCACAGGTAGGACAGTGCTTGATGAACTGGGCGATGTCCTCGCATTCCGGGCCATATATAAGCCTCCCTGACCCTACTCATGGTTTTTCCTACAGACATGTGGCCCACATCTCGGTGGCACCGGTCCATGACCCGAGGTCGGAACTCCGTAGGTAATACTAGGCATGGGTACCATGGGGAAGTGTTGGTCGGGCGCTTGATGGAGTACAACAGCCCATCGTGGACCTCATAATCAGAGTCCATGGCCTTTGCATCTTTGAATAAGGGGGTAAACTCCACCTGTTGTCCCTTACGGACCTTCTCAGCCTCTAGTAGGTCAGCTTCTAGGGGAATTCGCTCATCTGCTGCTGAACCTCCTACAGAATCTGGGTCAATCCATTCAGCAGTGTCCATGATGGATACCTCTACAGGGGCAGGGACTCGACTGAGCATGTCAGCCCGGATGTTCCTTTTTCCCTCGATATATTTAATTTTAGCCCCAAGTTCTGCCAAAAGCACTCCCCAGCGTTGAACTTTAGTATTCCTCATTTCCTTAGTGAAGAGAGAACGCAGGGGCTTGTGGTCAGTGTAAACTCAGCACCGTACAGATAGGCACGGAGTTTATCAATGCAGTAGACCACAGCATATGCCTCCTTCTCAATGGTGGACCACCTGTGCTGGGTACTAGAGAGCTGATGGGAAATGTACTGGATGACACTTTCCACACCCTTACTGTCATCCTGTACCAAAATTCCACCTATGCACGTGTCTGACACGTCCGTAAACAACTTATAAGGCTTGTTGGTTTGTGGGTAGGCCATGACCTCGCCTGACATAAGCAGGTTCTTGAGGGTGTCAAAGGCTTGCTGCTGTTCAGGTCCCCACTCAAAAGTTTGATGTTTCCGGGTCAATTTCACTAAGGGCTCACTGACCTTGCTGTACCCTGGGATGGTCTTGGAATAGTAATTTACCATTCCCACAAATGACCTTACCTGTCTCACATTGGTCGGTGGTGGCATTTCCATAATGGCCCTCACTTTTTCTGGATCGCTGTGGATTCCCTCTGGGGTTATAATGTACCCTAGCAACTTAATCTCATTTCGCCCAAAATGGCACTTGGAAGCCTTAAGCTGCAGTTTAGCCTCTCGGAGCCTTTGGAACACGGCCGCTAGATCTCGGGCATGTTCCGCAGGGTCTTTTGAGGCCACCACAAGGTCATCTATGAACACCCAAATGCATTTTCCAAGCAAGTCTGACAGGGCCATTTCGATGGTCCTCTGGAAAATACTCGGCATATTAGCGAGACCAAAGCACCTTGTAGTGAAATTATATAATCCCCTATGGCAGATGAAGGCGGTCTTGTCCCGATCAGGCTCAGCGATGGGCAACTGATTGTACGCGGCTTTAAGATCGCAGATACTAAATACCGTTTTCCCACCTAGTTGGTCAAAAATGTCCTGAATAAGGGGAAGGGGATATCGGTCCTTTACTGTGATCTCATTTAATTTGCGATAATCTATGCAAAACCGAGTTGTCCCATCTTTCTTGGGGACCAAACAGATAGGGGACGCCCAAGGTGAATTGCTGGGGACAATAACTCCGTCTTCCAGCATTTCATCAATACATTCATCCACAATCTGGCGTTTTGCCAAAGGGGTCCTATACGGTCGCTGCCTGATCAGTGCATGACCACCGGTATCAATCATCACTTCTGTCAGAGGGCATTGCCCAAAGGGCTTTCCTGCTTCATAAAATACATCCCGGTTGTCCCTGATAACATCTAGATATTCGGGACTAACCGTACCACTAAAGAACTCCAGTCCCCTTGAGGGAGAGTCCTTGCAAAGATGCAACTCTGGTGGATACTTACATACCTCAGGATCTTCAACTCCGGACACAACGGGCGGTCTCCCATAAGGCTGCAATCTCAATCGCTGGCCGTTCCACAGCATCGGCGCCCGGTCATAGTCTAAAACAGCCTTTCCTGCGAGCAGGGCATCATCACCTAAAATACAATGGTGAATGATACCCTCCACGATTAATACAGGTAAGTAACCGAGTTGCCCAAAATTTACCTCACGCCCCCCAAACACCTTAATTGGACTACCAGACACATTAAATAATGGGGGAGCTGGTTTCAAAAGTCTTGATCTACCAGTCTCTCTACAGAGTCTTTTGAATACACAGTTGTGCAGGAGGGACACGCAGGCTCCAGTGTCGATTAAACATCTTACCTTTCTCCCACCAATATTAATCGACAAGCCCCACCTGGAACCTGACACATCCCCACCTGCCCGGTCTAGTTTCCCTGGTCCTGTTGTGGTCTGTCCTCAGCCCCAGGTCGTTGAATCCGGCGGGGGCCTCTGGGTGGACGCTGGGGGCGGCCAACAGCGTAGTGTGGACCTCCGCAGGTGTAGCATTCTATGGGGCCTTGGGGCACTCGTCCTGGTTGCCGCTGCGGTTCCGAAGGGTGGGATCGGGGATGTTGGGGTCGCGGTCCAGTGCATTGGTTAAAGCTGTCGCCCTGGCGACGCCCTCCTCGCTCCAGCTTGTTGATCCGCGTTGCCAAGCTGTCCTGGCCCTTCTTTACTGTCTATAATGTCTGGAGGAATTCCTGTATGACGTCCTGGTTGGGTGAGGGCTCATTCTGTAAAGAGGATGTATCCATAGGTTCATCCCTCTGTAGCCCAAGGTAGCGTTCTAAACCAGCCTCTATACCTTCGGTGAAGGTGAGCGCTGCGTCTAAGGTTTGCTGTGGCAGCTCTAGGCTAGCCTTTTTTGCCAAGTCAGAGCTCCTTAAACCCTTTAAGTAGTTTCGCAGGACTATACGGTCGGCGTCGGCTGACCTTGGGGCCGGATAGGCCCGCTCCACCGCCTCCCTAAACCGTCTGTTGTAGGACGCCAGCGTTTCGCCCTCCCGCTGATTCAATTGCTCCATATTCACTCGGAGCTTCTCCTGCTCATCTGTCGAAAGGAAAGAGCGCTCTATACGAGCCTTAAGTTGGTTCCACGGAACCTGATCCCTCGGGACTTGTTGGGTTGCTATGTAACGTTCTATTTCCCTCCTCAGAGCACCACAAGCCATGCAGCCCACTATATAAATCATGGCCCCATTGTCACCCTGTAACTGAGGGCGAAGTAATTCAATGTCATACAAATAATTACCGGTCTGTGCACTGACTTCTCCGTCACAGGGGGTTATTTGCTTACTCAGTCCTTTCAGTTTGTCCTTGCGCTTTTCATCCTGCCACCGGTTTTGTTGGGCAGTGTAGTGTTGAACTTGGTGGGCATCCAGGCCAGTGACCAGGTCACTGATGCCCTGCATTAGGCCGGCTAACTGGTTTGGGTCCATGGTCACAGTTTCTCTACTATAGGACCACAAAATAATCAAGGGGCTCAGTCACTCAAATCACCAGCAGTAATATTGCGCCAAACGCGATGACGGTGCTCTTGAACGCACAGCTCTTAGCCTGATTCTGCGGATGGTGTAGTGTTTCAGACCTGGGTGTCTGGTTATCGACAAATGCGTTCTGATTAGATGTGTGATTCTAGTAATGTCCTGATTTCGGCTCGCCTGCCTAGTCTCAAAGTCGCAATGCGGGCACTTCGCAATATAAATATAAAACTGTCCGCAATGTTGGGATCGGATGTGTAAATTAAATTCATCAAAGGTGCCAAAGAGTTCACCACATGGGCTACACAAATAGCGCATAATTTCTCAAAACAGTTCCAATGTTCGCAAATGTACTATTAATGCTGGTTTTACATTTGTTGGCAAAGCCCACTCATTAGGCCTAACATAACAGGACAATTCTGACACGTGCAAAATGATGAATTTAAGCAGTTCACAGTATTGTTTAAGGTACTAAGCTCGATCCACAGGTGGCGCTGGAAATCTATAGAGTCGAAGGTTGAATAACAACAGGGTAGGCAAGTAAAATCAGAGTCTTCAACTTTGGCTACTTTTACAAAATGTGTGATGGGTTATAGACGCCATCAAAGTTCAAAAATAAAAGTAATTTCTTGATCTCACCGGTAAGGGTTAATAGTCACTTTCAATGTCCAAGCAGTCCGCTTGTTCCAACGCAATGCTCACATAGATATATTACACGGCCCTTGAATCTTGCCAGCGGCAGCCGTGTAATTTCAGCTGCTGACTGACTCGCAGAAACAAGAATGGGTTGTCTCTGCCTGCTGATTCCCTGTTGGGCTGTACACACGCTCCAACTCCACTATCCTGGCAACCGCTCGCCAACTGAAACCTCCTACAGCAACTTCTACGTCCTCGGCTCACCCCAACATGGAGTAAACCTCCAACTTTAGGTTTCAGGATTAATGCTGGGCTTGTAGGTACGCGGCTAACATGCGCAGAAGATTGGTGTTCATAAGTGTCTGTGGAGCATGTGTGCTGCCCGCTGCTCTCTCTCTACATATAACCACTCACGACAAGTTCTGTGCAGGGAATACTTTATTTCGACAATACAATAGTTTTTTATTTATCCCAACATTGACCAGTTCAAACCGGCTGGGTGACGCAGCACCCAGCCAACAAGTTGTATAAGTCTTGAAAGTTCATACCCCGAAAACAAAGTGGCAATTAATTTTGTGAAATAGAAGACGGATAATAACTCCCTTCGCCACTGGGGGCTTGCATAAGTGTCACACCCTGATCATGCAGGTCCTGGTATTGCTGCTCCAAGTTCACGACCTAGCTTATACAAACCCTCTCCATTGAAATTACCACACATAAAATACAAGCGACATGCAAAACCAATGGAAACTCACACTCACTAGCCGCATACAGAATAAAATCCCATTTCCTTTCATGTCTGGGCTTTGAAAACTCATTTTCCCCAAAGTTACTGTGTCGTCCTGCTTTAGGATTCACATACACGTCCGCTTAAAAGTTACATAAGACCTGTGCGCAAACAGCAGGCCAACACCGGAAACCTTATACTGTTGTTTTTCAGTGGAGATGCGGTGACCCACATCCAACACTGACCAGGAGCACCCAAACATCCTTCTTGCAGTTCAACCCGCACTGTTTTAATGAATATTTGGGGCATGTTTGCAGCCTTCTCTGGCCGCTTAAAATCCAACTTATAATTTTCCCAAATAAAATGCCATTGTGTCTGCCATCTTGGCTACCTCAGTTTACCCTGACTTTTCTACTGGTTTGAACTGATCCTTTACAATTTGAATTTATATTATTAACTGCTTCATGTCAATTTCCATTTCCACATAACAGATAGTATTTGAAAACTATTCACAAATCATATTTATATTTTAACTCTTACATGTCACTTTTCCCATAACAGACAGTGTCTGGCTGTTACACTGTGATGCAAGTTTCACTTGAAACCACCAGTGACGCCACCATGACGCCACGCGTCATAGAGCTTTGTCTTTATAGCGTTCCTGTAATGGTATAATTATACATGTGTACAAGTTCAGACGTGATGTCAATATCTAAAAAACTGATGTTCTGAAATATATATGCTCTTTGTGACCTTAAGAAAGTAGGTCAAGGTCATCCATATCATGCAGTATAAAACTGATACATGTGATACACATTTGACGAAAATTTGGTGTTACTAGTTCTATTCTTTCTCAATATATATAGCACCGAATTTCAACGCTTTTGTCGTTTTGCCTAATTGACAGTTCCGAGCAAGCTTCGTGATGATTTACGAAAAAACAGCATTCTCAATATTTTTACATTTTGGCTTAAATATTACATAATACTTTAGGTGGCACCATTAATGTTGCACTCGACCTAGATCTTCATACAGTTGATAAGTCCTGACAATTATGTGGGGCTATCTTGAAAACTGTGGAAAGTAACGCGCCTCCAAAGGTCTAAGCATGGGTGGACGGACAGAAGGACGGCCGGACAGATATACCGACATCAAAGGTAGTATAAGGTCTGCGACTTATGATAAGCCGAGCTAGAAAACTCATCATCCTCTTTGAGTGAAAAGTAATAATTTGGCATTTTTGTTTTGTATTGTATCGAACTTTACAGAACTTCAAGCCTTAGTCTTCTATAGCAGAGTTTTCGTGCAATGATATGGTAGGTACCAGTATTGCATAAGGAGTACAGTGCATGCGTTGTAATATGGTGAAGACTGTGTATATGGTTTGCTTCGCTTTGAAACGGAAGTTCTCTAGGTGGGCCTTCCCCAAATCAAATTTGTTGAGATGATGTGTGATAAAATTATGCATCCGCTGACTGGGATATAAATACATGTATATGTATATATATATATATATATATATATATATACATATATATATATATATATATATATATATATATATATATATATATATATATATATATATATATATATATATATATATATATACGCTGACTCGCCAAATATGACATACTGGCTGATTTTATTTTTTTGTAATGGTTGACCGAGGCCCATGCTTGTCTTTTATTAACAGGAAACCATATATGGAGCTAATATGTAAATTCTTTATTTTGATTGTCAGTAACCTTGAAGGGTTAAAGTGACATATCGGTTTATTTCCTGGCAATATCACACTTTTGGTTAGCTATTGGGAAGAACTAATGCAGTGCACTTTTGTAGGATTTATATATTGAAATTAAAGCTGAGTATCACTAGTAATTGTTTGAAAGCAATTTGATAATTCCCTATGTAATCTCATTGAAAATTGTATAAAAATTGTCGATTCGATATCTTGCATAAAGATCTGTTTACATTAACACTGGTACATCAGAAAACACGTATATTTATGCGGTATAACAATGAAGACTGCCACAATAGGTCTGAACTGCACGACAAATGCAAAAGTGAATTAATGCGCAAATGTTGATTCAAAAATACCACAATGAAGGCATACAAACAAAAGTTTCCTGAGTAAGCAGCTGCTAATCCATCATTGAGGGCACCTAAAAAGGGCGATCTGCTGATATAAACAGACAACAAAAAAGAACAGGGAAACAGTGTGGACTGGACAAACGTCACACTTAGAGCACCTGTGTAGAAATCCATTGCCATCATTTTGTTATTATGGATATAGAGAAGTTTCATGACGAAAGGGAGATCATCAACCAAAAAGGTATGTCTGATTACTTTGGATGCAACCTGCAAAAGCATGGATTAGTCTATCCTAGTAGAACTTCCGATATGGACACCTTACGATGGCAAGTTACTTTCCAAAAAAAATCTGGTTTGTACCGTTGTAAATTACTTATTGCTAGCAACTCATGTTGTATTATGTTTTAAACTATATTCATTGTTTCATGACACACCCATTTGGCCTGCTTGGCAATCAAGACCGCGCCTGACTATTTATATATATATATCTTTGTGGATGTGTGTGTGTGTGTGTGTGTGTGTGTGTGTGTGTGTGTGTGTCAAATGTCAAAATATAAGGACAGAGTGGCAATATCAACGATGTCATAGATATAGCATAGGTATTCTCAAGTTCCCTTGTGCTTTATGTTTCATTATAGTTGTAAGCGATGGTGTGTTGGAAGATGTTAAGATAACCAAAGGAGTCGATTCATAAATTTTATTGAAGGTGTTACAGTTAGTCCTGTGATGCAATAATCAGAAAACTACAACTTTTGGTAACAGAGAATCAAGAGATGCTGTGTCCTAAAAGCCATGTGTGGGACCTCTTGAATGGATGGCACAGAAGTGAGGTAAATACATCAGTTCAAAATGTTTCTTTATTGAAAGTCAACGAAAACTTAGTAAGTTTTATAAACTATTATTCAGATCAAGTTCACATCGCGACTTTGTTATAGTTAACTATCTACCTTTCCATTATTACAAACCAATAATACTTAACAACAACTGGAATGCTTTATCTGGCTGAAGATATCGCTTGTATGTCATTATGACACAGGGTGGGAACCAATATCAGACTTGCCCGTTTGGTATTAAACAGCGTCAAGAAAATATCGACACATAGTGACACATAGTTCACAGACATTGACGATTTAAACATTTAAAGTTAGGCAAAGCAATGGCACAGGGTCTTATACAATAACTATTCGATTCCCAGTTGACAAGCACAAGGTTTTGTGTGATATTTTGCGTCTCAGCGGGAAAGTAGTAACAACGTAATGTTTTATTGCAGTTATAATAAACGTAATAACTGTTTGAAGGTTCATATTCCTTGCTTTAAGAGCCAACCGTTCCGGTGCCGCTTATGACCCAATATGAAAGTGTCTTCGTTCACGGAGTAGCTAATCACGTGGCTGTTACCTATAGTTTCACTGATCTCGCATGCACGCAGGCGTGGGATAAATGATGAAACATCATTCCACCACAGAATATAACATCAATAAAGACAGGTGTCACTGTGCCGATTGCAATCGAACATATTCGATGAATGAATCTTTATTGGCTGTGCCTAATTACAATGGTAAGGCATGATGCCTGAACAGCACAACACGGTTATTAATAAATCCTTCGATGAAGCGTCATATTTTAGAACACCAGGTGCTGCTTTTACTTTCACTTTAATATGCGGGCTTGTGACGTGGGTGCCTTGCGTTGGTGGGATGAATGAATTTTGTTTTGCTGTACCTCACAAATACATACAGTAGAGGCGATTTGCCGAAAACATGAAACAACACAGTAGGTACAGTACAATTCAAAACAGTATACAGTTCATGTAATATATCGAGGATCAAGTCACGAAGAACATAAAAAAAAGTAAGAAAGAAAGGGGGTGCATGAATAATAAATTATTTGTTTGTAAACATGACCATCCGTTTTTACATCGGGGGCGGGGTGCTGTTTTCGCAAAAACGCGAGCTTTGCGGTCATGCACAGTTCCAAGAACACATATAGGGGCCGGTCTCATGGCATACGGCCTTCAAAAGGCACATGATTCACCTGTAGAATTCCCAACACTCTCATGTGATCCAGTTTGGGTGGAAACCTATGTTCCATGCGCTCCATAATGTCCTTGAGCCTACATCAGCCAGCAGCCACTGGTGGTGCTTTTGAATGCGATGGTCCCACTTCAATAATTGGGTGCACTGAGTAAACTGTTGTCTGTGCTGGTCATTGTTTGATTACGTAGTAAAATTTGAATTGATAACGTGGGTTTTGTGGACATTTGAACAATTAAGCCACCAACAGCCACTCATCACAGAAGCTCAGCTTACAAGTCAGCTGGGATTCTAAGATGCCTGGGTGGTTGTTGGTGCTCCGCCCGGTGTCCGTGGTCCATTGTCTGGTGTCCATCGTTTGTCCACAATAACATTTTCGACTTCTTGGCCTACACAGTCAAACAGACTCACTTCAACTTCTTGGGCATGTACCTTGGGTGGGTCTCTGCAAAATGCTTAAGTGGTCACACTCCAGTGATTTTGTTTTCATTTTTAATGATTTTTTTTGGGGGGTGGAGGGGTGGGCAAAATCTGTAATTTTTTCTAGAGCGCTTGGCCAATTGCTTCAAAATTGCATCCGGACACTTCTGGAAACCCCCTTCAAGACGTACCGTTGCATTTGCTTCCGAATGTTTTATGAATATAAGTGTTCTTTCTCAATTGTTGACTTTTTCTCCAAATTATTTTCAAATATTCTTAGTTTGCAAACATTGTGATGTCTTCGATAATTTTCAACGTATGTGATGTTAAAATGAGAATCTTATTCTGCCTTCATGGACCAGTTTGTGTGTCGGCAGTCACGCCCGCACTGAGACATCGAGCATGAACAGCATTGGGTAAAAGGGCCGCCAGCTTCATAGACAGCAATGTGTAATGGCGAAATCGTGAGAATGAGAAGTTAGAAACATCTCTCACTGTACAACAGATATGGGCTTCAATGGCGGATTTATTGCTCTAATATCATTTATTTGTGAATTTCCACGCTAGTTCAGCAATAGTCACGAGATTTTGTGTGACATGAGTATGATGAGACAGCTTATCAGACTTCAGCACACGGACAACAATTACATCTTCAAATCGCTCGCTCTTAGCCGTCTAGCAATAGCTTAAACGTATTTTTGTTGTTTTGATTCAAGGGCTCTGCCTAATTTGTCCACAACACGTCCTAAATAGTTGCAATAGAAACTGTTATGTCCCTGGCGGACACAGAGACTGCGCCTGCAATCATAGACAGACTGGCCGTGTGTGTGTGTGCACGTAGTGTATCCCACAATCAAGCGTGGTCATAAAATGTTGGAAAAACCAGAGAATTTTTTTATCAAGCCACCATTTAAAAACAACGACTCAAATCTGTCTGACGGGTAGGTGGAGGTGTATCTTGACGACTAAATGACAACCGAATTTTCTGACAAAGAAGGGACCAGTAAAGTGCATTGTACCCAAGATATGGTTTTAATATATGCCCGTGTAACAATTTTTTTTCGTACTGTATAACGCAGGCGTTCACCAAACGCGGGTCAGTTGCTACCTTTGTCTCTGATCAAGCGCTGTCTGTAACAGACGGTTGCTGTACAGTCAACAGACACGCTTCCCCTTGTTTTTTTTTTTTTTTACTCTTAAATATAAAAAGCCACAATATATATTTTAGTCCGATGGGGCAAGTGCACAAGCATTATGATGATGATTTCGGAGGTTTTTGCAAGTGTTTTAATATTTGCGTTTGGGAACTCTCCCTGCATCATTGCCCGTCGTGGAAATAGTAAACAAACGGGATGCAGAACGACAAGTCTTACTGCCGAAGGCTGGATGGCCAAGGCTTGGGATGGCGTCCGTTGATGGCTTTAATGAGCGCATACATGGACCTTTGTATGAATGCTTCATGACACAAATAAATGATTTAAGGTTTAGACGCTGGATAGTTTCCCTGAATACGACAAAAAAGTAGCTTTCGTGTAATGTACCTAGCATAGGGAAAATACCGTGACAGTTGTCGGTCTTAGATTAGAGAGACCAGGTATACATGACACAAAAAAGTTTATCTGGGTAAACGCCAACTCGAATTTTTTTAAGTCTGGACTTCTTTTAGCCCAGCAAACGTTGCCGGAAGCTGAGTTTATCTAATGGTTAGGCATTAATCGTCCGTCTGTCATGCGACTACCCTTCCTCCACAATTCACATTTTCAACTTTTTCTCCAAACCGCTGGCAACATACACTTGACAACTTGGGTGAATTTTTTTTCCATGTTTGTTCAAATGGTCACGCCCAAATGATTTCTGGATTTTTAATGATTTAAAACATCGGACAAGATCTTTTAAAAAATCTTCTCTAAAACCGCTTGGCCAGGTGATTTTAAATTGCATACTCTTCTGGGCACCAGTGGACTAGAGTTTTTGTTCATGCATGTAACCAAATTCTCATCATTCTTATTGTTTTTATGTTTGTTTGTTTTTGTTTCTTGACGCTATTTCAATGGGCACTATATTGAGTGAGTTCAGCTAGCGTTGTTAAACCTGGCCTATTCTTCATGCAGGTTCTATTTGCTGCGATGGAACTAGGTCTTTTTGATATCATTGACAAGTTACCGGGGAAACATACTGCAGAGGAGTTGCGCAAAGAACTTAAGTCCAGTGCATACAACAGGGCGACCGAGCGCTTTCTTGATGCTCTTGTTATGATTGGCGTTCTCTGCAGAGAAGACACAGAGAAAACAAGTAGGTACCATTAACCCTCGGCTGTGAATCATAGCACTAGTTGTATTCATTTGAATTATTTGCGCCTCCTGCTCATTGGTTTGCTTGACAGGTAACTGTTTGACATCATATGGACACTTTCGGCGAATAACTGTGGCAAATGGCGGCGACCTCCAAATCCCGACAATCGCCAACCTATTGTGCAGATCGCCATCGAATTTTCTCCATTGTCAGTGAAACTTGATTAGGAAGCATAGATGATGGATGATTTTTTTTTATTTTTAACAGCATCATTCATATGTACGGGCATATTCATTTTAAGGACCAGTTGCATGTGAAATGCCGTGTTCTTGCAAAAGTCAAGAAAACATAACATCAAAGTCTTGAACACCTTTGGACATTTTCTTTAATCTGCTTATTCTGCTGGGTATAACCCTGGCGGATCAAAATTAATTTCCGTGTTATTCTTTATTTATGAGTGTTAAGCTCACATCATGTGACGTAAAAAGCACAGCAGTGGATACGAATATTGGCCTTTTATGCATTGTATCAAGAACACGATTGCTTGAAATAACATTTTCCTTACAGTTCTTGCTGCAATTCTACTAAATTTGTTTCGAAACTCTGCTATTACACAAACTTACATCCGCATTACATAAATGTATATATTTTGATGTGAAGAGTCAAAAATTACATCTTGTATATTCTATTATATGAGCCTATGTCGTCCACCCATACCAGGATAATTAACTGATCTAAAATCACTTACTAGAAGGATGCGGTATTCGTCGTGCTGTATCTGCCAATTAATTTGTAATTAACATGTCTCACTATCAGAAGATAATTGTATGTCCCAAAAAAACAATTAAATTGGAGAACGGAATAAACTCTTTTGATCTGTTATTGTTTTTTAATATATATATATTTTGATGCAATTGGTAGAAATTTCCAAAGAAGAAAAATGTATTTAACGCATCTGTACTCAGCAAACTTTGCATGTAAGAATATTAATTGCCACCATGAAGAACATATCTGACAAAGTATGTGCTTACATGCATACATGCGTACGGTGAAACAGCATTGTAAGTATGGGCAATCAGATATTCATGTCTCTTATTCTTCAGGATCTAAAGTGGAACAGTAAGATTTTGAATGAAGCCAGTGAAGTTATGCTGTTTTGTATTTGTGTCTTTTCTTCCAGAACCATGCACTTCCTGGTAGTCATAACCCTAATCCTTAGTCCGAACTTTCTACGCACCATACGCTAATCTGTCACCGTCTAAGTTGTATACATATGGAAGTACTATTATCACGTTCTTCTGTAGAATTCTGACATAGGCTGAATCAGCCCAAAAATAAATTTAAGGGGCTTAAGCGGGTAACTTCTAAGAACATGTTTCGGAACCTGTACCCGTACATGTCTCTCTGAATAGTAGCTCCTTGTCTAAGCTAAATATTCAACAAAGACAACCCACAGAATAATGAATAATTGTGAAGATAAGATAATTTGACTTACCTCTTAACTAATGTGTACTCTTCCTAGCTGGATAGGACACATTAGTCCAACCAGCTGTCAGTGAATAAGTTGAGTAGAAACAAACTGGGGCTATATATTCAATCCCAGTGATTAAAAAATAAAGTTACAGCAAGACACCTGTATAAACCCGGGGAATTCTTAACCAGTACTGCACCAATGGACATCCTGTACCAGAAATGTAAAAAACAAACTCCATGATGACACCTACTCCTCACTCTGAAAGTCTCCCAAGAAATCAAGTTCTATTTAGTTGGCAACTGTTAGTTTATGGTTCAAAAGAATGAATCCAGTTTGGAATAATTCAGTAAATCCTGCCAATTTCTGGCTACGTGCTTGTGACGGCCTATGCCTGACTCGCGGCCCTGTGACAATTCTGCAAATACTGCCAATTTCTAGCCAAGTGCTCAGGACAGTTTATGTCTGGCTCTTGAGTCCTGTGACCTTAAGAATAAGGTCAAGGTAATTTTGTACAGTATTACCCTCGTATACTTAATTACTTCCCGTGTGGTTAAAACGCCAGTGATGATTTTGGGGTGGCGGCATATTTTCAATGGAGGCATGATATGAAACGCTGAGGTTAATATGTTTGTCTTAAATCAATGCTTTTTGTTGCGTCGTGTGATCAGAACAGAGACTACATCAGGTAAGGTCTCGACTGACCCAGTCATAAAAAAGTGAGTGTTCAACATTATGCTCCACGAATCTGTAAACAATATGAGACAGATTTTCGTTGTTTTGATGTTTCAGAACTATACCACAAAAACAAAACATTCCCATATATTAAAGCGTTGGTGCGAGCGAGATTCTGGTTGAGTGGGGATCTGCCAGGAGTCCATGCATTAAAGGATGCTGTACTCAGCGCGTCATATAAAGCCTGTAAGTACATCGCAAACATTGAAGTAATAATCTTTGCACTGCTGAGTGGTGTGGCTTAAAGTTGTATTTACTAAATGTGACAAAATAATGAAAGCGTCAAATACATGCATTTTCTTTTCCATGTGCACATTGATTTTAACCAATCACACGTCAACATACACCATTCCCCTTGAATTAAAATTGAGTCTACGACTGTGTCAACAGTATCTGTTAGATTTGCGCTGTTGACCTGAGGCTATTTCTTGTTCACAACTCGTATTCCAAATTGGAAGGTTTTTTATTAGTGTAAAAATTAAAGAAAAACATTGACAAAATTTGACTACCAGCTGGCTGTTTGGTAGACAGGTTTGAATCAGTGTTGGCTTCAAAATGATCCAAATATTGCACAATGCAGCAACCTGTAATACTTTTCAGACTTAGTAATAACATCATGACCAACTCTCTTTTTTCATTTCAATCAGTCACTATTAGAATTTCAAATCAAACTGATAAAGAGGATAGTAGATGTTTTACCTTGAAGTCATTTTTTTTTTTTTGCAAAACTGGGACTGGTTTGTCTATTCCTTTCTAAACGGCCAAATTACAAGAAAGAATGTCAAAGATGTTGGACCCGTGAAAAGTAATGGAACTAGCCTGTTAATATCATTTGAATACGAACGTGTTTTTGATTGGATAACTTTTTAAACAGGCTGAAACAATATGCAATACTTGTAAAACTTAAGAGGCGGGCAATTTTACGATCAACAGCCAAGACCCAATAAAATTTGCTACTTACTTGGGGAAGCTGGTATGTTTCCCTAGCTGCGAGGCACCGCCAAGTGCTCTCGTTTTGTTATATTATAGCTTGGAAGAGAGAAATCAAGGAAAAAGCTAATAAAAATGTGTTGGGTTTTTTAAAAAATACAATTGAAAATCCCGAATTTCAGAAGTAAGGATTTCTTTTGAGGACAACGAAACTCAGACTGAAAATATGTCGTATGTCATACTCCGTCATGTCGGTCAATTGTGTTATAATATCCATAAATAGGGTATTATTATAATTGTTGTCATCCCTCCTTGCTTGTCACATCACGTGACTGCATTTTGAGTTGAAGGTTTTGACATGAAGGATACCCACTCCCAGTGAGCATTGTAGTAACGGTTGTGAAGATACAATCATTGATCAACAATAATGGAACTTGTAATAATTCCTGTGAAGATACTATCGTTTAATGGTCAATAATGGTGCAATGTGCAAAAGGAGTAGAACCACAGCACCTTATCCATTGATATTCAATTACAGTTGAAAGTATGTAGAATTTGTACAAAAATATAGGTGTACCTTGGTTCATTCAGCAAATTTTGAGAGGGAAAAATTTACAACGAAATCGTTACATTTTTCACTTTGTTTATTCTTATTCCCATTTATTGCCATTAACTCATTTCATTTGCAAAGTTGTCAATGTTTGGGAATGTGAACTTTGATAATTGTACAGATTTGCTGCAAAGGGAGTTAAGGGGGTTGGTTTAGGAACTCGAATTCTCTTGAAGGACTGAAAACTAAGCATAGCCATGATTTTGCAGAGTGTGCATGTACAACTCGGCGATTCTAGCCTCAAATAAGACTATTTAACATGTTAGAATTGATTATAAATATTCACAGCAGCAATTATATTTTGTATATTTTTTAGAGCAGTATAGGCCAGTACAAAGAGTGAAATTCAACAGACACCAAATTGGCACCTTATCATTTTAACACAGCGTCCGACCTGAAAGAAAACATGCAATGAAATAAGCCAGGTATCCGTAATCTTTTAATGTTGAAAAAAGTCACAAAAAGCGGGAAACAGAACACCCCAGATTCTTATGTCCTAGTTATGTCTAATTTGTGGAATGCTGCTAACACCAGGTTCCTTGAAACTACCCGCGAAATGTCCTTTTATTGCAGTATTATTGTATGTACAGCTAATTAGGTTTTCTCTTGTTTTTCATGACAACGCAAACGAAGCTTTTAGGGACGACAGCAAAACGTTGGCTGAAGCGATTGTACAAAGCCCAGAACTCACTGATGCTATCGAGTCAATAATAATGTTTGACGAACATATGTTGGATACCGTGGACCTGTCCGCACACTCCACTGTTGTTGACCTGGGTGGTATGTTCGACCATCGAATTATTCATATTTTAAAATCTTATTTCCCTCTGTATTAGATTCTGCTGTAAGGCAGGTGACCTTGACCTACATATATTTCAGTTTTACCTATGTAAGTAATGAGAAAGACAGACAGAGAGACAGACAGACAGACAGACAGAAAAAAAAGAAACTTGGGGCCCCTAAATACCTTTCCATGTAATGTATTTGGGCAATGAAACCAATAAGGAACAACCTGAGACAACCTTTACTATTTCTTGATGACGTGAACTAAAGGTCAAGATCAAGGTCCATGTCAAGTTATCCTTGAGTTATGCCCCCCCCCACCCCTCCATGAGTAGGGGCATATAGTAATTGCCTTTTCCGTCCATGGGAGTGTCCCTCCACTATTCATGTCCGGTCTTTAATTCACGTGTCCTTCACCTAAGATTCATGGACCGTACACACAGGTGCATCTGGAAAAAAGGGTGTGTCATGTACCAAAAAAATATGTCACTACGTCAAGTGTCTAGGTCACAGTGACATATACATCCTAAAATCTTGTCTGGGATATAATGCCTTTACAATTTTACTTAGTTTCATGAAACTTCACACATACACTACTACTACTACTACTACTACTACTACTACTACTACTACTACTACTACTACTACTACTACTACTACTACTACTACTACCACTACTACTGATAATGATCATCATCATCATCATCATCATCATCATCATCTCAGCTCAGTGTTTGTCAGCTGCAACCTGCTTCCTATGCCTCGAACTATCAGACTTACTCCATCCCTGGTCACAGAGCAGCCATTTGTCATGACAGCAAACTTAATCTAACAACTGTAGCAGTGTGGATGGTTTCCGCAAGCTGCCATGTAGTGGTTCCACGAATACAGCTATTGTCCAGAATCCAACTGGAATGAGGATTTGGACAAAGTGGTCTTTGGAGCAACACCTATGGACTGCCTTCGAAAGGAGGCAACAGGGTGGTGTGCACTGTTTCCCTCTCTCTGCGATCTCTTTGCTCAGGTACCATCTTGAAAATCTAAGTACCAGACCAAATGGCCAGCTTTGCACTTACTATTTCAGTGGTCTCCAGACACAGAAATTAGCTTTTAGGTCTCTTAATATTCTCGGACCACGGAGAAAAGATTATTAGCAGATTAGGGCAATTGTAAAGCATTATAACAGCGAGTGTGTGCGAAAGTTCATCTGACCTTCAACTCGAAAAGACAAGCCAAAAGTGGCGTCCAAAGTGAAAGGGAGATATGGGGGGGATGCGCACCATTAGTCACCATCAGTTCCACAGGAACCGAGAGATAGCGCCACAGGACTGTCAAGTTTTCAAATCAAGTGAGTCAAACTCAACCCGATTCATGGGCATTCCACCCAGACACAGAGGTCTAGGCAAATGATGGTGGAGTGGTAACGTTACGAAACGAATACTGTTTGTAATGTCTTGAAAGTGACGTTACTATAATGCTGTAGGGAGCAGACCTCGCAAAGGTGCTCTAGTTTATTTACTCCTATCTCTTAATGTTCGGTATTAAACCCATTGTATGTGCGATTTTGGTGTATTTGGCTGTCAATTTGGTAAACTGTTACATTTTAAAGTTGCTGGATAACAAAAACTTTTCTCCTCCCGACTTTCACTGTGAGACGCTAAGAGAGAAATTGTCATGGAAAACCTGCACTAGACGCAGTGACATTATAAGTTCCCACGATAGACTACAAGTAAAACTAGTCTGATGCATGACTACAGTTGTTTCCAATGTTGCTGTGAAAGCCTTCTGACGCACTTTTCCAACGTCTTTCCATCCCAAGCACGAGCAAAAAATAACATTTGATTGAACACATCAGATTTGCACTCAACATACATGTATGTCGGAGATCAATACCCTCTGGAGAATAATTAGCTTCATGAATTGTTAGCGCTCCAGAAAATGCAGGTGCTAAATTATGCTACTTAACATCTTATATGTGTTTCCAGGAGGAACTTCAAAAAAAGAGGTTGTTTAAAGCATAAGCATCTTGATATATGTATAATATAATATATTTGTAGGTGGTTCTGGAAGATGGGCATGTTGGATATCAAAAAAGTATCCTCATCTGGACGTATCTGTTGCGGAACTTTGTGGACTGGCTGCATATGAGGCACGAGCAGAGAGCCATAGTCCTGGCAATGCTGTCAAATTTGTGCAAGGTATCTACCTACATTTTTGCAGTCAAAATATTAAAACAAATCTACGACATCGAGTTTTATCTGCTTTAGTGCTTTTATTTAGATATATTAAACAAAAATTGAGATTATAAATGAGAATCAACAGATACATATATCACAGGTCAAGAACATCATAGGCGTTTGTAGGGTAACGTGTGCTACTGATATGGGTTCATTTGGCTAATGCCAGACAGGTCAGGGTGACCATCTTGCCGACCATACAGATGAAGGTGACTCCTTTGACTTCCACGGGTGCATAATATTTAAAGTGTGTGTGTCAACACACACTTTTTTGTTTTTCCTGAAATTCTTTCTTTCTTTCTTTCTTTCTTTCTTTCTTGCTTTCTTTCTTTCTTTCTTTCTTTCTTTCTTTCTTTCTTTCTTTCTTTCTTTCTTTCTTTCTTTCTCTCTCTCTCTCTCTCTCTCTTTCTTTCTTTCTTTCTTTCTTTCTTCTTTACCAGCAAACTTGTCTGACACTTTTCACAAACACTATTATACATACAAACTCCAAACTTGGCATGATTGTACCTCCATACAATGAGTTTGACCGTTTTATACAAAGGAATGAACATTTTTAAATTATGCAAATTAGGGGCATTTGAAATTTTAAAACTTGAATATCTTCAAAAGTATAATAGATAGAGATGTCATTCCAACTTTTACTAGGGGGTTATTGACCAGTGCACATCTAATGAATTTAAAGCAAAAGTTGGAGCAATTTAAATTATGCTAATTAGCAGCATTTGAAATTTTAAAACTTGAATATCTTCAAAACTATTATAGATAGAGATGTCATTTCAACTTCTACCAGGGGGTTGTTGACCATTGCGCATGCAATGAATCTAAAACAAAAGTTGTAGCAATTTAAATTATGCTAATTAGTAGTAATCGAAATTTTCAATCTTGAATATATTCAACACTACAATAGATAGAGATGTCATTCCAGCTTCTACTAGGGGGTTGTTGATCATTGTGCACCTAATGAATTAAATATAAAAGTTATAGCAATTTATATTATGCTAAATAGCACCATTAGAAATTTTAAATCTTGACTAACTCCAAAGCTATAATAGATAGAGATGCCATTCCAACTTCTACTTCTGTGTTATGGAATAGTTGTACATTACCATACCAATATGCTTTGAAGACACACACACACTGATTTGCTATGCAGCAAATCTTCTTTCCTAGTTTTAACATGTTTTCATAAGGGGAACCCGTCACGTTTTCGGGTGTCCGTCTGCCCAGCCATCATTTGTGTCTGACCACAATATCTCGAGAATTACTGGCCACTTGAAGCTCGAACTTACCTCACTTTTACGTTGATACCATTTCCTGACTGAATTACATTTTAATGACATTGACCTCTATATGTGCAAAAACAGACCTGTAAGTCCGTGCTTTCCATAAGAGTGACTCGAATTTTACTTGCCCTTGGGACCAATAGCTTCATAGTGCACATTTTCATCTATTACTAGGTTATGATGCGCATGTGAATAATGCATATATTTCATACAGGAGTTGATTTCAGTTGACCGCAAAAAGAAACTGATTTAACGTTCAGTGGATTAGACTTCCAATTGAAGTGGATCTGTGGAAACATTTTAAATGATACCGGGGAAATTCCGTGGGTAAACACACATACCCAAGTGTGCACGCGCGCGCGCGCACACACACACACACACACACACACACACACACTGTGTGTGTGTGTGTGTGTGTGTGTGTATAATTCATTTTACTTTATCATGGCATTTTCGACCCTGAATTAAGCAGACATGAGTAATTTGTTGCTCCAAACAGTACTTACTTCATGAAACTGGGTAATGATACATAGATGCGGCTATTCATACAAGTTTTGCAATTGTTTCATGTATTCATATGTGGGTCTTTTTTCATGTTTTTTCAACACGTTTGTGTATATTCGCATCACATGTATATGTTAACACTACACCTGTAACATGACTTTAACTCAGGGTTTGCAGCGAAATAGAGCTTTATTGTCTGGAGGCTTTCCTAGTGAGGAGTAGGTGTCATCATGGGGTTTGTTTGACATTTCTGGTGCAAGATGTCCATTACTGAAGTACGTGTAAAGACTTCTCTTGGTTTGGACAGGTGGTCCAGCAGTAACTGTTTGTTTATAATCACTGGGACTGAATATAATGCCCCGGTCTGTTTGTACTTCAGTTATACACTGGCAGATGGTTTAAATAAGGTAAGCCATCCAGCTAGAAAGGGTAGATGCCGGTTCAGGGGTGAGTCAAATTATTGTTATCTGAACTTGTACTCTAAACATTTAGTGATAACGGTTGGTTTTACAGGTATTCTTTATTCATATTGAAACTCTGCGTTTATAAGTAAAGCTTCACTTATTTAGCTAAGCCATCGTTGGACACGTTCATATATCTTTTCATTATTATGTGGGTTGTCTTTGCTGAATATTTAGCTGAGACAAGTAGCCGCTACTCAGAGAGACAGTACGGGTACAGGCTCCGAAACATGTTCTGAGTAGCTGACCGCTGAAGAACCTTTAATTTATTTGAGCTTATTCAGCCTATGTCAAAATTCTACGTAAAAAAACGTGTGCGATATGGACAATAGTACTTCTATATTTATAAAGGTTAGACAGTGACAGATTAGCTTAAAGAGTGTAAAGAGTTCAGACTGCGGAATATGGTAATTACTAGCAGGAAGTGGTTCTGGACGAAAAGGCACAAATACATGATGATACCAATTAAGCTCCTTCAATAGCTGACAGTGACACCATGTCCCAAGATACTGTCGATTGACTTATTTTGCATAGCTTATCACCATACACTTGAGTTCCAGGCACATATTTATTTTGTGTTATCATGCTTAATGATCTTTAGACAACCAAAATCATAGTTTTAAAAAATAACTGACATTATAATCTTCATGGTGTAATAAGAAATCTATATGCACAGGCTCCCGCTTCAAACACAAGACTTACGAACCAAATATGAAATTAATTTATGTGTCATAGATATTCAGAAAGAATTGACAGGTAAAAAAGTATTAATTTTACTAGTGCTAGAAGACGTCGACTTTCCTTTCTACTCTGGGTAGACGGATGTTTATGAGCACGACATAATGTTACGTAACTTCACACGTAAAGTAACATACATCAATACATACATACATATGGACATACATACATATATATACATTCATACATACATACATGGCATCAAGTATATATGCACGCATGCATGTAACTTAGTAACCAATTTTTCTTTCGAGGTCACTCTAATCAGCTAACCATGGATTGAACACAAATACATCCTTGGAAAAAGTTTTGTCTTACATTTCATTTGATGCATTGATTGCGTTGTGTGTTTACGCATAGAAACAAATATATCTTATGAATGACTCCGTCACATCGAAAAGCAATAGCCAAGATACCGTTGATGTGCCATTTTTGCATACTTTATTACAGTAATTGCATTAAATGCCTGTATGTCCACAAAATGGACACTGCATATATATATATATATATATATATATATATATATATATATATATATATATATATATATATATATATATATATATATATATGTATATATATATATGTATATGTATATATATATATATATATATATATATATATATATATATATATGTATATATAGTCTTTGAGGGTGAACAATCGTTTTCTAGAGTGAAATTCGAAAGTAGTAACTCACTGTAGCTCACATGACCTAAACATTGTTTCAAGTTAATTGTCACGCTCCTGCACCGGTGACTTGATGCATTGACATTAAGACAAAATCATAGTGAGCGAGCGGTGACGTAGATTCACTGTGCCAAACGCAAACAAACACGGTACACCAGGGCGGCATTGAAAGTGGGCCTAGGGCATATTTTTTTTTGCGATGAATACATATTTAAACATAGAATAAACAAAATCTTACATGGCTGGAGAGTCAGTTACCTGTCGTCACTCGTGATTTTTCCCGCCCACAACGATCCTTCGTGAGAGGAAAATAGTAACTCACTTTCAGCAATGTAAGATTTTCTGTTAACTTTATGTTATCCTGGCAGCATACCTTGAAATAAGTTCCATAATCATCAGGCTGTGGTGGCTGAGATTACAATGTTGTATCGTTGAAAATGTGATGTTTGAATGGATGTTTATGAACTCGGGTTTGTATTACTACTTGCTACTTTAAACATCATACGGTAGAAGTGAATTGCAATATTAATAATTTGCCAGTGTGGACACTATCCCGTCATCACTGCTGTATCTTGGGAGAGACGTTTGGCCAAGATGGCTGACCTCAATGTTCGGGCAACAATGCAAGAACAGTACATTCATTTTATACTAATTAAGTCTTCTACTGTTCCGATTTGCATTATGTTTGCATCAATATTTCTATTCTTAGAGAGCTCCCCATTAAATTTACTTTTTGTTTAGTTCAGTTCCCCTTTCGACATTTTTGTGGATAATGTGACATTGAGATTCTCTGCATTTTGGGTTTAATTTTGAGAATAAGTCTTCTGCTTTCTATGCACTAGTAGATGGCTAATTTTGGTAACCTCCCTCTATAGTGCAATTTTCATTCTCCAATACCTTTTCTGTCTGTCTGTGCCGACAATGCGTCTCAAAATCTATAAAGATAGTTGGGGAAATACTATATCAACCAGTTTATACCCAATTTGGTTATTTGCCCGGAATGACGTCCGAATTATCCCGTACAGACGGGTACTTGCTAGTTAACTTAGACCAGAGTAGGCCTGGATTTAATATGAATGTCACTTATTTATTCATAAAATTTTTCGTATCATCAATCTGGGAAATGACGACACTCTAAGATACATTCAACCGATTATATTAGTGACCGGGCGTCCCTTGCCCTGCAAAAGATACACTTCACAACTTAAAATAAGAACTAAATACAAAGGACTAACAGGGCTGGTGTATTTGCGTCCGTTCCAGGTGATTTCATTCAGGGTGACTTTCCAGCAGCTGACCTCTACATTCTCAGTCATATATTCCACGATTGGGGGGATGAAGACTCCAAGATAATCTTGGCAAATGTCAACAGAAAGTTGCCTATTGGTGAGAATTCGCATACACGATTGAGCATCTTCACATGAAAAATGGAAGGACACATCAGACATATAACATACTAGTAATTAGATATAAATCTGCGTTCATGACTGCAGAAATAGAATTGAATAATTGAAGTTTTCTGTAGCGTTCTCCTGTTTTCAACAACATAGCTGATTGGGGAGACGTACTTATCCTGTATTCTCTTACGTAATTCGGTGTAGTGTCCTATGAGTATTGGGAACTAAGTCCATAAAAGATTGCTGTGAGGCACCAGTTGATGATTTGGATTTTTCATTTGCGCTGTCAAGCGGTCTCTTTTACACTCACAACTAAATCAGCTAGACACAGAATCACACAGCGGGGCTACGCTAACACTATCCACAAGAAAAATGCAAACACAACCTGGATAAACTAGAAGTACACCAAAAGCAAACCTCATATACTGAAACTTCCTGCCATAATCCGCATTCAGGAGCTTAAATATCACGTTATTTATTTATAATACACTTTAAAGAAATAGTCAGTCTGTTCTTGGCTATTACTGTTTACCATCACGAGAGACTTCACTTTATAAACTTCAATTTCACATAAAAGTTACTAAATTTAAATTGTTTATCTAATTGATTTCAGCGTCCAATGAAAATTGTATATTATACAAATACATACAGACATGCTGCTATCGGTAGGGGCCCTGCTAGACGCATTCACTTATACAGTCACATTGGTATAAATATAGTAAACAATTACCATTCTAATAGTAAGTAAGTAAATAAAATAAATAAATAAATAAATAAATAAATAAATAAATAAATAAATAAGATAAAAAAGATATATAAAACTTGCATAAGCCAGTGGAATTATGAATATACAATTCCTAGGTAGGGTTCTTCTCCTATTATCCTTTCTGAGAAAACAAGCTTCAAAGGCCCTTGGTGTTGATCATTTGCCTCTGAAACAATTCTGTTTGCTCTAGTCAACCTGCTATTTGCACAAAACGTAGTAAACATCGTTCCTTAACATTTGATCATTAATTTCATTTTGTCAGGACATGCGTCAAATTTCAAAATCCAAGAGAAAATCTGTTTAAGAGTATACGAGAAATATTTTTTTATTCGGATTCTTATGATGATCAGAGTATGTTTAAATTTATTATGGTACTGCATGACACAGAACTCGTATACCTATTGGAAATATTTCTACTTTAATTAAATGCTTGAAATTTTGACAACTTATAGAAATGACATTCATCTTATAAAACCCGTTAAAATCTCAAAATCGGCCGCGGAAAGGTTTTTGGTGTCTTACCTGTTCTTAATCGTTTTACACATTGTTCCTACATGACATGAGTTTTAGTAACTGTGCCGTACATCAACAAATAATTCGGCATTTTGCCAAGATGTTATATAAACAAACATTAAAACACACACACACAAATGCAACGTGGTACGTAATATGGCAATTGCCAAACAAAGCCAAATATGATGATGCCAAATTTTAACACTTGTGGTAGGCATGCGTATATAAGGGTACTTCTACAACCAGTTTCCAAGAATTTATATACAAACGTTAATAAACGTACCTAGATTAATTACAATTTGTATGATAAATATAAATTTCTCTGATCTTAATAGTTTTTAAAATCAAAGAAAATATCATAATTTTTGGTTATTCTATGAATGAAATTTTCCATAGGCGCATATATCATTATAATGGACCATTGTCGATAAATGTACACTTGACTCGACGGAGCTGGCCGATAATTTAATAAGTGACTGAACTTCGCTGGTTTGTCTGACCAGACGCTTTTTCATCTGAGAATTCTAACTTGTTTGTATTAGGTCAACTCAAATTCCTTCTTACGTGCCGTAATGCCATAATACCAGTGGAATGAAACATCCAAAATCATTTATTTGATCGGCCTTTTGAACTAAGCCACGACAACCAAATTACCGGTTTTGTCGATAAGAAAGAATTTGCCAGAACCCGTCCAAGTGTCTCACTTCCCTGTTTCTCATTTACATGAAAACCTCATACCTTCAGAATAGTTATTTGTTAACACACAATACATACGTACAAAAGTTACAAAACCGGACCATACAGTACAAAAGAGTACACATCACATATATCAAACACACATAATACAAAATCATTAAAACAAAATAAAAACAAAACAAAGAAAAAAAACCCGACAATCAACCAATACTAAAAACCCATATCGGTATATATGTAGCTATGTTACATGACATTGTCACCATTGCATTTTAAAGCTTAAAAATAAGTTAAAGGGATCCTCCTTTTTCAAGAATATTTACAAATTATGTTTCTACTATTTCACTTTTTTCTGTATCATCCACATTCATGAGAAATATATTTTTTTCTTGATCGTCAAGTGTGGTAAATGTAGAGAAAATATCGGTTATCTCATTAAATAAAACAGTTATTTCAGAATCATATGTTTTGCAATGTAACATTACATGTACTTCATCTTCAACTTTATTACAAATTCCACAAAATCTTTCTTCCAAAGGTATTTTTTTTGTGGTCTCCTGTGTCTCCCAGTTTCAATTTTTAGGTTATGTGAACTGATTTTAAATCTTGTTATGTTTTTCTTTATGGACCGATCTTTGACAGTAAGAAGGTAATTTTCAATTTCAAATTTTCTCTTAAATTTCGTGCAGTTTCATAATATTTATGGGCGCGTGAATTGATATCCAGCTCTGTCTGCCACTGGTTTATGAAATGTTTTCTAATATTTTCGACAAATTTTGATGTTGGAAAGTTGTCTGTCAGTAAACCGATATTTCCCATATCGTTGTGAAGTCGAGGCTGCATAACGTATCTCTAACACATGTTATCCAATGGAATTCCCCCGTATGTATATTTTGAAAGTGACACAAAGGACAAACGTACTTCACCTTGCAATTCACTAAGGGTAAAATCTTTTATATCGAAACCCATCCACGTAATTTATGATTCTCTTTCTAAACTGTAGCTTACATTACCTACTTCCGCGACTCTCGTTAAACCACTGCATCTAACCCTTATGTGAATACGAAAACACGGACATAACATGCAGTTTAAGTCTTTCATATACCGTCTTTGTATTTATATAACTTAACATGAAAGTCAATCAGTCATTGGCGACGTAAATAACACAACGACCACTTGACATGAAACAACTGTAACTTCACTATGAAAATTACAAGCACAATATTCATTAGGTCTTCAAAAAAACTGTTCGAATGACAACTGTCGTATCACACATCGAACCACCTAATGTTCAGTTCCGAAAAAAATATGTACATTTTATGTCAAATTACCGAGAAGATTTATCTACCTTGAATTACAAAACCCAGTTATATCAGTTTAACTCTCTAACGTGAACTCATATGACGAACGTGGATACCAAAGTGGAAGTGGAAAAACATGGACTCCGCCTCAATGATAAAGGCAGCTATCATCCTATCCACTGCGAAAACAGCCAAAGGTACACGGGAAAAGTAGACACATTTCACGTATATACCACTCCATGACTTTTTTAGTAAAAAGAAAAGAAAGGGGACAATAAAATACAGCCTTCCTCCCCAAACTGAATTAAAATAATAATAAACTATATTATTTAAGTAGCAGAGTTACATGCACATGAAAAATGCCTTTGATTCTACTAAACGCAATCCGTTTGCAAAGTCACAAGACTGGTTGGACGAAACTAATGTTCACAGCCTGAAAATCGTCGTTGGAGCATTTTACCCAGAAACTTACCGATCGTAGTCCCCAAAAAATTCTGAATCCCAGAATTCTTGTCGCTACTCACTGCTCTGTGTGCTTTAACTTCGAATCAAACCGACTTAGAAACTTGCATTAGGTGCCTCACTAAACTGTTTCCAACAATAAAATCGCGCTTCATCATGACTCGATCAGTAGTTCTCTTCAGCATTTAGGGAATATCTCTTTAAATGTGAATATTGTACCTTGCAGTATTGCGCCAGTCACGTATAGGCATTTAAAATATCTAACTGAACTACTTTTCAAACTCGCATTGTATGCACTTCTTGGCTGAGCAAGTTAGCATCATTTTAGGGATAAGGCAGTTGTTTTTATTTCTTTCATGTATGGCTTCAATACTAAATGCCCTATACAAAAAAAACACACTTAAGACTTATCTTTTCGATGATTACATTACTATACTCCATTATATGTAGTACAGTACATATAAATTATCAAGAACTCATTAACGTAAGTGCATGATACCGTAGAATACAGTGAAGTATGTGGACATGGTTCACTCTTTCAGTGCCATATTTTGAGCTGAGTCCATAGCTTTCCCCGTGCTTTGGGTGCAATGCGCCCAAAGCGCGCATACAAAAGTTGTTGACTTGGACTGTTATATTCTATGTGACTGCAGGTATGCTGGGACTTGAATGAAAGCTATTGACTTGGACTATTATAGTCTATGTAACTGCAGGCATGCTGGGACTTGAATGAAAGCTATTGACTTGGACTATTATATTCTATGTAACTGCAGGCATGCTGGGACTTGAATGAAAGCTATTGACTTGGACTATTATATTCTATGTAACTGCAGGCATGCTGGGACTTGAATGAAAACTATTGATATTGACCTGGACTATTATATTTTATGTAACTACAGGCATGCTGGGACTTGAATGAAAGCTATTGACTTGGACTATTATAGTCTATGTAACTGCAGGCATGCTGGGACTTGAATGAAAGCTATTGACTTGGACTGTTATATTCTATGTGACTGCAGGCATGCTGGGACTTGAATGAAAGCTATTGACTTGGACTGTTATATTCTATGTAACTGCAGGTATGCTGGGACTTGAATGAGAGCTATTGACTTTGACTATTATATTCTATGTAACTGCAGGTATGCTGGGACTTGAATGAAAGCTATTGACTTTGACTATTATATTCTATGTAACTGCAGGCATGCTGGGACTTGAATGAAAGCTATTGACTTGGCTATTATATTCTGTGTAACTGCAGGCATGCTGGGACTTGAATGAAAGCTATTGACTTGGCTATTATATTCTGTGTAACTGCAGGCATGCTGGGACTTGAATGAAAGCTATTGACTTGGACTATTATAGTCTATGTGACCGCAGGCATGCTGGGACTTGACTGAAAGCTATTGACTTGGACTATTATAGTCTATGTGACCGCAGGCATGCTGGGACTTGAATGAAAGCTCTTGACTTGGACTATTATATTCTATGTGACTGCAGGCATGCTGGGACTTGCATGAAAGCTATTGACATGGACTATTATATTCTATGTAACTGCAGGCATGCTGGGACATGCATGAAAGCTACTGACTTGGACTATTACATTCTATGTAACTGCAGGCATGCTGGGACTTGCATGAAAGCTATTGACCTGGACTATTATGTTCTATGTAACTGCAGGCATGCTGGGACTTGAATGAAATATCTTTTCCGAAGGATCATGAATGTGGCACATTTATTCGAAGTCCGAGCAGTTCGTTTTAAGTAGTTCAACCTTAGTCGCAGTTGGCACTGAAAGTGTTAAAACACAGAATGCGTGCCTTGCTATTATAATTTATGTTGCATTGGGTCATATGAATGGCGCAAAATTAACAACACAAAGTGGTTTCCCTTTGAAATGCTTAAATCACGAGGCAAAATCCATTGTACAAAAACAAATTTCAAACACTTAATTTCTCCTCACAGTGACCATCCTAATACTATTTGATGCCAAGCCATTTTTTATGCGACAGAAATAATGCATCTGTTTTGTTTTTGGATTTTTATGGGTAGTGTAATGTATTTCAACAGGTGGTGAAATTCTTATTGTTGAGAAGCTGTTGAACGAAGACAGACTTGGACCGGAGTTGACAGTCCTTTCGGACCTGTTTTTTCTGAAGTATGGCTCAATGGAGAGGACGCTGTCGGATTTTATATCTCTGCTGAAGCCATCGGGCTTTGAGATTGTTAAAGTTGAAAAACAAGCAGGAAAAAACTACTGCGATTTCTTATTCGCAAGTAAAATAAACAACATAGTGTGACTGCCAAGTATCACCCAGTTCGGAGCAGATTGAGTGGTGTTGTGTACACACGGACGTGCTATATATCACAAATGTATACGTAATCAAATGAATTATATGGGCGTGACTGGTAATGTGGCAATTACACATTATCAAGTACTCTTTAGCACTCTACTGCTTGTACGTAGCAGATTTATTTTGATTCAAAGTGTGTGGGGGTTCCCATGTGTGAGTTAAATTTGTACAAGATAAACATACAATAAGATCATTTTGGTGGAAGTGCAGGGCTAAGTGCTTGATGTTTAGTATGGTTAATGGCAGGCCTTGTATCAGCCCACAGGCGCTGGTCTTAAACTATATGTTGAAACTGTTGCCAGCATCCCTGTTGTTTAAAGAAGAGTAGGAAAAACGAAATAACGGGAAAAGGTATATTGACGTAACAGTAAGTCGTTCTGTGGATTCAGCAAATAAGTTCACGATGGGACACTCCATTAAAGAGACTATATTTATTGCCAACTGCACTTCTTGATATTAAACATTATGCTTAATTTATTTTAGCTGCCACAAAAAATCAAAATATTAATATATAATTTATGATTCAGCTGCACCCATGTCATTGGACTAACAGTGTAACAGCTTTCTCCAATTAAATTCCGATGGTGTTGTTCCTTTGCAATTTGTTTGTGCAACTGGACGCCAGGAAGTCTGGCATCTGGAGGCTCAGCCGGGACAGTGGTAGGGTTTTGGGTGGGAGACCTTAGGGGTTTGGTAAGAACCACTCTCTTCAAACGAAACGCTGTCGTCCTTACCCCCCTCCCCCCCAAGAAAAATGAACAAAAACAAAGATACTCGTTTTTTTTGCCTATGTGTCCCCATAATGTCATTAATGGAATGTGCATTGAATCACGTTCAAAGTTTTGTTCAGATTCTAAGAAATGCAGTTTTTGAGACCTTATATATTTAATGTATTCCGGAGGGCAGGGCCCACGGACCCTCCCCCCCCCCCCTTCCGGGAGGTGAATCTGAACTGTTGACATACAGGATATAGGTAAAATGTTGGCTGGAAGGAATACCGTTTTGTACTTGGTTAAGACAAAGGAAAAAGCTCACACACTTTATTATCGGACATAGTGAGTATATTAGCCACATATAAAATTGGTTGGTTGAATGTTGAGTCTCTCTACGTATAATAACCTACCCGAGCGTCCTTTGTCGTGGGGAACCGCGAGGCCCTACTGTTCCAATGTACCATCATACCAAGAAGATGAGAGTTATGAACACGTGTTATATTCATTGCACATTAGCTACTTTATCATATGTGGTCTCTTAGCATGTAATAATGAAAAAATACCATAATGGGATTTGGGATTGAACTCTTGACCTATGACACCATTGCCTGACCAAATGTGAAGTCCAACAGTCTGACATATGAGCCATCGGGCCAAGAAAAACAGTTGTCTAGCATGCACTTTGTGTTCAGTTTATAACACTTGAAAAAAAAATCTGGGTGAAACATATCATACAGCCAAACACTTTTGTCGCCATGCATCACTTGGTAGTGAGTTATTGATACTGGATATTCTCTTGAGGGGCTATTTGCCCTCTTCGGTTGAATGTAGACGCTAATATGGTGTATTGTCTCAAATGTCCATATAACATTATCCCGACTACAGTCAAGCACTCTGATACATATTGTAGTATTTTTCATAACAATCAACTATGGTGGTACATTTTACAGTATTTCTTGTTACATTTTGTTTACAGTGAAGAATCTAACTATATTTTTATGGGTTGGATTGCAAATAAGAAAGGTGAAACTTGTATTTTTGCATCAGTTAAGAAGGTCTTTGGGCAGGTATTCTGTGCTATTGAGTCTATGAAATTCATGAAATTGGATCTATTTACTTTGAAACTATGTCAGTGGCCTTCCCTCTGTAACCAATATATTCCCAGACTTCATTTAATTTTAAAGTGAAAGTACATATATTCAACACATGATAGTATTGCATCTTGAAATTACTGGCACACAATGATAAAATCACAACACCGTGGCAAAGGTTCTTGATGTTTTGTAGCAAAGTTGACTGTCAGATAGCTGAGCTTATGGGATGGTCAGTGGTCAGTTGCCTGCCTGTCCGCTGTCAGTGTTTTGGCGTCCTCCGTTCACAGTTACGTTTACAATTACATTACTATTTTTAATTTCTTTACTGAAATCATTGGTTGGATCTTCTTGATGCGTGGCGGGAAATTTATTGGAAGGGTCTACACTAAGCTTGTGGAAATGCCCCTACGGCGAGTTTTATAATTTTTCCATTCCATTTTTGTGGCAAACTCTTACAAAATATTCTCCAAAACCGTTTGGCCAATTGCGATGAAATTGGATAGGAGTAATTCTGCGAACTCTTTGAGATTAATGACTTCATGCATTCAACAGATGGCGCTGCGATCTTTGATGTATTAAACCTATGTCCAACTTGCTCAGCAAAACCTTCACTCAGATGGTGCTTGTGCAAATGCACCTTTCATTATGGTCAAATGAAAATATAAATTAGTTGATGAGACTGCTAATCTCTGCTTTTTTAAAGAAAAATCAATGCTTTTTGGTTCATTTTTGGCATAATTTGAAAACATTTCACCTCCAAATGCGCTTGATAAATTGGTTTGAAAATTGCACAGGCGCACGTCTGAAATCCCAGAGACCTTAATTATTTTCCCATTAATAGCGCTTTTGTGTTTTTTTGTTTGTTTGTTTGTTTGTTTGTTTGTGTTTTGTTTTGGTTTGGGTCTTTTTTAAAAAAAAATTTGCTGATTTTTGTTTTTTGCTTGCTTCTTTTCACTCTTTTCGACTTTTTCTCCCAAATCAGGTTGGGTTCTCTTCAAACGTAGCTGGAATGTGCCTGGACTCAACCTACCCCAAGTATTCACACTGCGTGGTGCTGCTGGTGTTTCCTGATATTTAACAAACTATTGAAATTAAAAATATATCGGACAGGGTGTTTGTACATGTTAAAATTGTTACTATTGGGATAAAAGCAAATGATTGGATTATAAAGGTTGTAAAGGTGGTTTGTATTTCCACACTTTCTTTCAAAAGCTGATACAAAAGTAATTTTGGGGTTTCTCATGCTGTTCTTGATTTTGACCTTTAGTGAACTTGAACTGGAAACGTCAAACTGACATGGTGGCTGAAATTTCTGTGATGGATTCACTGGCCCATCATTATGTCTTACTGTTACACATAAATAAGAAACTACCTATGGGGTGTCTTATTGTTCTTGTTATTTTGAGCTAAGGCTTTGACAGGTGGAACTCATATATTGGCTGACATCTTGGTAATAGAAGATCTTGCTCCCATCAAAAAAAAACCAAAAACAAAAAAACAACAACAAAAAACTACTTTACCACCCCCACCCCCCAAACAAAAATAACTATTTCAGTCAAGACTGTCATAATGCAAACACTGATGCTGGTCCTACAGAAAAGTGACTTTGGTATTACTTTGGAGGTCACGGGGCAGCCTCAGTCGGTAAATGAAAGGCCAACAGGGCAAAGTACTGTCACAGTCCTCTTGTTTGAACATTTTTGCGAACCTTTATTGGATGCCAATATTGAACCAAAAACATCAGACAGCAGTAAGGTATCTGTCCATATTGTAGCTATAGGGAATTCGGCCTCTCATGTTTTACGTTGTCTAAAGATGCCTCAAGATTGCAAAAGTGCACACCAAAGAATCAAAATTGTACAGTTGTGTTTGAAGAAAACATGCAGTTTGCATAGTATAAAACATAACCAAACCAACATTGTGCCTGCCTCGTAAGGCTTACGTTTTTATTTCAGTGTGCATCACCAACGACACCTGTCCGTTTGTCGTACAGCGGTACATGCAATAAACACCATATGTTTCCTCAAGTGAGAGTCTGAGTGTCCTTCAATACCGCTGTTCAACGACACTTGATCACATTTCTTGCATTTACCTATATTTTATGACCACCTGCAGTGTAGAACCTCTTTACGTGTAAATTAGCACGGCAACATAAAGGCCCATAAATGTGAGCTTTTACTAGTACACTCAGTCTGGTTGATTGACTGCCAACTGAATGGGGGTACGATAGCAAATGTTGTATACTCGAAATTGTGATACGATACAGTTTTAGTCCACAAAGAGGGTCACCCATTGACATTTTAAATGTATATACAAGAGGCCTATGGTAATGATGCTCTGGAAGTAGATAAATTAACTATATATATAGCAAAAACCTGCCTGTGTGACCATCTGTATAATGGTATCTCCTGCCTATTGCAACCATGTTACAAGGTCTTGTAATTACTATTTCTTTGTAATAGGAGCCATTATGATCGTTTGCCTGTAATGACCATCTCTGCGTGATCTCATTCATAGTCATTACAGACCGATTCTATTGCACATCAACATAAATTAAGTATTTTAATGTGTCTATATAGTTAAGAAACCAAGTTGGTAATTTCACCTGGACATGGTGCATATTCTGTGTAAATTTAGTAAGGTTACCTCCATTTATGACTCCACATATGGTAATTTGTGCGTTTTAAAACCACGGGTACTCTATACTATGGAGCAGTTTGGTCTCGTGCACAATCCCAACAAAATTTATGAAGATATCCAAACATGCTAAATTTCACAAAATCTTCGCATTTTCACAGATGTTGGATTGTGTTGAAACTTGGTACCATGTACCCCCAGATGCTGCTGGCATTTCCTGATTTTTTATGAATTACTGAAATCACGAACTCTTGAAAATGGTGTGAGAACATGTCAACATTGATGCGTAGGGCTGGCAACAAATCTGACATATTGGCGTGTGTCTAGGTATTTGTGGATCCTAGGCTCACAGTTACTAATAATCACTAAAAAAGGGCCCATGAGTTTCTTTTGGTTTTGTTAAATTTGACATTGAGTGACCTTGAAAGGTTGAATTGATGTATGGGTTCATCAGGATTGTCATAGTCCTCCTGTTGGACTTTATGACTTTTTCTCCTTTTTGGGCCAGAAAATCTTTTGAATGTCTTGACCTGTTGAACAAACTGGTACAAAGTTTTCAAATTTAGCCTTTATGCCTAGTAAAATCAGTGTGCATTCATTGAGAAGGAGATTTTAATTATTTGTGGAGTTTGCTGACTTTGAACTTTGATTGCAGCCATTGCAACAGTGTACATGAGTAACATGGCTTTGTATCTGGATAGTGGGGATTCTCAGGTGCAGAGTAACGATTAAATCTGTGTAGGACCATACTATAGGGTTTGTTCTGGTGGTGTTACTCTCAAAGTAAGTAACCAAGAAAAGTCGGATTGAATTCAATGACTGAAAAAATCGTTTTTACCTTTTACTGAAAACATATCAGTTGTATATAATTCAAACTTGGCAGGTATGACCTTTAGGTGCCCACTTATAAAACCTGTATAAGATGATCGACCTTGCCCTGATTTCCAAGAATGTATGCAATTTGATATTTTACTTCAGCAAGACCGTTACTCAGGTTGAGCTAAAATGTGGTAGACAGATAGCCAAGCAAGTTGTTCCGAAGCTGTTGCAGTGCATTATTTACCAATCGTTCAAGTTGTTAACACGACGTTCTAGGCCACTCCTGATTATTAACCAACAGTTCACGTTATTCATAAGATGTTGAAGTACACACCTGATTTTTAACTAATAGTTCATCCTGGATTAATTTTTATGCACATACCTGTGATGATTACTTTATAAGTAGCCGATGTTTTTGACTTCTGGTCATCCAGCGTTAGGCAGTTGACACGGGTTATTATCTTGTCATTTTGCTATATAACCATGTTCTCTTTGTTGGATTATGATGATTAAGGGAAAATTGATCAAACGGTAATTTCACATAAATTCCAAGATTTGTTTTTTTCTATGCTTGTGAACGTGAAATATACATCTGCTTTGCGTTTGCAAAGATAGGTGCACCATTCATTGTCACCAGTGCCGTCACTTGATACTCGTTCACAGACACTAAAATGGCCATCAAAATTTGTCTCGGGGCGTAATGCTGTGTACACGGAGGCATACTGGTCGCGGTTGCACTTTATCCCTTGGCCAACCAGCGATACCCGCATTTTTGCATCTTCGAAAGAGACTCCAATGTTCAATATTGAAAGTTTCAGCTGAGCAACTCCTGATATGCTGAAAAGGGTTTTTGTTCCAATACATGTCTTATTATTGCCGTCCAAAAGAACATCTAAAGCAGAATCTGGGACAGCAGGGCCACCTGCAGTCACTTGGTGCTTAGGTATTTGTCCTACAATGGGAATACATTGTCTAAATTGAAAAACTGCTCCACAAGTCAGCAGAATGAGCTTAATTAGCAGTTGAGCTTGATCAGCGCGGTTTTCCATCTATTTAGGTTACAGGTCACCTGATCTAACTTCTCCATCTTAAAGTAGAATGTACATTGGTCTAACTTAAAACTATGTAAACAAGCGATGTAGGAGAGAGTCTGGCTTATCTAAGAGAGAATCCGGCGTAAAAAAGAGTTTTCCCGTGTTATTTAGTCTCATAGGGCTGTACATTCTTACTATTTTATAGAACTACTCAACAGGAAGCTATTAAGAAAAAGAAGTTATATTCTGATTACCAAGGTAACTTAAAGGAAGACAGAAGAAGTCCCGTTATATTATACATTATTTTGAAGCCTATGTAATAACGAATTAATGTCTGAATTTATCTACCTTATATTTCGAAATTTAAAAAAGGTCATTGAATGAAGCGACATATGCTGAAAATGGGTGAACGCCTCCATAGCCTGAAGCTACCCAATGCAACCTCCCAATCAGAATACTGTATTCATCCGACCAACCACAAATAATGTTATAAAATTATTCCAATGACAACATGACAACAACCTTAAGGGGGCGGGGGAGACAATCATATATGTAGCTATTATACTCATTGCGAAAAGGCCCAGTCCGCTTGACCATGCTATGTGATCACTAAACTATGGTAAATGTTTTTCTCACATTCTAAAAGAGGTCATGCTGACAATGGCAAGTTCATTATTCTTGTTGATGACCAGTCAAGTGCAGTGAGGAAGTAAGTGTAAGCAGGGACATGTTCTGATTGCAGATACCAGGTGTGAGTCTGCAAATCACCCAAGCCAAGGACAAACAAAATGTCCCAGGCTCCGGGGTATATATATCCACTTTAATATGGAATATGGTAACCATAACCATGCTTTTTTACTTAGCCAATTTGCTGTAGTAACAAGCCATGAAGAAAGCATTGTATGGCAAATGTATAGAATATATCCTACAGCTTTGATGAGAAAAACAAATGTATATACACACAATTCATAATCTCATGATCTTCTCTCAAACCACTGCTTTGTTCTCCCATGGGTTGCCACTGAGCGTAATTAGGCAGAATTTAGAGTATATCCTAACATTAAAATGGTATTTTTTTCGGACCTGATTTTACATTTGATGTAATCATTTCACACATGTATGTTACTAAGCTTGAGCCTCCCAAAAATATAATATATAATGGGACTATCATCCTGAATTAACTGAATGGGGAAGGGTCATTTCCTGTTTTGAATAATCTCTGACATATATTTGTCTGTTAGCAGCTGTCCTGGGTTAGTGACCTGTCTGATTGCATTGTGGCAGTTATGCTTGTTACATATTTCAAAAACATTTAACATAAAGACGTCCGCACGGTCTTGTTCCATGCCCGGCGCAACATGAATGCAATGGTATGGATGCAGTACGAACCACTGCATCAAACAGGCAGGGCTTGATCAATATGCACTTTGTTTTCTCATACAACGTCTGTGCTTTACATGTGTTATTCACATTTGCACTACATTGGGTCTTAACTTTTACTACGTTTCAGTAACGTTTAAGTTTAAGATAAGTCACTCGTTCTTATCGGACGTAAAAGGTAATTATACACATAGCTATTCTTGGCTTTGTCACAGGAATTAGAATGCAGGTATTCATACATTTGGATCATGATCATGTTGTCATAGCAGGAACCAATTTCAATCTGTAGTCAACTGATTGCACGTATGATCCTTGAATATCAATTTATGTATTCTTTAAATTTAATCTTGGCCATTATTCTCCTATCTGTCCAAACACATGTCCAATAGAACTAAATATCACAAATAACAACTCAATAGTTATGTTTCAATTTGCCCATATGGCTTCCTGTCAAACTGAAAGTCCAGCTTATATGATCCACAACACATAATGCAAGGGAAAGTGTATCAGATGTAGCTTTCAAGAGCCGAAAAATGTTTTCACACATTGTATATATTTGGTACATACTCTCTATTCGGCACCCCAAAATATCCCATCGCGTCGCCAGCCAGCTACCACTGTAGCTGCGAGCTACCAAGCGCACAACCTTTGCTTTGAAGGGCTGCTTGAAAATATTTTCCACTACGTTATGATTATCCTTTATGTTTCCGGTCAAAACCTGAAAACAGTGCATTTCATTATTATCAACAAGAAGACCATGAAAGTAGCCAGTGCGTAGCTTACTTTGAAAAGAGCTGAAGCTTACTCCTACACCACAGCATAATTGAAACAGGACGTGAAATAGTACACAAGTGGGCGAGACCTGTAATGTACAATATCCTTTGTTGGACAGAGAAGTAATAATATGATGCTGGGATTTCTACTTTTCAGTGAGGCTTGTATCATTTTAGCAAACGGCAGTGATGTGATCAAAAAGCAAAACTTGTTTGCTTTAAACAGTACGCTTTTATTGGGTTCATAATTGTGTAATAAGTAACATTTCCTCAAACTAAGAAATTATTCATTCCTCACTCACTCAAAAATACTTTTCGTGTGGTTTCAAGTGAGATACTACTGTACTAAGGTGCTTCACCGTGATTGTATTCGTTTAACGTGTTTTTATTTTATTTTGTTTTATTTTATTTTATTTATTTATTTGTTTGTTTATTTATTCATTTATTTATTCATGTATTAATTCACTCATTTATTTATTTAGCTATTTTTGTTTGAACGTATGTTTGCATGTATGGTTGAATGAATGAATTTCGGTCAATGATTGTCCCTTTTAGTTCTCGAACCACTGGCTAAATTCTGTTCGAACGTGAACGAATATTCCCTGACCTAGTTCATACAAGATATCTTCACTTGGCTATTCTCCTCTTGCTTGTTAAGTGTATTGAAATTTTCAAACCTACATAATGATCAGATGTCATGCCCGTATAAAAAGTATGCATGTAGCAAGGGTGTGTATCGCAGATGGTGTTTTGTTGAGTGGACGCAAGAGGAGCAAGTGATTGTGATGACCAAGGTGCTGTTGTCGTGTTCTAGAATAGACCAGGTTATATCTGCAGTACATTTGAAAAAAAAAATGTTATTTTATAGTGAAATATGAGCCATAAGCTATCATTTAAATGTATGGAACACAACTTCGTTGTGTTAACAATGGTGACAGTATCACGCAGGAAAAAATACACATCAGCATTTTTATTCCATTTATTGAAACAGAAATCGCCTGCGAAGACTATTTTCAAAACAAAAAATCACCATTCAGATAGAATAAAGAATGAGAGAATGTAACATTTAAAAAAAAGCCAATGATTATCAATATTAAGGTTAGTATGGTTTACAGTCTTTACATTTATGGGAAAAAAGCTCGTTTATACCCCCCCCCCCCGATTTACACCCTACAGGTTGGCTTCCCTTTCATCATTACACATTTTGGAGGATCTCCAAAAATTGTAAGAAACATGGAATGAGCCATCCTGACAAATTTGTCAAATTATTACAGACACCACGTGAGGCACACAAAGGTAATTAATCTGTGTAATAGTTAACAAAGTGGTACGTGATTGGTGGAAAGATCAAGGTATAAGCAAAACAGGGAAGCAGCTAGATATAAGAATGCTGGAACATAGAAAGCCTCAACCAGCTTTAATAGCGCACCAGAATTGTACATGTCAGAATAGAATGGGGATCAGTTTCAGCTTTAAATAAAAAATGAAGTGTTATTAACAGAAAACAGAAGCTTTTACATGAGAACAAAGAAACCAAAATTAAATGGAGAAGGAGGGTGGTAACTTCCATAACTTGTCCTTTCATTTTTTGGGCGTTCTGACTTTAGGCTTCCTCAACAAAATCATGGTCTCATCACACACATTTTTCACGTCTTGTAATGCCACATGCAATGAAGTACGTGCTGTGAATAGATGCCATGTATGGGCACATATAATGTTGCACTTTAAATGATTATTTTGTTCATCTTGATAAAGACATCAAGTTCGTACTGAAAAAATTAACCCTTTCCCTTTAAAATTTCCCGAAAGCGCTCCGATGTAAATTGTTGTCTGCCTTAACGTATTTTTACAAACGTTTCTCGTCATTAGAAAAAAATATGTGCTGGGATTTGTATGTAAGATCATTCATAATAGTCCTAGGTCGAAGGTTTTCCTTGGCGCGGTCTACGCGCATTTATCTGACCAAGAATGGGTTAATATGATACTTTTACGGCGTTTGTGCTGTACGACAAAAATGTTTCCCAATGAGATACATTTCGGAGCGTTTGCTTCCGACACTGTCTTCAATGAATGAAAGTTCGATCCATAGCAGGATGAATTCGGGAAAGTAATTGCAAAGAAATAAAATGTTAACACAGAATATAACTTGTGTTTTGGTATTTGTGCATGGAATATCCCTGTTTGGACGACCATGTGAACGGTATTGTCAAATATAAGCCAAATGTGCCAAATCGTGACTGTAAGTCATTAATGCCCCGTTGATAATTTATGAAGCCGGCGCCCAAACTAAAATAGGAATTTAATTTTCCGTGTTTTTATCACTAGAAGCATTTAATTGCCCCGCTCACTTTAAATAATTAAGTCCGTATCGGCCAACACAGCAAATCTGAAATAGATTTAATATGCACCTTCGTGACACCAGGGGGATCTTCATACATGGTCCATGTGGAGATTTGATTGCCCTGATACTGAATTGTATAGCTCGTTATGATGCTTAATGCAGCAGCCCTGCCTCTGGTTAGCACCCCCTCAACGTTCATAAGTTCCGCGAATTCCGCTTGGATCCACGGTTTGCTGTTGAAGGAAGACTGATGGGCAATCCACCCTCCTGTATGGATATAAACAGGTCTCGAGTTTAGCCAATAAATCATCACATCATAATAATGTTAAAAACAAGAACAATGCCAAATATTTTGTAAAATGATAGAAGAACAGGTATAGACGATACCAAGATATTATAAATGCCATTCAACCCGAGGAGGAAAAACTGGAACTGAAAACTATCCAATGTACTCACGACTAAATTATGTATGGGAGCCACCGTTTGGAATAGTTCCGAAGAAACAAGTTTACACCCGCTCTCATGTAACTGTTTCAGTGCCAATCACGTCTAAAGTCGATCTACCAAAGGGCAACTAGTCTGAATTATCATTAGAATCTCAGATTCTTATTCCTCGTAAAAAGACCTTTCATTCAAGTACCATCATGCATTCCGTTCCAGAGAAAATATCCCAGGTCAACAGCTTTTTGTCAGCGCGCATTGGGCGCATTGCGCCGAGAAAAGCTGTTGACTAAGTCCAAAAATTGACAATTAAAGAGTTAAGTGAGTTATTTAATGACTAAGTAAGATGCACACATATTTACCTGAATTATTAAAGGTCATGCTAATACATGGCTAAAGTAAATATATGCAGATATAGATATGTACATGTGTGACTGCAGATTTCTAATAATATAATATAATAATACACATTCTGTGTATTTGCTGTTTGTGTAAACATAGCAAAGTCAGATCTCATTATTATGAAAATTTCATTAAAAGCCTGTACAGTTTGGCCTAAGTTCCCATTCATATTGTCAAGTAGAAGTAAAGAAAGTAAAGTTTTTTGTTTTTGTTTTTTTTAATATTTTTTTTATTTCCAAAACAGGACATATACAATTTACATCCAATTGTTGTATTTGATACAGTGTATATTCTTATTCCAGTTAGTACCAATTTATACCATATATACTTCTAGCATTTCATATGGAGACCCCTATGACATAAAACTATATATACAGATATCAAAGAAGTAAGATGTTTACAAATCATATGTTAATAAAACTTCAAACAGTGAACTTAAATTTATCCCACTTTCTTTGATGGTTGGATACTTTTCCTTTACTTAGAGCAATATTTTCTTCAACTTGTTGAATATTTTTAACGTAAAAATCAAAGCTCTGAACATTAGGAACAACTTCTTTGTATTTACAAGAATACAAAAAATTTTTTCCTAATACAAAAATCAAATTAAAAACCGGTGGTAAACTGTTATTACCAAAAAACACTTCTTTCACAGTATAAGATCTTATATTCACCATGTCATTACTACATCGTCTAAAAATTTGGTTCCAAATTTTTTTACTAAATTCACACTCCCAGAAAAAATGTTTGAAGGTTTCTGTATGTGTTTTACAAAATACACATTTATCAGAGTCAGCTAGTTTCCACTCAAACAATCTGTTATTCATATAAATACATCTGTGTAAAAATTTAAACTGAAATTCTCTTATTTCACTTGATATGGATGCTTCATACAAGATATTAAAAAATTCAAACCATTCTTCTTCTTCAATATCAATGTTTAATTCATATTGCCATTTAGTAATTACTGGTGTTTGCCTTTCAATCTGTTTCTTCAATAAAATGGGATATACATATTTTTGAACTTTAATCTGTTTAATTACTTTCTTGAAATTACTTTCTAAACTTTCATCTGTCACTTCATCAGTTATAAAAGTGTTCAGCACTTGTTTCCATCTATCTGGAATGGCTGATAGAATACCATAATACATAACAAAATTAACATTCAATCCGTATTTTTCTATTAAAATCTTCAACTGATAAAAACTACCATCTTGTCCTAACAAATCATGAATATATTTAACTCCTTTTTGATACCAGTTCTTGTAATAAACTACTTTATCTTCTATCTTAATATGAGAATTCATCCAAATTGTTTGTTTTAGAATCTCCTTTCTTTTATTTGGAAGATGATAATTATATTGGCACCAACTTTCAATAACTTCTTTCCAAAAAACATTTTTAAGTTTCTTAAAAACATAAGGCAGGTCGTTTATATTTAAATTACAGTGCCACATATATCTATCTTGACATGGTAAATATGAAAGTACCAGTTGTTTCCATAAAGCTGGTGAGCCTGAAATTAATCTTTTTATCCATGCACATTTTAGAGCAGTAAACTGAGTTTTCATATGTGGAAGCCTTAGTCCTCCATCTATTGTTTGTGCTATGACATATTTACGTTTAATTTTATCAGGTTTATTATTCCAAAGATATTTAAAAAGTATATTTTCCAATTCTTTTTGTATTTTGTCACTTGGATAAGGTATGACAGAAACCAAATAGAGTAACTGTGACATTGCTAAAGATTTTACAACTAATGTTTTTCCTATTAAGGACAACTTTCTCTTATCCCAAGAATTTAACACTTTAATTATTTTTTGGATTTTTGGTCTGTAGTTCATATTTTCCATTTTAACTTTATCTGTAGTGATTTGAACCCCTAGAACTGTTACATAATCAGATTTCCATCTAAATTTTAAGTATCCTGCAACCTTAAATTCTGTTTTCTTTAAACTTCCTAATCTTAATATCTCAGTTTTATTCATATTGATTTTTAACCCAGAAATATTTTGAAAATCTTTAAATACATTAATGGCTGAAGTAAGATTGTTTTCTGATGCGAGAAGAGTAAGTGATGTATCATCTGCATACTGGGAAATTTTGAATTCATGTGTATCGTTTTTATGCCTTCTATATTTTAATCATTTCTTATAAAAATAGATAATATCTCAATACTTAAAACAAAGAGGTACGGGGAAAGAGGACATCCTTGACGAACTCCTCTAGAGGGACTAAAAGCTTCTGAGGTCCAACCGTTATTAATAACGCAACTTTGGATATCAGTGTATAGAGTATCTATCCATTTCAGCAAAGACAGACCAAAATTAAAATACTGTAAAACTTTCCGAATAAAATTCCATTCTAAAGAGTCAAACGCCTTTTCAAAATCAATTAATACCAGTAAAGCAGGAATATCTTGTTCATCAGTATAATCTATTAAATTCATAATTCTGTTGATATTCTCCCCGATGTACTTATCTTTAATATACCCGGTTTGATCTTCATGAATAATATCTGGGAGAATATTTTTAATCCTATAGGCAATACATTTAGATGCTAATTTATAATCTTGATTGAGTAATGATATGGGTCTCCAATTACTTAATTCTAAGATATTTTTATCTTTCTTTGGCAGCAAAGATATTACCCCATGTCTCTGACTTTTTGATAATATGCCAGATTGGTATGCCATATTTATAGCTTTCAATAGAAAGGTTTTTATATCATTCCAGAATACTTTATAAAACTCAGCCGGAAAACCGTCAGAACCGGGAAATTTATTATTTTTACAAGTTTTCAATACATTCAACATTTCTGTTTCAGATATCTCCCCTTCACAGCTTTCCTTTTGTTCTTCTGTAACTTTACGAACATTTTCATTTTCAGTTAAGAACACCTCACAATTTACTTCAAAATCAGAATCAGTTTTACTTGTATATAAATTATAATAGAATTTTTTTGTATCTTCTAAAATCTCAACAGAATTTGTAATCATTTTATTTTGCACCTGTAATTTATTAATCACTTTATTATTATAGTTTCTCCTTTCTAAATTAAAAAAATATTTTGTTGGTTTTTCTCCTTCTTCATACCATCGTATTTTTGAACGTAATTTTGATCCATCTACTGCATATCTTAATTCTCTTTCTAATTCAATTTTTATATTATCAATTTCCATCTGTATGTCCAAAGAATTTAATGCGTCATTTTCCTCTAAACTTTTTAATCTTTCCTCTAGATCTTCAATTTTCTTTTTCCTATCTCGTTTCTTTTTCCCTGAGATTTGCATAGTTTTTGCACGAATTTCCATTTTAATCATTTCCCAAATCATAATATCATTTTCATCTTTATATTTTTCATAAATTTCTCCAATATATTGTTTAATTTCCTGTACATAATCTAATTCTCTTAAGAGCGAGCAGTTTAATTTCCAAAATCCAGGTCCACGTTGATTTTCTTTTAAATCCAAATTCAGACTAACTGCTGAATGATCAGATTTATATCCAGGTAAAATATCTGTTCTTCAAACAAAACCACTTAGACCAAAGGAGATCAAAAAGAAATCAAGCCTACATTGAATGGGGGTTGGGTTTTTTTCTTCTCCATGTTGATCTAAAAATATCAGGATTTTTCACTCTCCATATATCTATCATATCTGACTCCTCTGTCCAAACTTGAACTAGGTCTTGTGTTTTTATATGTGTTACTGGATTTCCCCCTCTTTTGTTTTTATCTACATTTAACACAAAATTATGGTCACCTATAATTCTGTTATCATTATTTATATTTTCTATTTGCTCTATAAAGTTTGAATATATTTCAGGGGAATCAGTATTACTTCCATAGATATTTGCCAAAGTTATTCTTTTTTCTTGAATAGTTATATCCAAAATAATATAGCGGCCAGAATCATCTTTAATTATTTCATGTATTTTATGATGCAAAGAAAGTAAAGTTGTAATAGTATCAAGCAATGTTTTAAAACTTTCACTGGTCGACCCCTTCTGACCATAATATTTGCATGTAAAGTTTCTTCTTTGTTTAATCATAGTAGTATTTGCTGAAAGAAGTGGAGAGTATAGATGTTTCACACAGAGCCCGTTAGAAATATAACTCGTGTCCAAATGAGACACGAAACCGAGGTTTGCTCATTTATTGAAAGTTTATGAAGTTAAAAATTCTGTGCTATTTCACTTGGTGGCATTCGGCTGACCTACGCTTTTTCACTCAGTTACAAAGAACACACTCAAATGTCTCTCGTGCGTCATTAGACATGCATTCTTAAGAAAATCTTGATATGCATACTGGTATCGGATCCCAGCGTGGACCTTTTGCAGCAGCACCCTCAAATTACTTGATAAATAAATGCAGCATTCAAAGTAGCACTAAACATTAAAACACATAGTTGTTGTCAATAAAACGTTTCATTGTTTCGGTGGTAAACGTGTCAGCGTTCCAGCTAATTCAGCGAATCTGGACAAACGTGATGTGTATGCTGCGTTTGTTTACGCTGTACCACTGTACTGGTCCAAGCCATTACTAACGCTTGCGCTGAAGTCAACCAACTTGCCTACATGTTCGGCTTTTGCAAAATCTTACAGCGGTATATACAGATGATTCTTGAAGTAGGAATTTATGCATTTAAGGAAACGAGTCTTGCAAAAGAATGAGAGTGGATGTTTCTTGGTATAAATCATCTTAATGAAATAAAAATGCTTTACCTCCGTCTCCTACCATGTTTATCCGTGACCGTATTGGGCCATAGGATCCTACTTCATTGCTCCATACACTGGATGCACTTAGCTTCCCGTCAGCCACTCCATAAGGCCCACTTATGAGAAATTCGGGAGCTTTACATACTTTTGCTACGGATACAATCAGATTTATTAATGTTCAGAAGTGTAAATGTATGCACATATTATTACATAATACACAGAAGATTTAACTTTCTATCAGATTTGCCAAAGAGTTAGACCTACTTTTGTATTGTGAGATTCATGATTGTGATTGTGTTATTTTTTGTGTTTTGCATTTGATCGGATTTATCATGGCATGCTGGGGTTTTAATGACGCCGCTGACATATGGAGATTTCTGAGATTATTTTGAAATTTTTAGTCCCCTTGGAAAATATCATTTTATGCTTCACACATATACATTGGAATACTCTAATTCAGGATAAGCTCAGGGTTAGGTACATCTTCTACCAAAAAAATCGAATAAACAAATCATATCTCATATTTACCCCCATAAAGTATACATTTATGAAAAGTAAACTTGCTGAGGAAGTAAATGACACTATTTTAAATTACGTACTTTTCTATGTGTTTATGCAGCAATTAAGCAAAGATAGCTTTCCTTTTTTTCGATAATGTTGATTCAACTTTTTCAGTTATGGTACTACATGAAAAAATCTTTGTAATAATAATCTTCTAACATCTATCCTGAAAGCGTGTTTTGTTTTTCCCGTGTTTTTCGCCGTTCATAAGCTGTAGCGGTCTGAAATTGAAGTGATGAGACTCCATTTACACATCAAATGATTTCAAATTTCCTCAAGTACTGTGAAAGAACTAAGCCTCGTAAAAAAATCTGAGACCCGCGTTTTTAGTTCAACTCTTTAGGATGACATTGGCGAAAATTACATGTTTTTTTCAAGCAAGCGAAGTTTTCGCTAAAAAATTCCGAGTTCTGTGTCAGACTCAGCATGTGCTGTAGCAAGCGTGGTTTCACAACTGGCCCGCTGATTGGTTACCCCTTATATGACAGGCTCATTAGGATGATTGACAACTTCGTTGCGGGGTAAACACTGGCTTGCACAGGAGAACAATATATTGAGGCCAGTATGGGAAATCCGTTACTTAGGACTTGGTTTACATTGATCCGAAGATACCAAAGCCTGGCAAAAATCTGCATAGCGCGCAGGTAATATTTTGGTCAGTCAAAAGCTGGAAAATGCCTGTGCCTGTATATAACACTGAAGCCAAACAAAAACAAACAAAAACAAAAAAAACAAAAACAAAAAAAAAAAACCCCATATATATATATTAGAACAAAGGCCAAGCGTACGCAAAGAATCTATCATATATCGGCCCCAAAATCAGGCATTTGAAAGAATGGACGTTTGGTCAATTAAAGTCAATAAAATAATCAGCGCCCCCCCCCCTCTCCATACCAACTCTTTCTTACGGTCTACAACAAATTTGTGCATTGGTAAAGCCCGTGAAAATAAACAGTGCTTAGCAAGTGGAGATCGTCATTGGTACTTTCACAGTCACACAACACGCATCTCCAACACATCCACCTTCATCCATATCTACTGACTAGTGTAAATTCATCAATTCATGCAAAAACAAAAACAAAAACAAAAACAAAAAACAAAACAAAACAAAAAAAAAAAAAAAAAGAATGAAACCACAATAAAATTTGCGACTGGGCCGAACAGAAAGTTAAATATCTTGCAAGTTTCGATGTGTCGGTAATGCGTTATCGTCATCTTGTGTGCAAAATGCAAAAATGGCGGCTCCGTCACTTGCAGACAGCCGACTTTGCAGTTTAAGCACAAACAAGATCGTAGTACAGTTCTTTATAAGCTATGCTTTGTTTAAAAAAAATGTGGGGATTTGTATGCGTTTTGTGACAAAATAGGGTAGTCTTGAGTGTTTTTGAGGACTGTTTCGATGAACGCGTCATTAATTTTTGCCCACTGACAATTAAATTCCAAGCAAACTATGACGATTAAAAACCGGCAAACATGAGGCTAAATAAATGCTCTAGACTTCTGTACCTGTGAATAATGCGCATCAGGACATTATGAAAATAAATTTGGCGCTAAATGTGTGGATTAACTACGGGGAATTACGGAAGATCAATGCAGAAGGTCGCAGTAAGTGAACCACTGTAAATGCTGACTCCTGGGGGGCGGAGCTTAATGGCATGACACGTCAATGTGCAATGCCAAACCATAACACGCAGACACGGATGGGAAACGTCGTGCAAAATTCACCTTTTGGAATTAAGACTGATGAATTATGGATGACTGAAGTGAAGCATGATTACAAATTGCAGCTGATACATGAATATGTCGAAATATGAATTTTGTCCCCAAATTACCCTGAGCTTATCCTTAAAGTACTATTATCGCATAATGTACTACAAGTCATGTTAAGTCTTTACAGCCAAACAAAAACAATGCAAACAACGAAAATCAAAGCAAATGACAACAGCAACAAAAAGACATGATAAATTTGCATCCATAGGGGACACTCTTATCTATAGTGTGGAACGCATACAGCCGGCACATCTTAATGTCAATTCTTCAAAACGCGCTTGCTTATCAAAACATTATGTCGTTATCTAGGTGTTGCCAGCACAATCGTCGGGCTTTGGGGGGCAGCATTGTTACAGGTAACCTGTTCAGATTAATTGGGGTGCATCACGATAAACAGAGAGGATGTTTTATAATTATACGGCCAAATATTTCAGTGGTTTTGGGTCTAATATTTCACAGTTGACAAGATACCACCAAACATTCCATTTGTTTTGGCTTGAATTTTGCATTGATAAGAAACTAAGTAATGCAAACTGGTCGTCTGGGCAGGTAGGCAATTGCCCTCCTAAGAGCCGGATCAAAACAAGGCTTCGATTTACGATACCAGCTTTAGGCCCCAACGTTTACAGCTACAGTGTCATGACAAAACAATAGTCCCAATTTCGATAAAAGAAATGCCCTTTGTTCATGATAATAAGAATAATCTGGAATAATCCAGCACTTCCGTTTTGTATTGCGCAACCGCAAAAGTAATATGTTAATACACAGACGATATAATGTGCGTATCTAGACGTAGTCAAGTGCTTCCGCCTCCGTGTTTAGTTCCAAAAAATATTCCAATTGTCAATTGCCCCTCGTCTGGGGAAGTACATCTCTTATGCGTCGCTGCGTATATATATGTACAATGTGGATCAATTTGCGACAAACAAAGCAGTGAATGCGATATGCGTTCCTTAGGGACTAATGGCAAACAAAGTTCTAATTGATTACAAATTAAAACCTGTCGTTTACAAAATGGATGCTGTCCGTCCAATATCTTATGCAACTTGAAAACGTGTCGTTTCCAAAGTGGATACTGTCCTTCCAAAATCTTATGCCAATTGGCATGCGGAAGTTTTCTTTTTTTTTCTCAGGGCAAAACACATTGGAAGGTTTCTCGAAAATGTCAAACCTTCTTATAGCCTGACCTTACTCCATGCAAACCGTGGACCAACTTTCTTTTGCCTTAATGCATATGGAACACAAATTCACTTTCAGTGCTCCATGTATGCTTATGACAAAACAAACAACTTCCATATCTATGTCGATAACGAAATAAACTACTCCATCTGACCTTACGTTAAACATTACCTGTAACCTACCATTATATGCATAGCGATGATAGTATATTTTTGCGTTTGAGGTGGTAAAGGCCCAAGGGTTTGTTAACATTGAAGCTGTTGATAAAATGCATTCGTTGGTCTTATTTTCTACCGAGAGGCAGTTAAATGTTGTTTCACGGACACATGCTTGGGCACAGTCGTGTGGATAAGGAACATTAGAGAGGGTCTTCGTGTTGAATCCTTCCATTTTAGAAGTTCCAAACAGTATGAAACTACTTGTGTGAAGTACCTCTGTAAGAAAAGATAAGGAACACATTGAAGTAATTCATATTAAAACAAATCGTACACTAAATTCAGGGGCTATACATAGCCATGCACTGCACTGCTACCTACACATGCAGTGTACAGCCCTGAAGTTTCATATCCCGCAGCTTTATGCAAATTAAAATGTCGTCATTTTTGCAAGACTTTGTCAAATATAGGCATATTACAATTTCAAACAGTTCTGTATTGCTTTTCTGAAAAGATCAAAATAGCTTACAGTCACATACACATCCCGATAAAGAGTCTACACTTACTGTGAACATCCTCGGTATCAAAGTGTATCCATACTGAGCCAGCCAATCAGCATCCAGAAAAATCCAATATGGCGGACACAAAGGCAACCTATGCATCTTTCGTGCCCCAGTCTTTTATGTTTGTATATTATCCGTAATTTACCAAATGAAAGCATAAATTGTGAATGTCTGATGCTTTTTGAGAGTTGATATTTTCATTTCATCCACAAAATATCCATAGAGTCCGCCCATAAGCCCAATGAGAGGCAGCTCATACATTCACGTTTAAGGGGTAACCCCTAAAAATTCCACTGTGTCCTACTTTCAAGTTAGCTAAACTTGCTGGAGTTTTTCTTTGAAACCCTAATCCCATAAAGATTTAGAGACCTGGATATCTACTGTGCCCATAAATAACATCCCCTTTGCACTCAGCCCACTTGTTAGCTTGATGAGCAAGGGAGTCTGAGATGACCTCATTTTCCCATATTTCTAAAGAGGGGTGGTCACTTTCTGGGGACATCGACCCCTCATAGATCTTGATATGGAATCACCAAGTATGGTATTTCTGTACTGGAGGACGAGTCTACTTTCATGAAATTGGGGTTAAAGGCCATGTTGGCCCACCCCTAAGGGGAGGCAACAAGAAATCCGACCCCACCCCCATTTCAACAGGGGACAGACCCCCATCAGCGAAAATTAGCTAAAATCATAGGAAGACTGAAAATAAATGGCTCAGAAATATTTTAAAACATGGACCACAAACACATCTAACATATACGTAAGAGTCACTTGTGTGTGCTAACTCCAATTAAAGAAATTCGAGTTTAACCTACCCCCCTCCCCAAGAGAAAATCTGGAAACTGAACTCTCCCTCATTCATCGTCTTCCAGGCCTATCCCCCTAGGTCCCATGGTCCAATGGTGCATATTTGTGGTCAGTAATTACATCCAGATGTGTAACTGACTCCCCAGACACAGTCATGTTTCCATCCTGAATGAAAATCACACTGCAGACAGGCTTCCATGGGTCAGATTTAGCCTTACCCTGTGATGGGGCCCAACTTTTTTGCTGTAATCTTTACCTGTTAATGTCTGTAATCCTCAAAATTTTATACCATCAACTCTGACCCTTAGATGAAAGCAATACAAACAAAGAAATAATTGGTTTGCAGCAGAAATTAACAATAAAATATGTGATAAAAAAGTTGAAGGGGGGACGGTCACATGACCCAAATCGGGCAATCTAATTGGCTTACATGGGCAACTGGTTCTAAGTGTCATGGATTCTGGTAAACAGATGCCATCGTGCTGATGGTTCTTCATGGAATTTACGTGAGTGTTTTGATAATTTAATTGAGAAAACATTGTTTTGCTGGGTACAAAGCATCATGATATAATTCACCACATACCAACAGAGAAAAACTACCAAAAGGTGTTGTCAGGTAAATCACCTTACACAAGCAAAAAAGAAAAAAAAAGAAAAACAAAAGAAAAGAAAAGAGAAGAGAAGAGAAGAGAAGAGAAGAGAAAAAGAAGAAAAAAATTCCTTTCATGTCTGTACATCTGTAGGCGTCGAAGCCTCCCTTGATTGCACTATAACTCAATAAAATCAAGATATACCCCACCCCCTACAAATACATTGGTTCCCTGCCTTGAGAGACCACCTTCTTTGAAAGACCACATTTTCAATATACTTTGCTCAGTACTTTTCTTGTTATTTTTCCTCCTATGAGAGACCACCTGTCTTGAGACACCACAACTGGTCACCCCTAGGAGTGGTCTTACAAGAGAGGTTTCAAATATGTTTCATTTCAATTTATTAGCAAGCGAAATATGATATTCAGTGGCTTCCTGTATATCTCATTTCAGTGTTAAACTACAAAATTTTTCCGTGGTTGCAGTTCATCCGTTTGCCCACACAACATTAATCTCCTCACGCTTGAGACATTACCCTACTAGTGTGTTAATTAATTGGCATCCCATACTATTAGTCGGGCCCACATGCTTGTGTATGGTCACATGGGCACTCCCGATGCCAAACCGAGGCCCTGGTAAGAGCCCCTAAGACTAGATTGACCCAGAAACACGCATGTGTGCCTGACTGTTATACAAACAATAAGAGAACAGGATATAAATATTCGCAGTGCCACCTGGTGGCGAAAGTGGGAAGTAGGCGACCTATATGCCACTCCAAAACAACTGGGTAATAATTTCTACAGAAAAGGAAATTTGACTTTTTACGTCAAAATTTGAAATGTATGAATTTGGAAAATTGTTGGATTACCATGTTCTTCGTACACGTGGTAGATGTTTACCTGGGAAACGCCCATTTGTCAAAGCAAATGCTTTCATGCAACAGTTTTTACAATAGTGTCACGGTAATATACGCACTATATTGCAATATACATGTACAACATTAGCCCTTATCATTATGCAGTTTCCAAGTTTGTTATCATAGCTTCGTCAAAATACTGCGTATCATCTTCAGAAACTTATATTTCATTTGGTCAGACTATGTTCAATACAATTCCAACCAGTAATTAGCATTTTTTTGAGAATGGGCCAAAAAACAGCTTGAACACCGAAAATCACAATAAGTAAGTAAATAAATAAACAAACAAACAATCAAACAAACAAACAAACAAACAAATAAATAAATAAAAAAATAAATAAATTCGCAGTGCCATCCGGCAGGTATACCAAATAAAACAAGATGAACCTGTGTGCAATGTCCAAGCAATTTGCGAAGACATCCTTGAATTAAAACATAGAAATATTTAAAAACATAGAAATAGAAAAAACTGAATCGCCATCATTTTCGCAAGCATGGTAGAAATCTACATAGAGAGCATCCATGTATAAAATCATAGCCTTCCGATGTGACGGTTTTTTTGATAAGTAGAAATGTGAATTTCGGATGGATGGAAGAAAGCCGAATCACCAACCACCTTATAAGCTCAGCTGACTGGCAAATCAGCTGGGCTCGTAATAAAGCATAAGTATATCTGTCTGCTTGCATTTTTCTAATGTTACAATTATTTATTTTGCTGATATGTCAAACATACAGAGTTGCTTCTTCTATTGGGAGTCTGTTTACCGGGATTACTTCAAGCGATAAAAGGTTGTATTGTGTGTCACCATTTGTGCTTGTTTGTATTTGCCTGTCAAGAATTAATGGATTTTGTTTTTGTGATATACAAGAAAGCAGCCCCAATACACATTTCGCTTCCCAAATATTAAAACATTTGTTATAACATTTTTATACGACTTTTTAGATAAACCGACGTGTAAGGTGAACTTATAGGAGGTTCATTATCCCATTACTATTTCGCGATATGATGCAGAAGAATTATAAAACTACCTGCATGAATGGTGCATATGTATGCTCGAGTAGTATCACCGCAGCTGACATCTTTCCACGTTGACTGTCCACTGTCGATTGCGATCAAACAGTTTTGACCATCACCAGGCTGCCCATCAATGTCTCTGGGGCTCCAGGAACTCATGCGCATGGGACTGCCGTCTGTCCAATTAAATGTGCCCTCGACTACGTTGTCATGTGCTCCTATCCACAGGTGAGTTGCAGGAGCACTAAAGGCCTCCCTGGGGTCGCAAGTGCAGGAGTCAGGTGTCCAGACCATCAGTTTGTGTAAATTAGTTACATTGATAAAGCATCGACTTGCACACAAAGATATTTAATTACACATACATGTATTTGAAAATAATTATTTAGTTTTACCAATTATATAAAAACCCGCCGATAGTTTCGGACCTGTATGCACTATATGGACAACCTACTCTACTCTGCTCTATCTGTTGCCCAAGCAGGCGATCCTGCTCCTGTGTCCAGGGCTGCTACTTAATTCATACGGGGGGGGGGGGGGAGATCTCGGTGTCTGATACAATTTTCCTATTCTGGGGCCCACCGCGGCCCACAACAAGTAACTTAAAGGCATGTTATTTACATTTTAGGTAATGTTTACACTGAAAAGGTCCCATTATATGTGGAATATTACATTCGTTCAACAAATCAACCTTTCCTTAACACAAGTTACACATTTTGGATACTACCTATTCAAAATATTCAATCGGGTCTAACCCGCACGGATTTGGCTGCCATTTTGGAAAAAAATTGCGGATTTCGCACCCAATAGTTCGTAAATGAGGATAGAAATGATATGATCTTGGGGGTAGGTGTTATTATATATGGAACCAAAAGTATATATTTTGCGAATAAATCAGAACATCAATAATGATATGATATATGCGGTGTTGAAAATACGTGGCCACGATTCACTTTGATATCCAAATCAAATGTAATTTTGTGTGATTGTCCCATAATGCATTCCGCCATGTTCAAAATGGCGCTCCCCCATACGTGCATGATTTGCCAGAGTATCATGTCGCATTTGGATTTGTAACTAGCGATGATAACTGCTTCAGACACCGACCGGGCCGATTAAAGTTAAGAAAGTGATTCATGTTTTAAAAATACTTTAACGACCGTTTACCGTGGTAACTTGGAGAATTGGTACATGGAAGTTAGCGGAATATAATTATAACGATCACTGAACAACAGTGACTATGCAACGATCTTGGAGCTATGCTGTTTCACCCATAACCATGGCTATTCAGCAATGCTGTTTCCCCGGCCCAAATTAATCCTCCAGACAAGTTGAAATAAAATGCTGTGTTTGAGTTGACTTTACTGCCAAATAACGGCACACTACGGCCCCTTTCTCGATAAAATCTTTAAGGGGCAATCAATTTGTATTTACGAAGGGCGGCTTGAAACTTTTTTTTAGGACGTGGCCACTGAACTGCATCCGGTTTGGGTTGTTGAAGCGAGTACAGGTATTGGGCCAGTAAATGCACATGACCGTGCAGGTGTGTCAGAACGTTAAGTCACGTTATGAACACACGGCCTCAGGTGACAGGCTATTAAAAATAAGGGAGCAGATAAATTCTTATGCATTTTTTGTCATATCAAGGGAATAAATATGCCTGATTATTTGCGGGTTTGGGAAGGGTGTCACAATAACCAGTAACCCTTGAACCAAAAATCTTGTTGGGCCATTATTTCATTGAGATTTGCCTCGGAACTTAAAAAAAGAAAATTGGATGTGACCCCATTTTCTATTTATAATATTACTGTCAGTGAAGTAAACTTTGAGCAAAATAACAGGTACAGTTTCAACGAGACTTTTAAATGTGGGAGACAAGCCTGCGAATAAAGCCAATTTAATAAGTAACTGTATTGGGTTTGATTTACTAGTCCAAGATATTCAGAGCCGGACTTGGTACGGCAGACAATACACACAAGAAAGCCGGAATCTGTACTTCATCCAGTAGGTCCCAGAAAAAAATTTCTTGTTTATCGTCACCGCCCGCCCCTTTATTTTCTGCTACCCCTACATTTGATTTCATACTTGATTTTCCTTAAAATCACACAAGTTTCAAACTTTGAAGAGAAAGGTCGATGGTCAATTAGTTCCGGTTTTAGTAAATTATATTTTATGGCTACTTCGCTACCGAAAGTGTCAGCATAGCAGAGTCCCAAGCTGCTGACAAGCAATGATTTTATCATTTGTGTCAAGATCCAGTGCGGCACCCCTTGCCCCCTCGCAAAAAAAAAAAAAAAAAAAAACCGAGAGGGCTGTCTGAACAGCCCACTGACCTGGAGATTCATCATAGTTGAATTACTGTGAACTTGGGATAAGACAAAATATGCAGATACCTGTCGAAAGTAGATCCCTAACAAGTTTGTCCCAATCTGGCCAAAATTATTGAAGTTATAACCATTAAAAGAAATTTCCAAATTAAACTTTCCTATCAAAACTTTTGTAAAGATTTTCCAAGAAAAAAATCATAAAAAAACCCAAACATCACTGGAGCATGACCATTTGAACAAACTTGGTAGAGATCCACCCAAGGTACATTGCCGTTAAGTTTGAAGTCAATTTGATGAACAATATTTTCAGAGAATTCCAAAATGTGAATTAGCATTAGAATGCCCATTGACGTGCATAGTAATAAATACGAAAGGTCCATTTACCGATAAGTACCCAAGTTGAAAAAAATATTAAAAATCAGGAATCCACAACAGTGCCACCTGGTGAACAACTTTGATTGACCTTTTTACAAGGAACATATTAAAAAGGTTTCAGCTTAATCTGATTGACGGTTCTGGATAGGAAATTGAAAATACCAAAAACACACACACAAAAAAATCATAAAAAATAGAAAAAATTGCAGCGCCACTTGGTGAACAAAATAAAAAAAATGAGTCCTCACGAGTGTTCCTGTGTGATATCAAAGCAATTGGGTGAGTGGCTTCCGCGAAGAAGGTGTTTTAAGATTTGTCACAAAAAAATTAACATAACCCCCCCCAAATCACTGGACCGTAACCATTTCAACAAACGGGATAGAGAACCACCTAAGGGTCATTGCCAGCAAATTTGAAGTCAATCTGGTTGATAGTTTTGGAGAAGAAGTAAAAAATGTGAATTAGCATTAGAATGCCCATTGACTTACAATAGGAAAGGCGCATTTACCGATAAGTACCCATATTGGAAAACAAAAATCGTTAAAAGTCAGAAATCCACAGCAGTGCTACCTTGTGAACAACTTTGTTTCACCTTTTCAAAGGAACATGTCCAGCAAATTTCAACATAATCTTAGTGATGGTTCTGTAGAAAAAGTCAAAAGTAGGAAAAACACACAAAATGATAAAAAAAAAAAAAAAAAAAATAGAAATTGCTGTGCCGCCCGATGAACAAATTAAGAACAAGGAGTACCTAGGAGTGTTCCTGTGTGATATCAAACCAATTGCATGAGCGGTTTCGGAGAAGTAGATTTTTTTAAGGTTTGTTTAATAATAATAATAATAATAATAATAATAATAATAATAATAATAATAATAATAATAATAACAATAATAATAATAATAATAAATAAACAAATAAATACATAAATAAAATAAAAAAAATCCAAAAATCAGTGGAGCGTGACCATTTGAACAAACTTGGTAGAGACCTACCCAAGGCACATCCCGACTTAGTTTTAAGTGAATCTAGGACAGTTTTTGATTAGAAGTCGAAAATGTAAATTGTGGACGGACTGATTAGTCAGCTGTGCTAAAAAAAAATCAAACTTGTTTCTAACGTGTTTCTCAGCCTCTCCTTGGACTTTCAGCTCGATCTTATGATGTGACCTTCACTGTTCCTGGTGCTTAATTATTCTTTGGTAGAATCTGGATGAGCCACACAGGTATGTTTTACCCATACCCATCAGATCTCTATGACAACCCCCTCCTCCCATTTTCTGGAGTCCCTTCATTCTATCTAGCATTAACTGTTCACATTGTATGAACTTCAAGGTAGGAGAGGGTCATTCCTGAAAAAACTGCCTATTGTTTCCAGGTATGAACCATATTTCAAGTGGCAGTATTTCAAAACCAGCATTTAAGCCCTGTGTTTCAAATTTTCAGTAATGTTAAAACTAAGTTAGATATTATTGGAATTTATTCCTTAAATTGACGACCATTTACGGCTATCTAACATTAATATCTAACATTTAGTGATGTAGGAAGTAAGAATTTTTGGTAAGTGGAAGGTAGTTTTAGTGGAAGAGTTAAAGTTAAAATAACATGTAATGGGAAGTAATAAAAATGTTAAGAATTTTTGTTAGTTTTGTGGCTGGCAGTTAAAGTGGAAGAGTTGAAGTTAAAACAATTGTTAAGAAATATTTTTTGCTTTTGATTTGTGTCACACAGTTAAAGTCAAGGACGGTATGTTAAGGGATTGAGAAAAGTTAATGATGGGAAATATTGTCAAATTTGATCAATGTTTACTGTTTAAGGGATTTATTAATAAATGTTAGGAAACAAGTTTCTTTTGGTTTGTATCGCACAGTAGGAGTGAAACTGTAACTGCAACATTGAGGAAAATAAGTGTTACTGTTAGGAAATATTGTTAACTTTGGAATATGTCTGACAGTTATAGTGATTAAGCAAAAAGACCGAGAAGGTAAATGTTGGGAAACATTGTTATTTTAGGTTCGTGTCACATAGTTATGTGAAACAATTACGGCATTGAGGAAGGTAAAGACTACAGTTAGGAAATTCACTTCGGTTTGATAGCTGTCAAACAGAAAATAAAGCAATGGATAAGTTTTTCTGCGTGTGTTTGGAGTTTTGCCGTCAAAGTGAAAAAAAAATGTTATTATTATGGTTAAGTGAAACACACGGGGTATATAAAAAATTCTGCACTAAATGTTGACAAGTATACATTTGCTTGGTTACTCAAATCTAGCCTGCTTCACGCATCAGTAATGGGGCTCAGAGTCGACGATAGCAAAGCTCTTCATCACATATTTGAATAAATCATGGATAAAAAAAAAAATCCTCCCTCCCGCCCCATAATTTTTATGGGGCCATACTGTGAGAAATTACTCAAGTGTCTGGTCCGGATCGCAGCCAAATGCAGTATGAGGGCCGGGGCGGTACTGTAACTGGAGGCGGTGTAGAACACGATACGAGCCCAAAGTCGCTTGTGTATTCAGAATAAAGCACAACTATTAGGTATATTGCCTCCTGTTCCAGGTTTGGGCTCGTATTCTCCCCCATCCCCCAGATATACATGTCCTGTAGTTTATACAGCAGTTTCGGTCTCCATAACTAACCCTAACCATAATGACCTCACGACGGCAGCCAATCACAGGCCTCTCGGTTCTGTAGCAGGAAAGGTGTCTGCAACCAGACCCAGTTCTGTAGACACCTTGTTTTTTCTTTTGTTTTGTCTTATTTTTCATGTGTCATAAAATGTTACTAGGATTGGACCTTTTCGGTAGGGTCGGCGGGGCTGCCGGAACCACACATGTATTTTGGTTAGGCCTTAGGTAACCTGGACATTTGTTGCAATATGTTTAAAATGGATATACCTTCCCCTTTTACACATTACTTCCTTTGACGTCAGTTTAATTTTTACCTTGGCACAGCCGGAGGCACTTGTACACATGTAAAATTACACAAATGCGAAATTCTTTTAAACATACGTGAAATAGTTTTTATAAGTAAGAAATATAAAAATTGTATTGTACATGTGTAAAAATCAATTGCACGCATATGTAAAACTTAGGCGCATATATGTAAGTTTTTTGCATATGTAGAATAACCATTTATTTCACATATGTGGAGGGGATTTACATATGTGTGAAATAATTTTATACAGATGTGAAATTAAATTACAATTACACACGTGTAACTGTGTTTTTCGAATGTGCAAATCATGTTCACATATATATTAATTTTTTCACATATATGAAATGATAATTTATATTACATATTGGGAAACGTTTTACACATATGTAATTTTTTGTGTATATAAGTGTAATGTACTCTTATGGAGGTATAATTACAGATATGATGCGATTGTACTTTTATTTCAATGTATGAAGCTTTTTCACATGGGTGTAACAGAATTTCACATGTAAATCTTTCACATATTTAAAATCAATCACTATTTTACGTACGTAAAATTGAGCTGTGGCATCAAATATGTGTAAAACGTTTGTACATACATATAAACAAATTCACGTGTGAATCCTCACAAATGGAAAATTATTCATTTTACACATGTCGAAAGGATTACACATATGGATTTCTTTTGTACATATGTACAAACGTTTTACACATATATGAATAAAATCATAATTACACAAACTTAAAAAAACTATTTTACATGTGTTCATCTTTTTCACATATGTGCAATTCTTTTTCACATGTGTAAAATAAACACCTGTTTCACATATGTTTTAAAAAATTCCACAGTAGTGAAAAAGATTTACACATGTTGGAAATATTTCTACACATATGTGTAAATGTGATGCAATTTACATACATGTAAAATTATTGTACAAATGTGTAAACCTATTTATATATGTTAAACTCTTTTACATTATTGTACACGTTTGAAATCATTTTGCACATATTGTAAAATTAATTGCGCATAAATGCAATTTTTTCACTTATGTGTAATTATAGAATACCTGCTAAAACAGCTTGCCAATTAGTTTAGGTCATGCTAAATCATGGCCATAATTTAAAATAGATCTTTTCTTCAGCTACACGATTACTACGACAGGATACAGTTTACATGAAACCCCTTTTCAAACCGCATCTGAAATAACAATCGCATAATGACTGCTGCGAATGCATGCACTTTCATGCAAGTCTGCTGAAATGTCGACGCTAAAATACACCAAGACATTTTAAAAAAAACTTCAATCGTGTAACATTGGAACTTTACAAAGACAGACGGGTAAGTTAATACATATCTTATTTGCCATCTCACGGTGATAAATCGCGAAAAAGCTTTGGATTGTCAATCTTATCCCATCGGACTACACGGTATTTTAAATAACAGAGATTGATGTACTTACGCGCTCAAATAGGACCTCACAAACTGAAGTTCATCCTTACTTCTTATGGAATGAAGATGCCCTCCAAATGTTTTACAATGTTCTTCAGCCTGGGTGAAATTTTTGCCACTTTTAAACAGCTTGTAACATCTTCCAGAGTGATAGCGCCATCCAGAATCGCATGCTGGCCATTGGAAAGAGCAAAAAAATATGCCAGAGGTTTGAAGGTTATGGACAATGTATATACAGATCAAAATAAAAGTTGTGCCTCTGCGATGATATATAGTTAAAAGGACACATATAGTATTCATGGTGCATTTGAGCTGGTAATACTGTTCATTGAGTCCTAATTTCATTTGAGGCCAAATGACCTCGACCTTCACCTTGCCCAAAAGATCATAAGCAAATTGACAATAGCAATACAGAGAGGTAACACATCCAAATGGCCACGTTTGATAAAATACATACAAAATAAATCGACTTGGGACCAAATTGTCTGCTGCGTAAAAAAGCAGTTGCTCATATGACTTTGAGATTGACTCCGCATGGGTCACATACAAACTATGAACCCAGGACTGGTATTTCAGCTGTTGTCTGATTGGCTACGCAGACTATCTATCAATCAGAGAGAAGCTAGGATACCACTGCGGGTCAAGTCAATATTTTCAACACCAAAAAGGTTTGAATGATACGGGAAGCACTTACGGAATCAATTTTTGTTAGGTTTCTTGATTAATGGAAATGCACACAGGATGAAAAACAAGGGTGTATCAAACAATTGTCCTACGAATAATGCTACGGAAATTACCTTGATTACGCATGGGATACCAGTTTGAATTTTGGCGCTGGAATGTGGGACTTTTTCCCCGAAATGGCTTTGCGGGACATTTGCGACTATTATAGGCGTGTTGCCAGAAATATAGCAGGCATTCCCATTTCAGCTGGGCGACTGGTGCCAAAGATTGGAGGTTCGCGTCCCGCTCGTTCTGAACATAAAATATATGTTTTTGGAATTTCCTCAATGCTGGTGGATTAAAGTTCCCGGTTCTGGAAACAAAATGCCGACTCAGTAAATATACTGCATAACCGTGTTCATATAGCACTCGCACATAACTACCTCCATTGAACCATTCTTTTTAAGAATGGGGATTTGGTTGACTAGATATGTGCATTTCCCGTTTTAGCCAGGCGACTGGTGCCAAAGGTTGCAGGTTCGAGTCCCGCTCGTTCCGAACATAAAATATATATTTTAGGCATTTCCCGAATGCTGGTGGATTTAACTCCCCGATTCGGAAATAAATGCCAACTCAGTAAATATACTGCATAACCGTGTTCATATGGCACTCGCACTTAACTACCTTCATTGAACCATTCTTTTAAAGAATGGGGATTTGGTCGAGTGGATATGTACATTGCCCATTTCAGCTAGGCTACTGGTGCCAAAGTTTGCAGGTTCGAGTCCCACTCGTTCTGAACATAATGTATATATTTTCGTCATTTCCTGAATGTTGGTGACACTCAGTCCCCAATTCTAGAGATAAATTCGGACTCAGTAAATATACTGCATAACCATGTTGATATAGCACTCGCACATAACTACCTCCATTGAACCATTCTTTTTAAGAATGGGGATTTGGTCGAGTGGATATGCGCATTTCCCATTGCAACCAGGCGACTGGTGCCAAAGGTTGCAGGTTTGAGTCCCGCTCGTTCCGAACATAAAATATATATTTTCGGCATTTCCTGAATGCTGGTGGATTTAACTCCCCGATTCGGAAATAAATGCCAACTCAGTAAATATACTGCATAACCGTGTTCATATGGCACTCGCACTTAACTACCTTCATTGAACCATTCTTTTAAAGAATGGGGATTTGGTCGAGTGGATATGTACGTTGCCCATTTCAGCTAGGCAACTGGTAACAAAGGTTGCAGGTTCGAGTCCTGCTCGTTCCGAACATAAAATATACGTGGATTTTAATCGATGATCAGTTGTGTATGTCTGAAATAAATTTTGTAATAAAATGGCGAGTTTGGGTTTGTTGGTGTTTGAATAAATGGAGAAGTGTTTAACTTAGAAGTGGGATGGTAGCCCAGATGTGAGCCTCGTGTCAAGCCTTTGTGTACAGAAGCTTCTCTGACGACGTAGTAGTTCCAAGTCTACCCTCATTTAATTACATGTAGGGACTCGGAAAATGATTGATTGTACAGAGGAATACACATGAATAAATGATACGGCTGCACATTAGACCCACCGCTGTTCTAGGTTCACCCTCACCCTGCAAATCTCATTAGCTCGAATGATTGACTGACTGCATATTACGGGTGCCTGTGCATTGGCCTGTTGATTTTGATCTCGTACAGAAACAGAAAATAGGACAGCAGTCAACTGGACATTTCACTTTGACTTTGCAGAGGTTATATGTCAAAGAACAGTGTGTTTTAATTAAACTTCAGTTCCGTTGAGCAGAGTTATTACAGCTGTAGCCAACGTTATCACATTTCAAGAATTCATGTGACAATATGATTATGACGTTTTCTTTGTAGTCACTTGTAAATTAATAAGAAAATCTTATATGTGTGCGTGATATGGGTGGTTGAAAGGTTCAAATGTGAGTATATAATATGTTTAAACTCAGTTCAATGCGAGGAATCTTACATTCAACAATCTTATTCCAAGAAGTAAGGTCTCGAGTGCAATGCATTTGCATATTTTTATGTTAAGGATTGTGATAATGGGAACGCAAGCAGTCTGGCGATTTAGAGTGTTAGTAGCATTGAGCTGTCACAAAACACTTTCAATGCAATTCTTGGTGTATCGGGCTTCCTATTGGCTGAACATTAAGAGTTTAAAAAATTAATTTCCTCACAGCACTTGCATTGAAGGTATGTATGGGAAGTCTAACTTGGGATCTGCAGTGTATTTTTACAGTGCACACCGTGTACAGTTTGTGACATGTCGGCAGTTGGTCGGTATTGCAAGCTAGTCTGCTGCACGTAACAGTTTTTATTTTTCTCCTTTACGAGGTTAACGGGATAGGTGGTAATGTATCGGTAACAGGAAACTGCTAAGATACATGCATAAGGGAATGGAGTTTTGAATCTTGCACAATGTGTGTGTGTGTGTGTGTGTGTGTGTGTTTTATTGCTGAAAGAAGCACAGCTTATTCACTTGTATATCTGTGCGCAACATGAAATGTAATGTTTTCTCTGTACCGCTTGCTGTTAAAGAAGTGGCATTTGTGTCAAGATGATAACATTCTTCGTCAAACTTAAGTTCTAAATCTTTATCGTATGATAAAGTAAATAAGACATTTGTTTCTCATGACATGTAAATTGTATTTTTGGCTGTTGGTTTCCTGTTTTTGGATGATGATTTTACGATTGGACCAACTGGTCAATATTTGTAGTATTCAGTGCACTTGGACACAGACAGGACAGGTCTGTGGATGGCACACGAAGACTGGTGTCCTTGCGTGCACGCAGCCACAATAATTGCATTTCTGCCATTTCTATGCTTGTGTATTCTGTTAAAACGTATGTATGAAACAGACACGAAAGGTTTCTGTTGTTTGTTCAAAGTGTTTTGCCAGGAATATTCGAATATACCTTTCTGTATGGCGGTTTGACCGAATTGAGCCTATAAAATGGATGTAAAATGTTAACTAACATATATATATATATATATATACCGTGTCCCGCTCGTTCCGAACATAAAATATATATTTTCGGCATTTCCTGAATGCTGGTGGATTCCCCGATTCTGAGAATAAATGCCGGGTTCAAGTCTCGCTCGTTCCGAACATAAAATGTATATAATATTTTCTTTGTTAGTTGCAGTTATATGCAGGTGGTAATACCATCATGGTATTGGAAATGGCTGAACAAAAAAATCTTTAAACGCATTACCATAACAGCTTTTCTTACACGCAGTTTCTCTCAAATAACTGCAAGTTCGTATCATTAGATTGCCAGGATGCTTAATATAATTGGGAACCAAGTTGGATGAATAATTTGGCTTCAAATTATTCAAAATTTTATTCTTTTGAAAAGAATACCTTCATAAAACGGAGTAAGGTCGAAATATTTGCCCCCGGTAGCCAAAAGTGCCAGGTAGTTTATTGAGCAAGGCATGGCGGGGTTTGCGCCTCAATAATTGAACACCCGCACACGTCGCATGCTTACTATTATTAAAAATAACACGCCAAGGATGGTCAAAAACCACAGCTTGGCTAATATGTTGGAGGATGATTTATATTTTAGCCTCCGACGCAGAACTATACATTTACTAGCTTTCTCTATAATATGGGTGATGTGCATATTCCATTTTTTTAGTTACTAGACAAAGTGACTCCAAAATGAGTATGGTCCCGTGCATCTGGTATAGGATTCTTGTGAAGGAAGGGGAATGACATATGCCATACGATGGTACTTCTAACTTTTTTGCCGACGATACTAACATTTTGGAAATACTACAAGATCCCAGTGTGCCTTCGCACAGGATCAATTCTGATCTTCATATCGTCTTCTTGCGGGATGTTAGCTGGAAAGTTATATTTAATGCCAGTGGGTCAATAGCTGTCCTTTTCTCCTACATTGCTATTTGGTTTGGGTGGTTTAACTGTAGCATCATTTTCTGATTTACCCAACCGTTGACAAAGCCTAAAAAGATCGAAATGAAATTTGAAAGATTTTTTAAACATTGGACCAATGTTAGAATTATGAAGTCGACCAATTTTACAGTTAGTAGAATGAAGTGAGGGGGAAACATTGTCCTGAGCACTTGGCCAGAAATTGACAGTATTAAATCAACTGTTACAAACCTGATTCATTCTTTTGAAACATTAACTCCAGGGCCAGAGTCAGTCATAGGCTGTCCCAAGCATTAAAGGTCCTCTTGATTGACCATGTTCAAATTTGATACATGGGGGACTCATGGGTTCTTCTCACCATACAGTGCGATTTTAAAAAATGGATGTAAAAATGATATTTTTATTCATATTTTGTTTTGAAAACTCACTGTGCCTTCAATCGTCGCTTTTCGTTCATTTCCGACACCCACAAGGCCCGAAAGGCTTGTGACGTCACAAACGCAACACCGCTGGCTGACAGGGAAGACTCCGACCATGCTAGCGAGCCATGGCTGTCAAGTGTCACTAGGTTTAAACATATTTTAGTCACCCTTCATCAACAAGATTTTTTTTTTTTTGATCAGAGGGTCAATATAGGGCATTGTCCTTCTCCCCAATTGTTTTCTTTTTTTAAGAAAATATATCTAAACCAACAGGATTAAAAATGAATGTAGAAATATTAATTTTCGTCCCTGTTCCCGCCCAGGATGGGTTGGTGTGTTGCTGTTAATTGTAACAATACAAGTTCTACAGCTTGTTTACATTCCCCCAAAGACCTGAAATTACGGAGAGCGTGGACTTGCACAGTCAAGATTTACAGTTACAAGTGGCAAAGCCCTGATAACTGATCTAACCTATGTAGCGAACACTTTGCGGAAAGTGACTTTGATTTGTCAAATATGACGAAGTTTAGGATAGGTTTGGCAATAAAAAGCTGCTCCTGTTGCCAAATACGGTCCAATCACTGGCCAATGGAAGGATTCATGGAACTGGCCAAATTTAGCATTGCGCACAAAACAAAGAATAGTGATTCATTATTATTATTATTTGGTTTTGTTTTGTTATTTTTGTTATGAGAAGGGAAAATTAACTGCTTGTTTAAACTTTTATATACCGTAGGCGTAGGCCGTAGCTGTTTCCGTGAATGCTAGAATTTGAAACACTACAAGACTTGGCACATCCCTAATTCCAATTTACTGCATTCGTGCTTGTTCTTATGAAGTGGAATTTTATAAGTTTTGATAGGAAATATCTCTTTTGCAACGAATTATCATTGCCCAGGCGGCAAGTTGGGATCGTCTGGCTGTACCACGGCTGCACTCCCTGCAGTACTGGTGACGGTAGGGTTCTGGGCGTCCCCTCATGTGTGTAAGGCTGAATGATCTTTTCCTCTGCTGCTTCAGCTTTTCTTATTAATTCTTCTTCATCGTCATCAGACCACGTCCAAAAAAAAACCTCAATACATACTCTCCAGAAGCACTATGCTCTGTTGTATCTGCCATACCTCTTGGCAAACTGAAGGTACTCTGGCTTAGAACACATACACCATGGCCAGCGGGTTGCGTTTGTGACGTTAGTAACACTTTCCCACATCGTGCCATGATCGCAGAAAATTCGCGCGCTTTCCTGTCCCAAATGTGATGCTCTTTTGGAGCACACAATTTGAAAATGAAATTTCACTTTTTGGTTTTCAGATATCATTTCTAACGACCCTAAAAATCAACTTTCTAATTTGTGGTACCCATTCAACCAATAGGACTTTTAAGCCAGAAATTGGCAGGATATACTCAATTATTACAAACTTGATTCATTCTTTTGAAACATAAACTATGAGTTGACAACTAAATAGAACTAGATTTCTCCGAGACTTTCAGAGGGAGGAGTAGTTGTCATCATGGAGTTTGTTTTACATCGCTGGTACAGGATGCCAATTGTTACAGTACTTGTTAGGAATTCCCCAGATTAATACAGTTGTCTGACTCGGTTTATGTTGTAATAACTGGGATTAAATATAGAGCCCCAGTTTATTTCTACATGAGTAATACACTGGCAGATGGCTGGACTAATGTGTCCGATCAAGCCAGGAAGGTTACATGCTAGTTCAGGGGTAAGTCAAATTATTCTTATCTGAAGTTGTTCTGTACCATTCAGTAATTATGTTGATTCATTCTTTTGAAACATAAACTATGAGTTGACAACTAAATAGAACTAGATTTCTCCGAGACTTTCAGAGGGAGGAGTAGGTGTCATCATGGAGTTTGTTTTACATTGCTGGTACAGGATGCCAATTGTTACAGTACTTGTTAGGAATTCCCCAGATTAATACAGTTGTCTGACTCGGTTTATGTTGTAATAACTGGGATTAAATATAGAGCCCCAGTTTATTTCTACATGAGTAATACACTGGCAGATGGCTGGACTAATGTGTCCGATCAAGCCAGGAATGTTACATGCTAGTTCAGGGGTAAGTCAAATTATTCTTATCTGAAGTTGTTCTGTACCATTTGGTAATTATGTTAGGTTTGACAGGTATTCTGTTTTCATACTGAAGCTCTGTATTTATAAGCAAGCTCGACTTATTTAGCTAATCTATCATTTGTCGTTCATACTTATTCATTATTATGGGGGTTGTCTTTGCTGAATATATAGCTTAGACATGGAGCCGCTACTCAGAGAGACATGTACAGGTACAGTTTGCAAGACAATCCGTATATTTCGAGAGCACAATCATAGTCTTACTTATCAAACATGCTCCAATTTTGTGCATTTGAAGCCAGTTACTTTACCTGGCAAATCACATTGTGAAGTGCACAGATAGTTACGCTGTAAATCACACAGACATATATATATATATATATATGTCTTTATTATACATTCTTCCAAATGATGCATTATGTCGTGAAAAACCCAACAACCTAAAAATGTCCTCTTGACAAAATCATATTCTGATTATGCAGTGCATCTTGCTGCTGATACACAATATTGACTTGCTTTTTGCCTCGTTATGCAAAAAATGCATTTTGTATAGAACTTGACATATTATCTTAATTTCAATTTCTGTCGACATAACAAGTCATGGTACATTTACTCCTATCTCATTCTATATTAATATATAGGACCTTTTTTTTTTTACTTTTGGACATAAAGCCACTGTTTATTATTGCCCAGAGTGGGTTTTTGGTTTAGCACTCTTAATGATTTTTTCAAGTTCGGGGTAGCCGATTCCAATTATCTAGTTGTAAATGTTTCTTGGTGAAAAACTGCAAGCTTGTGGTTCACATCTGTATGCATAGATGACAAAGTAACAGTTTTAATGATTGATTTTTTAAACAGTTTAGTTTATGTTGACAAAAAGTTTCTAATTTACTTTAGGAAGTGTATACTATCAGTTGCAAGCATGTTTGTATCATAACCCTACTTGGTGATTTACAGGAGTATCACCAGTTTTAAAATATGATGGATATCACACACACACTCACGCACACACGCACACACACACACACACACATATATATATATATACATATATACACACACACACACACACACATATATATATATATATATATATATATATATATATGAACGTTTTGTTTATTTCTGAAGAATTTGACTTGGACCTAAAACACATTCTGTATAAAAGTGACAGTTCAGGCCAAACTACTCTCTCAAGACCATTCATCTCTTTGCTGTTGCTTTTGAGAAATAAAAGTAGTGCCACTGGACTTTGTTTTATTTCTGTGATTGTTTTCTGGAGTTTAATGTTTTATGTTTTTGGTCAAGGTCATTCTTACTTCAGAATGAAAAAAACAAAACAATAACAAAACAAACGAACCAAGCACGCATCTATTGGTAGCTTGATAACACCAGTCTGGTTTAATCTAGAAATATTAAATTAAACGTATTTTATTCCATAATTGTGCCACTTATTAAAAAACGCCTGGCTTGAACAAAGTGTCCACTGTGTCGCTCAGTGCTCTTACTGCAGGGGAGCCCTCTTACTCACTTGGTCTGACAGTGGAGGTCGGGAAAGTAACGTCATGATTTCTGAGTGTTAGAGATATCATTTACCTTATGGAGATGCCAATGCAATACATGTATGAGGACACTTTTATGTCTTTACTAACTTCTTCATTACCATTTACTGAAGGCCTGCATACAGAACACACATTTTTTACAAACAAACAGATAGAACAGAAAGAAAATGGAAAACTTGCTCACCCTGTCATTCTGTAAATCGACGATCACTCCCCTTGCAAAACCACAGAAGGATAAACAATAAAACAACACAGCCTCTGATGCCTTGGACAATCAATCTATTGATAAATACCAATATGGAATTTATCCGACCCTCAGACCCTGTGCTGTCTGAAGAATTTCAGCCAGCACGACGGTTTTGTTGGAATAACGCAGCATTCTTTTGCAGAGCCGTTCAAATATGGAAGCGGGTTTAGCTTCTGACAACAGCATGCCCAATCCACAACCAGAATAATTAATTACAAAATAAGCTTACTCATCCCAAACACAGCAAAATTATGGCCTTAGAATTTCTTTGTTTTCTTACAGCCTTAATATAATTTCCAATATTATAAAATTAAAACAAGATATTCTTGAGTTACTTTTTACTTAAGAAATCTTTATATTTTGCATTACCAAAATAATGAATACTACCTTATTCAAAATTAAGAATTAAACCATAATATAAATATCCATATGAACTAATCACGACATCTGTGTAATAATTTAGCTTGCTTACTGACTCAGCGGACTAAAAAGTCAGTTGAGTAATTTGGAGAAGAAAGCACTCAAAATATTAAAATAGCGACAGTCAACTGAAAGAATGATCGAATGTGACTCATTAATATTACGATATCTGCTCTGAATCTATTCTGATCACAGTCGCAAATGATAACATATCCTATGCTTCAATCTTATTTTTTACTTAATGGATGTGATGAGGACACAAATATAGTCAATATTACAAACATGAAAGTGCCTATCTTGAAGATAAAATATCCATGTGATATTTTATATTTTATAACTTACCTAGTGCGGCAGAGAGTAGCAGCAGCCATACTGCAGATGTTTTGACAATGTCCATTGTAGTCTTTTGTGCTGCGATACAAGTTTCCGACTTTGTCTAAATATTTGTTCCTTGGTGACAAACTAAATACCTGGTGTTTATGTCCTACATATCCGGGGGCAGGTTTACTGAACAGATAAAAAATCATTTACTTAATTAATGCACACATCTGAATTGCACTCATATGACTCTGCATTGGCAAACTGTATTTTGCAGACCAGTATCTCTTCGTGATGTTCCGCACCGCAGGTAGTGTGACAGTTTATGAGAAGCAGTTAATATTTTGCTACATATTTGAATAGCTGTGAGGGTTTCTGAGAAGTAGTTAAACATTTTGCAAACTATATTGATGTCTGTGTTTTACATAAACTGACTATAATCAATTCTGACTCGCTGGGCACGTATGAAAAATGTCATTTCAATAAACTGTTATAACTATTGTTTACTGGCGTTCTTTCATTGACTAAATTGTTGCATGAATACATTGCTTCACAGCACACTTGATTCTCTGTTTATCATCATCGTCATCCTCATCACTACCAAAGCTATGTTTAAAGAGTGCATATTGGCCGTTTTAACTGGGTATAAATTTTCATCAAGATAAGAATTGAGTTTCTAGATCTGGTAGTTTTGATTGGAGTTGTTCGACGTTGGGGGTTACAAAAATGCAAAAGCGGTTCTGAAGGCTTTGTTTTGTCGTTCAAGGCTGGTCACTGTATGTTAATAAAGGGGGCGTTTGTTATTGCGCACTGGGTATGTATTAGACGCAAGCCTCAGCAGCCTTGTAACCGCAGACGCTTACCACGTCATCTTTGTACTCTGCTCTGTCTCTAAGTATTGTATTTTGATGCTTGACGTGTTTAATGGGGGGTACAGCCTAGATGGCGTGGCAAACGCTATGGGTTTTACCCACATATTCACGCATGATTACCTGGCATGATTAGTTGTATTCTCCCCAGCTGCACAAAGCATGCGATTCAACAATTTCCCTGTGAGACTGACGGGTAAAGTAGATACTTCAAATTGCCGAACTAAGAAAGGACGTCCGAACTGCCACTCATTTATATATATATGTTTTTACATGCAGGTGATGTTTTACATATCAAGCATACGTGAAGTGTGATGGAGGGACGGAAAGCTACTTAGGGTGAGGAATTTCTGATTTACTTCAACCTTCAAAATCGGTTCCAATTGTTTATCGAATCTTTACTGCATCATAAACATTCTTTTAGTGACGGAAATAAGAGTTATGAGCATGACAAAGAAATATTTTCTACAACATCAAAATGAAGTAAAACAAAAAGAAACTAAAGAAATTTGAATTGATTGTCAGCAAATCAGTCTGCGTGCCTAGAGAGCTGTTAAAGATTGCCTATTCAGTGTTTATTTAACTCGTGCACCAACACTTTACATGCAACTTGTTCAAACGAGACATAGATAACTGTGCTGTGTGACAAACCTATACATTGAAGTTGCAATGGTACCTCTATCTATTGTAGTTCAGGAGTTATTCAAGATTTAAATTTCGTGTATTTGCCTAATTTACATACATCAAACTGTTACAACCTTAATTAACAGTCAATCGGATGCAGCTGTCTCACAAATTAATCATTTAAAGTTAGAATGGCACCTCTATCTATAACAATTTTGAAGTTGAATATTCAAGATTTAAAGGTTGTGCATTTGCCTAATTTGTATAAATTTGAATGCTACAACTTTGGTTTATATTTCATTGCAATCAGCTATATCACCCACCGATTTATTGACGTTGTAATGACACCTCTATCTGTAATAGCTGTGCAAGTTGTCCAAGATTTAAACTGTCTTTATTATCCTAATTTGCATCAATTAAAATTGCAACTTTTAGCTATGGTCAATTGGATGTGTTAATCGCAGAAACCAGTGAAGCTTTTCAAAGTGTGAATGGTACCTCTCCCTCTAATAGTTTTGAAAATAGTCAACACAAACCTCTTAAGTGTCCTTAATTAGAATAAATTATAATCCTACGACTTTGTTTGTGGTTCATTGGATGCGCCTATAGCACACACGTTTATATTGGAGTTGGAATGACATTTCAACCTATCAAAGTATTGAAGATATTCAACATTTAAACTTTTTAAGGGCCCCAAATTAGCATAAATTATAACTCCACAACTTTTGATTGTGATTGTGTGTATGCGCCTACAGGACAAACCTATGAAATTAAGTTGGAATGGTACCTCTACCTTTAATAGCTTCGAAGATATTCAACATATAAACTTTTCAATTGCCCCTAATTTGCATAAGTTATGATTCTACAACCTTTGTTTGTGGTCCATTGGATGCGCATATAGTAGAAACCTTAACAAATGGTACCTCGGCCTTTCATAATTTTGAACATAATCATTTAAAATTCCAAATGGCTTGCATAAGTTTCCACATGGTGACCATTCGAAACCAGATGCTTCATTCCACCACTAGGCCAATCACCATGCCAAGCTTGATAGTTTCGGAAAAAATAGTGTCCGGAAAAAAACCTGCGGATAATGTTCACACCGAAATAAATGAAACAAATAAATACATAAATGAATGAATGAAAATTTGAGGGGAAACAGAAAGTCTGTGTTTGCACCCAGTCTTAATCATTTCCCTTTGGTCACTTCATACACTCAATGTCCAGTTAAACACAACAAAGTCCATTAATAACGCTGTTCCTTCTGTCAAAGGATCACGACATAAAAAGATAGTGGACCAACTGCAAAATACTTATGAAACGTTTATTGAATACAAACGATGTTTGTGTAACTTTTCTTTAAATCAAATAAAAAATGATCAGCATTTTCAACCCGTGTAGCTGTCGCTGTCCCAAACAGCTGCACAAACATGTCACTGGTAATGGACAGCGGGGGCAAAATCGTCTTTCCCAGTGTTACTCCAAATGATCAGCGGTACATCATCTAGTTAATAAGCGTCGGTTGCAATATGTGTGCTGAATTTTTTAATGTGGGTCACTGCGGACAGACAAATTTCCTTTCCCTTGGCATGTAAATCAATAAATCACTTAAGCCTACTTACTACTTACTTTGTATGGCTTGAGAAGGAAACAAAGTGTGTACACACTACCACCCGTGCACTCTATTGTATGCAGACAAGGTTGGGTGGAATACTGACGGTAAAATGCTGTTTCTGTTGAACCTAAAATATTGTCATTAACAATGCAATGAAACATATACGATATACATAGGATACAAGGGGATTGGGCTTTTACGGCAAAATCGTGACCCGAAACAAAATGACTTTCATTTTCATATAGTTTTTGTACTTACTACTTACTTTGTATGGCTTAAGAAGGAAACAAAGTGTGTACACACTACCACCCGTGTACTCTATTGTATGCAGACAAGGTCGGG